>PVLA01001067.1:157618-408956 GCA_004027455.1 Hydrochoerus hydrochaeris
GACATAATATGATATTTATAAATATGATTCTTATTTATTTCACTAATGAGGATAGTCTCAAGTTGTCTCCATTTGCCTATGAAGGCCTCAAGGTCATCCTTTTTTATAGCTGAGTAATATTCCATTGTATAAAAATGCCACATCTTTTTCATCCACTCTGCAGTTGATGGGCATCTTGGTTGTTTCCAGGATTTAGCTATCAAAAATTGTGCAGCTATGAACATGGGTGCACATATATCACTGTGATATGAACTTTTCAGTTCTTTGGGGGAAATGCCCAGAAGGGGGATAGCTGGATTGAATGGGGTTTCCAATCCTAGTCTTCTGAGAATTCTCCATATGGATTTCCATGTACTGGCTTGACTTTGCCATGTTATGTTTCAGTTGTTTCTTTCTGCTTTTCCTCTTATTTAATTGCTTATCCTACCTGGTGGTTTCTTTCTGTTGTTGTTTTGGGGATTGTGGTCATTTTTATCTCTGTCTAGTATGTCTTTCAGTACTTTTCTAGGGTTGGTTTGGTGGACATGAATTTATTCAGTTGTTCTTTGTCATGGAAGTATCTTGTTTCTCCATTAAATTTGAATGAAAGTTTTGCTGGGTACATCAGTCTGGGTTGAAGGTTGTTTTCTTTCAGGGCTTGAAATACCTCACTCCAAGCTCTTCTTGACTTGAGGGTTTGTGCTGAAAAGTCTGCCGTGATTCTAATGGACTTTCCTTGATAGGTGAGTTGTGTCTTTTCTCTGACAGCTTTTCATATTCTGTTTTTATGCAGTATGTCTGAGATCTTAATTATTATGTGTCTGGTTGTGGATTTCTGTTGATTGTGACTGTTTGGTGTTCTATATGCCTCATTTATCTGCATATCAGATTCTTTCCCCATGTTTGGGAAATTTTCTGCTATTATTTCTGTAAATACTTTGCATATGTCATTTGCCTGGACTCCTGTATCTTCGCTAATGCCCATTATTCTTATATTGTTGCTCTTGGCATCATCATGAAGCTTCTGGATTGGCATTTCATGCTGCTTTGTTATTTTTAAAAGTTCTATCCTTTCCTAATCACTAACTGTGATCCTGTCCTCAAGGTCTGAAATCCTATCCTCAGCTTCCTTTAGGCAGTTTTGCACGCTTTCAATAGAATTTTTTGTTTCTTGGATGTCTCTGAGTTTGTTTCATGAATTCTGCTTGTTTTCCGTATTGTTCATTCAAAGTTTCAATCAGTTTCCCATGCTCATGTACTTTTTTCTCTAGTTCTTCTTTAGCTGCATTCAACAACTCCTTTACTAAAGTTGTTATTTCTATCTTTACATGGCAGACTACTTCTAATTTGATTTCCTCTATAGCCTGATGCAGTTGTTTTTTTATTTCACTGGCTATCTTTTCAGAGATTCCAAGTGTGTTACTTTTGGGGTCCTCTATTTCAATGTCTCCTATACTTGCTTCTGGTGTACTGTATGTTTGAGACTGCATTTTGATTTTTCGTTTTGTCATTTTCACTCTGCCTGGTGTTTTCTATGTGTAGGAGGGGATCACACACACTATTTTCAGACACAACAAGGTCATATGGTTAGTTGTAGGGGGTTTTACTACTGGCCCTATTTATCCCCTGTACACCTGTATTTTAGGGGTATACTCACCACACTGATACAGTCAATCCAGTGTAGTCCAAAGTTCACCACTGGGAGCAAAGTTCCAAATTTTCTCACACTAACTGGATCCCGCTGAGGTCTTCTGATGTTCCAGGTGGGAGGGTGAGCCCAGCTGAAGCAGTCCAGGGCAGTTTTCAGTCTTGGGCCGGCCTCCTCAATGTTCCCAGGGGCAGGGCGGGCTCTAGGTGGTGGTTCCGGGCAGCTTACCCCTCGAATTTAGGATTCTGAGGATGACCCTTGAGAGAGTTAGGGCACTGGAAATGGAAGTAGACCCTTTCACTCACCTGAGTGAAGATTGTAGCTGGGAAGATTTATTTCTTATCAGATGGTGCCACTGAGAGTCCATGGTTCTCAAGACGGAGGGTGATCACAATCTTCCTATTGGCTCTGCCAACCCAAGTCTCACATGCTCTTGAAAAAAAAGTAGATAACATGCTCTTGGGTTACAGGTCTGTAACAATTACTTTCTTGTTTCTCACACAACAAATTTGTTTATGAATTGTGACCGATTGTTTGTGTTTTGGGAGTAAAAAGGGCCCCAAGTTTTGTATCTGCCATCTTATTTATGGTTCATTTTGTGACCAGATGATTTTAAATCTTTTAGAAACTAACATGGTTAAGTGTGACTGTGACACATTTGAATAAAAACAAGGAAAGAAAAGTTATGACTGCCAAGGTTATTATACGATTGTAGGGATTATATAGTATTGTTCAGGGATAGACAGATAAATCAAAGATCAGAATATATGACCTAAAATAAAGATCTACCTATATATGGAATTTGATAAATGATTAAAAAGGTATAGAAAGAAGTGAAGATCAGTCATTAAAAACATGATGCTAGACAAGAACATATCCATGTGCAGAAAATAAGTGAATTTAACCTCTTCCATAAAGTGCATGCACATTTTAATTTTGGATTATAGCAATGAAATTGTAAGAAGATAAAAAGTAAACACCTGGTAGAAGTTTAAGGTACAAGAGCATTTCAATGTCTTGAAGTGAAGAAAAACTATTAAATAAGACCTGGAAAATTAAATATGAAATAAAATTATAATTGGCAATTCCTGAGCTCTGCATCATGTTGGAACTTGGGGCTCTGGTAGAACAGGCAGCTTGGTCGCTGCCCTAATAAGCAGCTGGGGGCCTGCTGGTGCCCGGGCTAAGAATCAGGTATGGATCCATTCACACACACACACACACACACACACACACACACACCATTAGCAAGTGGGAGCTGGAGGTCTGAGAATCTCTTGGGAGGATGAATATATGTAGTGTGGCAAGTAAGGGGGATTTCCTTCTACCATCTCTTTGAGGGCAAATGTTTTTATCACTGTTTTGCTCAGTTCTGATTAATGGTACTGCTCTGTTCAATATTCTGTTTTTATAAGTTCAATATTTCCTTCCATTTTGCTCTACCTGATTGAAAGAACAGCTAATGTGAACAGAACGGGATGAACTATTGTGTGCTTTGCTGTTGTCCTGGTGACCTGCTGTGATGTTCTGTGCCAATTTCACTGCACTGCCTCTTATGGGTTTGTTCTGCTGTATTTTGTTACCTTTAAAAAAAAAGTAGATAACAAAGTAACAAAATACCTCCAAAAAATTCCCAACTCCACCAAAGCTGATCCATGGGGCATGGATGAGGAGAAACTCAAAAACAAAGCAACAGAATACTATAAGGTAATTAAAAAGTAAATAACAACAACAAAACAGGCCAGTAAGTTACTGAGCAACCTGAAACAGGATATAACAGATAATGGACTTAAAAAGTAAAAGGAGGAACAGAAAGTGCTCTAAAGGATATAACTGCATTATGTTTAAGTGTGTAGGATTGATAACCATGTTGCAAAGTTGTTATTGGATCATTGAACAGAACTGTTTGCAGCCTCACTGTTTGACTGTCCACTCTATATGCTTTAATTCTGTAACTTGAACAACTATGTCTAAGAAGGCAGCATGTAATTTATCAATTAGTGATTTTTTACTGTTGATTTTTTTTCTGAAATTCTGTATTGTTTATACCCCTTTTTCTGTTTTGCTTTTTTCTCTTTAAATAAAAAATTGGAAAAAAAAGAAATAAAATAATAGTCAACTTGATCCCATTAAAAATTTGTGTTTTCTTAACCAAAAGGAAAAAGAAAAAGAAAAACTTGCTATTAAGAGATACAACTGGTAACATAAAGTATTGAAAGATATTCATGTTATAATATCATAAAGAATTATTTCTACAAAAATCAAATATCTACTCCATAACTCTGAGAAAAAATCCAACTGTAAAATGGACTCAGTAGGTGAATAGGTATTTTTAAAAAGAGGTTGTCAAAATGGTCAGTAAACGCAAGATTTTATCCTCCCTAGAAAGAACGAAAGCATGAGAAATGGAAAGCACACTGCAGTACCATGAAACTCTTTACTGGAATGAAATAAAGACACAACAGGTGCCAGTAATGATATAAAGCAATGACAGCCACCTAACAATTCTGAGAAGAGAATGGATGTAAAAAATTGATTTGGAAAATAATTATATACCAGTGTTGAATAATCATGCACCTACAGAAAACAGTTCCATTTTTGGTATCTACTTAAAATAAAAGCTTGTATGTTTCTATATGTGTGTGTATCAAAAAATGATCCGAATTGTTGATGGTAGCATTATTCTTCATATCTTCAAACTGGGAATAACATATGTATGTCCTCATACTAGAACACATAAACATTTTGCTACATTTGTGTAACTAAATGCATATAGCAAATGCACGTAAACAACAAAATATTAATTTTATAAATTTTATGTTAAGTGAAAAATGTACATAAGGCTTCCATATAAAATTTAGAGAACAGGCCAAACTATCACATTTAGAGACTTATGTTTATGAGGTAAAAATTAAAGAAATGCCAGGAAATAATTTATAAAAATCAGGGCCAGGACTGCCTTTGGAAGAAAGGAAGAACTTTTCATGACAAGTGGAGATATGAGAGATATTCCTAAATTCCGGACACATTCTTTATGATGGTAGATTTTTTGATAAACATTAATGCATGTTATGTGTAAGTTTTTTTTGCATCTGTGTCATATGCATAAAATAATTAGGTAAAAAAATTTAAAAATAATGATACAGGTTTATATATGCTGATGTTGCTGATAGATTACAAAATTTACACAGGTATCAGCTTTTTGCTTTAATTAAAATCACTAAAGATAAAATAGTTATGATGGCCTAAGAAATCTTTTTATAATTGTTACTAGGAAACCAAATGTAAAGAATGAAAAAAAAATTACATCAACATGATGGTTTTTTCTCTGATATTATAACTGGAGAAACTGAGTATAAATTCTGAGTCCCCAAATTTTCATGTAATTGCTGAGTCATAAATTCTTCTCCTTGTTCTGCCACGTTTCCTGTTTTGATCATTAGAAGTTAAACTAAGCAACCTCTGCCACTTTTTCCCCACCCAGGAAATCAGTTTACCACACATTTCCAAGTCACTCTGGAGATTAATTTAAGAGTATACCATTTTTCAAACAAATTCTTAAACACGTTCGAGCCACCAAGTTAACAGCTGCATAAATCAGTGCTGACTATTAAAATGCTTTTTAAAGAAATTACTGAAACTTACTCAGGGAATTAAAAGAGATGAGCACATCCATTCGAAAAGGAAGAAAATACTGTCTCTATTAAATTATGAAGCGTTGGCTATAGCACTTGTAAATCATAATTTGAAAAGACTTTCCATTTAAATGTTTCTAGAGGTAGAAGCAAATACTTGGCATTAGTTTCTGAATCCTTCCAAAGCCATTTTCTGAAATATGCTGACACCTATCTTCCCTGGTAATAAATATCTTCCATTGTAGCCCAAAAACAGATACTAGAAAACATGCACTAAAATGCCACAAGATAACAGCACAAGATAACTCCCAAAAATGGGGAGGAAGAAATGGGACACTTTTACAGGAGCTTAGATAATTTCTGCAATTAAATATTAAACATTCCAATGTGTTGCTACTTTGTAAGAGCATTTCTTTCTCCAAATTTTCATGTAATTGCTGAGCATGATGTCAAAGCCCCCCATACTCTGTTATATGAGACTTATTTCTGCTACTTATGTTAGAATGCAAGGATTCATTATTCAGGCAGAAGGAACCAGTCCATTGTCCAACTATTATTTTTGATTATTTCTGTCTTATTGAACAAATGAGTATCTTCCTGAGCCTCAGTTTTCTCTTTGTTTATAGGAGACTGTATGACAGAGGAAACAGCTAAATTAAGTTTATCCCTAATAACCAAGGAATTGATGGGTGTATATCGATGGTCGGTAAATTAAGTTCTAGAGTTAGTGCTTTGCAGATCACGCTGGCTCTGTGGCAACCGCTCAGCTCAGCTACTGTAGAGCAAAAGCAGCTGCAGACAACACATAAACTAATGGGCAAGGCTGTGTTCCAAGAATGTTTTATTTGCAAAACAAGGTAGGCTTTGAATTTAATCCTTGGGCAATAGTTAAACAATTCCTGCCATGGATTAACACAGGATAAGTTCTTCCATCAAGTATTTGGTTAAATTGAGTGTTGTAATAGACTTGAATAAAACGATTAATGATAATGAACTCATAACATTGAAGATTAAGAATCTGAATTTGTTTTACAGCCTAAATTATGGTAAAATCTTCTGCCAATCTGTTTTCTAGTAGGACGTTTGAGATCTCATTCTGACTTATTTGCTATTCTATCAGTACACAAAGAAGACAAGACATTGGCAATGTGTTTTATTTTGTGCTATGCATTCAATTACACACAATGACCACATTAAAGCATCCAAAGTTAAAGGGGAGTTAAATAACCATGTGTAACATAAGATCAATGGCTGCGATCTATAGGAGTAAATCAGGGTTTCCAATATAAGTTTCCCTCAAAAGAAAGTTATGTTGTGATCATTTAAAATTGATTATAGAATAGCAAAAGGGCAATATCTCATTTTGGTTTATATTTTCTTGTCTTTTCTATTCTTAATTTTTTTCTGATTTTTGAAATATAGACAAAGAAACCATTATGACTGTTTATATACTGCAGTTCTCCATGAGAATTCTTCACACTAAGTAAGCAAATAACCAAGCAGAGATGCTAATAGTTTTCTTTAGAGTTTATAATTTTTCAGTCTCAGAATTAAATATAAATAATGTACAGGGATAATTGGACATTAATCCATAGCATCATTTTCTAGGAAATCATTTATGTTTAGATATAATTTAATCCCTGTTTTACTCTGCTAGTTAAACAAACCATTAAAAGTGATGCTTCTGAAAAAAATAGAAATCTTTATTCAGTAAATTAGATATAAACATCAAAATACAAAGAAAATGCAGCATAATCTCAATAGGAAAAGTCAGTAAAGGTATTTCAAGTAGTTAATAAGATATGAGCTCTCATTAATATGCATTTAATTTGTCTAATTGATTTACATTTAAAACATTCTGATAAAGAATGTACTATAGATTACATGCTTAAGGAATTTTTGATTACAGCAACCAAACAGTTTTCACAAATATTACCCATCAGTATTTCTCAAAATGTAAGATGATAGGTGGGTAAGAATTATTTCTCTTCCATAATGTAATCCTACTTGTAAAGATTTGGGATGTTTAGTCTTTGTGGCATTTTATAAACAGGCCCATTAGTGTATGAGCTCCCCTGCACCAGTCACTTATTCTATCAGACATAATTTATACTGTTGTTAAGTATTTATTGACTGATTATCCTTTCTGCTATTGAAGATTTATAGTAGTAACACTCTGGAATTCAGCATCCTCAGACTAATAGTAAAGAATAAAGTTTATACACTAGAAAATTTTACAAGACATATGCATCACTCCTGCACAATCAGTGTTTAGGGGATTATTTTCTTTTTATGAAGTTCTATTTTATAAGATTCTCTAAAGAATTCTTAACACAAAAGCTGGTTACTTTTTGAACTGAAATGAGGCGTTACACATCTCAGTCTCTTGTTTTACCTTTTCTTTTCATTAACTCAATCCATATTTTCTTGTGATTCCTTTTATCTATATGGTCAGCCTAGGCAAATGCATCCTTTGAGAGAATTTTGTGTAACTGCTGGATTTTAGGAGTAAAATTCAGCTCAATGGAGATTATTTCTGTGTGATCTTGTAACTACTTATTTGTAGCATGCTCCAAAAATGTGGTCCACCTGATGATCCACAAATACTGCTGAAATACATTTCAGTAACCTTAAGAGATATCTGGTAAGTTTCCTTCTTCCATGGCCTATGTTAACCATTTAGATTACAGAGAAATAGCAAGATCATATCTTCTCCTTATGACACTGAGAATATTATTCAGAAAACAGATTAAATGTAACATCTGGAGAATCACTCAATAGACTGAGAACAGGGGTGTTGAAGATGAAACAACATAGTAACCAGAGAAGCATCATCAGTGCCAGAGCACCCCAAAAGCAAGAAATCAAGAAAATAAAGCTTAAAAGTTGATAGGTTCCTTGAACATAGCGCTGCATCAATTTTATAACCTGTGTATCATAAATAATCTTATCAATGTATTTTCTCACTATAAGAAGAAATATTCACCAGGGATTTAGCTCAGTGGTTTAAGCACCTGCCTAGAAAGAGCAAAGTCATGAGTTTGATCCCCTGTACCAAAAAAAAAAGAAAAGAAAAGAAATATTGAACATTACACAAAATACCAAGTTACCATGTCCTGAAGATTTTTAATGCTAAAATAGTTCTTTAGATGTCCCCTCAAAATTAATGAGTAAATTCACTGTGACCAATGACTCATTTCTACTTTTGGAACTGTTAAGTTACCAAGAATAGGCATATATCATTTTAAAGTAGCAAGTTAAATTAGGAAAAAATCACATTTTGGGAGTCAATGTCCAGCGTTACAATACTGGTTGAATACCATAATTCTAAAAAGCTGAGGATATCTAAATATACTGGCAGCAAAACCTACGTTACACTGATAAACTCTTCTACAATATTTCTACAGTAATTTCAAAAGAATTATGCTTGAAATAAGAATATAATAAAATACAAAAGACAAGAATTAACAGTCTGTCTAGCACCAGTCTGGCAAAAGATTAAATGATGTGTTACTACGTTGACCCAATCTGAGTTTCAATAGCAAAATACCATCTCCCCTTCTAGTGTATTATCACATTAGGGAATGAAGCAATTCTCTAATTCTTCCCATGCATAGTTTAAACATGTAGGTCCTAATGGAAATCTTTAAAGGCTGAAATGAACCTCTCTAAGTGACATAACAGAAAAATCATTCATTGTACTTTTGGAGCATTAAAATAAGTCAATGGTGACACTTTTTAAAGGCCAGCTAGCCAGATCAGACCAGTCAAAGTATTCCTAACCGTGCAGCTGAGCCTCTAAGAGTAAAAGAATATGAAAATACAGCTGAGATTCCAGTATCTTGCTCTACAATAACCTGAAGTCTGAGCATAATCGAAATCAAGAGGAAAAGTTCTTCAAACTGCAGGCTGATGTGGTGGCACACACCTATAATCCCAGCACTCAGGATGCTGAGGCAGGAGGACTGCCATAAGTTAGAAACCAGCCTCGCCTACATAGCAAGATCCTGTCTCAAACAAAATTTTTTTTTAAATCAAGCTGAAATCCAGGATTAAAAAAGAAATGTAATGTATGATAAAGAGCAACTGAGGAAAAAAAGATACATAGATTGACCAATTTATAGGTGCAGTGATCAAAGACTACACTTTTTTAAATAAACAGATCTATAAAACATAAGCAGTACTGTACATAACCTCAACCAATCCCCAGACAGCCACAAAAGGAAAGGGTGGAAATGGATCCCTGGGCAAGATTTCTTTGTGTTCACCCTCTTCTACAAGGTAGCAGATATGAGAGGTGTCCAGTTTACCTGCTCATCTTCCTGGGTACTGAATACTCACAGTTTTTTGGTACAGTGCGGAAAGCAGAATGGAAGCAGCCTAAATGGCAGGGAATTTGCATGTGCCTTCAGTCTACAGGGATAATTCATGAGGGAGAGCTTCCCGGAAGATGGACGGTAAGGAGGGGCACATGAACTAGCAGCATGAAGTGTCCTATAGAAATTCTAGACTCGGCATGTTGACTTACAACGCGGAGTTTCACAAATTCCTAGAGTGAGACTGAATACATAAACTAACTCTACTTATGGAAACTGCAATAAATTATTTCTAAATGGCTCACTAACTCTACTTATAGAAACTGGAATAAATTATTTCTAAATGGCTCATATCTCCATTCTCTCATATGTAAATGAGAAATAACATAGTTTTACTTAATCCTGTGGAAATTAAAAATAATGGTTTTAAAAATGATGTCAGTAAAAATCAAAGGCAGCTTATTCTAGGGTCTTCAAAATAGAATAAAGTGGATAGTAGAAAGCCTGTAGAAGAAAAAGTAGAATGCATATATATGCATATATATGTATATGTATTATATATGCATATATGTATGTATGTATATATATGATTATTCATTATATACACTGTATTTTATAATATAGCTAATATAGTAGTTTATACTATATTTCCATCATTTAAAAATACATGAGTTTATGTGTTTCCTGCTCTAAACGGTGTAATGAAATCAGTATGTGTCCAAAAGTCTTTGAGACCACCCTGTAGATATTCTGAATTTTATGGACAAGTCACCACCATAATTGCAAAGGCCCTGAGCATCTTGGAATTGTTTATATTATATTACAAACACAAAAGCATAGAGCTCAGGAAGAATTCCCCCATGCACTCCAGCGGTATTTCATAAAAATACCACCCGATGTACTTTGCCACACGTCACATCAAGAGACATCAGGTTACTCCTGCAGATCACTTCATGTGGATTCTCTCAGCATTTCTCCTACACTCACTGAACTTGGTTTCTTGTCCGTCAGTGGTTTCAGGACACACCAGATCTGTGTTGGTCCTCAACTTGCATTACACAAGTAACCACTCCTCCTCTGCTCCTTTTCTTTCTTTCTCTGTGCTCCTTCTTGTTCTAATTATTGCCAACACACTTAAAGTATTATTTATGTGTCCACGGCTCATAGGACACAGTGAATGTCCAATATTTTCCAGTGTTTCCTACTGAGTCATACCACTTTCCAACAGAGAAGACAATGAACCGTGTACAGGATGGTTCCAAAGACTGCTCAGGGAAAAATCAAAGCAAGCCACAGAAGTAAAATAATAAAAATTGTAGGCCTCCATATAAAGCCTAGTGGTACAAATAGTCAGTAATGGATTTCTCAGCTTGGATGCTTCAGACAAAAGAAAATAAAGGAAGAGAGGATTTTATAACCCATCTTTTCTGTTGGACTATTGCTCCATTAACAAAGAGAGAGAGAAGGAGAATATAGCTGGTGTGAGTATGAAAAGCTATTTTAGTCCCAACCTTCCGGGCATGTAAACTGTGGCCTGTGGCCATGTCTGTGGCTGATAGATCTTTACTGTGACTGCAGTGTTTACACCACCCTTCAAAACTGACTCCTCGGAAAGCTCTTCAACCTGGGACTCTGACACTGCCATCCGCCATTGTGCCAGCCCACTTAGTTTCTGGTGATTTAGTACTATTGCCACCATGTACAGATTTCTGAGGCAAAGGTTAGGAGGACTTTCACCCTAAATCATGGTGAATAGGATGGCCCCAAGCTGTAGTTCCTCTCATACAGAAAACTTAATCCACTTAATTCAAAGAATAGTGTTCCGCCTGGCTTCTAAACAAATGAGATGTAAGCCGTGTATGTCATTGTGGCAGAGTTCTTCATTTACCACCACTGTTCATGAGTGAATTCTGACTAAAAAATATTTAAAGACATCCAAATATCATATTTAAGTTTCAGTTACGAGATAAGTAGTAAATGCCTATGCGATTTCTATCTAACATGACAGGTTTACTCTGATTGAAAGTTTTCCCCAAGTAGAATTTTAAAATACCATGAAATGAAGGAGTTATATAAAGACACATATGTGCACTTTTGCATGTTACATAAAACAGCCAATATTTTACAGGACAAGTTGTTAGAAACAAACACAATTGTAGGGGTTTTTTTTCACATATATCCTACCAATAAATTAATGTATAAAATACATGGAAAGTATTTGGATGAAATGCTGGAAGCAAAGACTTTGGCCTTCATTTCAATAAAAAGAGCATCTAAAAAATTGTTACCTTTCCGTAGCTCATTTTCTAAATAAAGAGTTAATAGCACCTGCCTCTAGGTGCTTTTGGAATAAATCCATAGAAGAAAATCTTTTGTGTATGCTATGTTAATAAGGATGAGAGTTATCATCTAAGTAATGTGATTGAAGCAGTAATTTTCCTGTTATTTTACAATTTCCTCTGCAGCCACAAACCTAAAAGCAATAACTAATGAATACCCTCTCTATTTATGAGTACATACTAGAATTACCCAGTTGAGATTTACTAGAAGAAAATAAAGCATCCTTGAAACTGCTGGTCACATAATTTGTTCAGATAGAAAAAATAATGAGATATTTGAGAAATAATTCATTCAAGCAAGAGAACATGTAGAAGATGATAATCTATTTATCTCGCTCCCCTACATGGCATAGCAGGTGTGCCTGCTACCCCACCACCCCCTGTAGCTAAAAGGCAGAGATCCCAAGGAAATACTCATAGAAATAGGAACATTTGCAAAAATTGGGATTACCCTCTTGTAGTACAACTGGATCAGTGTGGGCTCTGGTGACTTTAAAGGGGTAGCTTGTGATCAGTGTCCAAGGGCACAGTAACAGTAACATGCATCTTTGGGTTCGGAAAAATACTATGGCAGAAATTTGAGTGCAGTGGTTGCTCCTTCTCTGGAGAATCCCAAGGCCAGGTGACAGGCTGCCATAGGTATATGGGAAGACAGAAGTAAGTAATCAAGACCTTGGTTCAGAATGGGGATGGATGTTTCCAATAGACCAAAGAAACCTAGGAGATGAACTCTCTTAGAGAAGATGCCCATGAGACTTGCTGGTCAGGGTGAGGAAGCCCTAGCAGAAAAAAGCTGGAGAAGGACCTCTATTGTCCAATAGGAGAGGCTATTCAATTGTGGAAAATATTAACAGGGTTAGGAGTAAAACTGCTCTCTTAATAGGGAAGGATCCAGCATGAGAGGAGATAGGGTCTCTATAACATTTCAAAGGAGACTGATACAGACAATTAGGCCAAAGTGTTTGCAAACTAAAACGTGTTTTGGAGCCTCTTTCTGCTATTACCACTGCTTTCCTTTATACAAACCCATCCTCTTCTACAGATGGGTATCATTAGTATTTTGACTGGTTGGATCCTTTTATCTGAATTTGTTTATTAATTGTTACCATAGGTTTCATATTATCCTTCTTGACATTATTTTATATGCTTCCTCAAAGTGCTTATATAGCCCTTGTGAACATTTCAGTAATTTACAAGCAAAGTGCATGGGAATTTCACCTCTTCAATTCTAGTGGAACTGGAATGGGAGGTGAAAACAAGTGCAGTAAGACTGAAAATTAAGTCCTAACTCACCATTTCACTGTGCACACCTAAGTCAAGGATTAATTTGAGCTAAAAGTATAAATATGACTATATTATATGAAACATAGACTAAGTCTTAAAGCCTTAAAGCAATAGTGCTTATACAGCTAAGTGGGACTGGAAATTCATGAGCTCCTCCTAAAATTATGAGAGAAAAAAATGGTACGTCTAGGTTGAGGATTTTGCTCCACAGATTAAGCACCTGCCTGGCAAGTACAAGGTCTTGAGTTCAATTCTCAGTTTAAAAAAAGTTCATCTTTGAAGGTAGTTGTAAGAAAAAAATCTGCATTCTGCATTCTGAATTCTGATATAACAGATTCTGTACAATCATCCATCACTACACACACACACACACACTCATATATTCTTTAACAGTGAATTGCCTTGTGACCACATAAATACTAAGTAATGTCATATGCTAATGGATATAAACAAAAATCTACGTTTTTATCTAGGAGAAAAAGTTGAGTAAATGATAGATACAAATAACATATGCATAGATTTTAGTAACTTACTACAGTGCTCTTTTAACAGTCTGCCTCTTAATTTATAACTGCTTTGTAACAGCACCTAAATTTGCATTGGGAAGTAATTGTTATCTACCCTCTTTCTATAAAATTGCAGGTCCTTCCAGCTTCAACCCTAAGCAGCATCCCAGATTTGTCCAATCAGTGCACTCTTTCTAATCTTGTTCATAGTGATCGTTTGGCAATGAGCATGTGACCCATGAAAGACCACTCATAGTCAATAAGCATGACTTCTAAGATTTTGAAAAAGTAGGCTTTTCTCTGTAGGACTTTAAGCAAACTTGAAGTTACTATGGAGATGCTAACAGCTGTCTGATGACCATGCTTATGAATGAAATGAAAACAGTACTGTAATGCATAGCAAAGACTGTTAATGAAAGATTTCTTGGTGACAAAACATTCAAGCTACCATATTTTGTTGTGCTTGGAATTAACTAATTGTGTGGGTTTTCAGTTATATAATTTGATACATTTCTTTTGGTTAGGTCAGTTTGAGATGATTCTTACTTACAGTTAAAATAATTGTTTGAAATATCTTCTTTAAAAGTTGAGGAGTTTCAGATGAACACTAAAGAAAGAATATGTAATGGCAACAGTAGATATATAAGTTAGGGGAATGATTAAAAATTTTTTTCTAGCTCAATAAGTATCATCGATAAAAGTTTATCTTTAACCTATCACAATAAAATGTTCACATCTGATTGCATATGAATTTCATGGTCTTCTTGCTTATTCGTTGAAAATATGCATCTTGTTTTAGGATTCCTAGATGAGAGATATTTTAGGGTTATATTTCTTTTTTTACTCCACAAGCAAAGTTACTCTTCGAGTCATTAAATGTTTTACACATTTTGGTGTCAAAATACACGGAGCCAAGCTATTTGAATTTTATTTCCGGACTCTTCGAGATTGTTTTGATGTTTATAAACCAGTTAAATAAATAACTGACATAAGCCAATCTATTAAAATTTGATTTTTTTAACTATTTAGTGCAGTACTTGCTGCTGAGGAAAATAAACATAGCATATGAGTGGAGATGGAAGCATTCAGCGATTCTGTCAGGTTGAGCATAAAATTTGTAAATCCTCCTGCCACTGGAGCTAAATTTGGAAAATGAAATTCTATTCCTTTTCCCTCACACTTACTGGTTTGAAAACAGAAAATAAACTGTTGGAACATTTGACAAGCAAGAATCTATTGTGGTCTTTGTTTTATTTTCTGAAATTCCATCACAAAATTACTAGTAAGCCAAATGTAGAAAATACAATACAGAAAGGTAGGTTGTCCATTATCTAATGAAGAGCACAACCTGATAAATGTTTAATTTGATGCAGGCAATATTTAAATGATTTTTCCTTCATTCATTAAAACAATGCTTCGATTGATATTGTTTCCAAATATAAACAATTGAGTTCAAAGAACATGGAGTGCCTTGCATAAGTAAGCTGAATATAGCGTGACTTACAGTTGTGCCATGTTGATTCACTTGCATTCACACTCCGTAACTACTACTTTTCTTGTTATCATCCCATCCTCTTCTGAAGTTGAATATCATCATCATTTGGGCTTGTTGCATCCTTTCTGTTTATATTTCCTTATGAAGCATCACAACAGAGTAAATATTAGCCTTCTTAACTTACTTAGCAATCCTTCATAAGCTTGCTCAGTGTTCTTCAGAGGTCTTGTGAGAATTTCACTGATCCTACTATACTCAAAGGACTGAGTGAGTCAATTAATTTAACTCATGCCATAACTTGGAAGAGAGTTGTCTTTGAATTTTTAAAATTAAAAATATTGTTATAATAAGAATAATGTTTGGCATAAAGGGTTTTCTTCATTTCAGTTTATTTCCTCAGAAACATTCCCAGACTGAGAATTGCCAGATCAAAGCATTAATACTGGTTTGAAATGCACACTATTAAATGTCTATTTCACAAAATTTGTCCCAATTTACACTTTCACAGTCTGGTGACATTTCCTTTTATTATTATTATTATTTCAAGGAACTAAAGTCATTTTAAATGTAACACTGATTTAGTTACTTTGTTTTCCATATATACTAGAGATGGCTAAGCTTTCCTGTGAATGTCTGCTGAAATTATTACCACACCTGAATCATCCACACAATGCCAAATACCATGCAGCCATGAAGCCAAATACCCTCATCCCCAAATCTTCAAATATTCGGATCCAGAACTCTTCCCTGTTGCTTTCACTTAAAATACTATTACGTAAAAACATTCTCACTATTATTCAACAGTCTTAACTCTATTGGATGATGATTTTTCCTGAAAACGAGATGGAATTGTTTTCAGAGTTGTATTATTATTTCAATACTATTTGGTGCTGCCCAGTCTCCCTTCCAGAGCGTTCTCTCTCATGTAGTACTGGCACATTTACATTTTTTCAGTGCTTGTTTTGTTTCAGATGTTCATTGGCTTTTTGAGATCAAGGATTTTTCTTACCATAGTTTTGATCTCTATCATTAATTGAGCTGAAAGAAAATAAAAAAAAGTTAAGAGAAATAAATACTATACAAAAGAGTAAAACACTAGGGTGGGGATTTAGCTCAGCAGCATTCTAATTGGGCTTCACCAAAAATAATAACACCTGTTGTTCCAAGCACACTAGTAAGACAGTAGAAATGCAAATTATAGACTTGAAGAAAAGTTTTGTAAATTACCTAGTCTATAATAGATGTGTCTTTTTGAATGTGCAATATTGTCTGAAACCTTAAAACAAAAGAAGATACATGAATGGGAAATGAGCATCTGAAAAGATTCTTAGCATTATTAAATATACTTTAGAAAAATGTACATTAAAGCTAGGATGAGCTATTACTACAAAAATAGCTAAAAATAAAATGTGTGACCACAGCACTTATTAGATAGGTTGTGGAGTAAGAGGAATTTGTATGCATTGGTGTTCAGAATGTAAAAGAAATCCTCAATCTTGAAAATAATTTGGTTGTTTCTGAAAAAGTTAAATATAAACATAGGAACTATTCTTTCTATTCCTTGGTATTATAAACTTGTGTCCATAGATACTTCTACATAAACTGTGTAAAGGCTTTATGTGAGCTAGGTAAGTCTAGGAAATGACTAAACTATTTAGCAACAGTTTAATATATAAACAAATGAGAGTTGTAGAGCAGAGTCTGCTCACCAGTTTACAAAAAAATGAATTTGGTACTCGCTACTACGTAGATCACCTTAGGCAAATTATTTTGCGGCAAATAAAAAGGATTCTGGATAGAAAGTAGTATCACAATGCATGTACAGTTTAATTAGTACCGGAGTTTACACAATGTCAACCCATCTAGGCTGACAGCGAGCAGAACTGTGGTTGTTTAGAAAAAAGAGAAGGAGAAAGACACTACAACGGGGTAAAAGAAACTGTGGAGTGATGTAGGTATTCATTTTTATTATGGTGATCACTTCACAAGCTCATATGCACGCAAAGCTCGTCCAATTTTATACTTTAAAATGAAATTTGTAACGTGTCAGTTATATTTCAAAGGGCTGCTGAAACTAGCTTGTGCTGCGCAGAGATTGGGATAGAAAGTGTGTGAGTTTGACAGTTTGGTAAACATACCTCAATAAAAAGAGGGAAAAATAACAAGTGCTGGAAAAGTTGTAGGGGAAAAGAAACTCTTATAAATTTTGGGGGGAGAATGTAAATAAGTAAAACTGTTAGGGAGATCAGTATAGAGATACCTGAAAAAGAAAAAAAAATAGAAATTTCTATTGACCCAGCTGGTACGTCTCTGGTGATATTCCCGGAAGAGTTAAAATTGTCATCCTGTAATGATGCAGCCTGTTTATAGCAGCACAGTTCACAACAGCTAAGCCGTGGAAACAGGCAACGAGTGAAGAAAATTTGGTAGACACAGTGGAGTTTTATTCAGCTTGAAAAAGGAATGAATTCAGACATTTACAGAGTAATGGATGGATTTCTAAATCATATAGTTAAGTGAAATACAGAATATAAGTCAGATACAGAAAGTATCTGATGATTTTGTTTAGAAGAGAAAGTCAAAGTATAAATACTAAGTAAAAGAAAAGACAGATATTAAGAAAGAGAAAGGCACACTTTTTGGAGATGTGGAAGGGACTGTGAGGAGGGAGGAGAGTTAAAGTGAAGGGAAGAGGTATTACACAAGAAAAGCAGATGGATATGTGTGTGAATTATAAAACAGTTAACAGATGTAAACATTATGTACCGAAATTCACCCCAAAATACAGAGCCCTTAAGATCGAAAGCTAGATAGAAAATCATGTATTTGTACATAAGAGTTTGTTATTTCTAGGTCAAATATAGTGAAGAAAAAAATCAACCATTTAAAAATTTTGTGATTAAAAAAATAAATACCATTATTAGAGAAAGCAGATGAAGGAAAATTTTCAAAAGGGGAAGTAAAAAATGGCCAAAAAATTGATGTGAAAACACAAATATATATACTAATCAAACCTAGCGTCTAGTAAATATAAGGCATGAAGACATTAAACATTTTCAGATATAGGCTTTCCAAAAGGAATATGTTTTTAGTGATAATTACTAGTGTTTGAAAGGCTGGAGATGAACAGGCCTTTAATTAATATACAGGGCCTGGAAAACATTGATCTGATAATATGAACCATAAATCTTCATTAAAATATCCTTACACCATTTTGACAAATAATTCCTCTTCTAGTATTTATGTACAAAAGTGTTTGCCACTTTATTAATTTCATAAAATATTGGAAGCAACCAGATGCCTAATAATAAGGAATTGGTTAAATTATATTACCCATATAATATAATATATTAATAGGCAAATGTCCAAAAGTGTTCTAAGGAAGAATATATAATGAAAGGAAAAATTTCCACTGTATATTAATATTTATAAAACAAACCATCTATGGTATAAAGAATACAAACTCAGGCTTTTGAAAATTTATTGGAACACATTAAAAAAATTAAAATAAAGCTGTGTATTTCTAGCTAGTGCTTTGAGTAAGCTTCATGCAATTTTTGTGGGTTTTTTCTTTACGATGCAAATTTCCACAATAAACATTTATTAATGTTAGGAACATTATAGAATCTCTGAAAGCTATTTTCTTAATAAAAATGTTTGCTTAGCATTTTTCTTGTCCACTTCTCCTTTGCTTACTGGGTAGATTGCAGTAGATGGTGTGTTTTTAATTTAATGTAATAAAAAAGCACATGCCTTGGGGTATTTCATTTTATGATTTTCACCCAGGGGGCTATTATTTCCTTGTTAAGTTTCTTCACTTAGAGAGACCAGCCAGCAATACAGAGAGAAATGTCCTCCCTGAGCAAACAGAAATCGTTACTGTCATTAGCAATGGTGCAGCAATGGTGTCATTATCAGTGGGTCCAGCAACACACAAGCTAAATGTGGGTGGATGTGAGTTGGTGAACCTACTTTCCTCTTGACCCACGTCCAGAGTATGTCATGACAGCAAAATCATTCTTAGATATCATTAGAAGACATTTTAACTTTACAGTTTAATAGATCTTCTCATACTCTTCTCAAATCCAAGAGTGACCTAAAATGGCACAAGAGTGACATGAAATGGCACTGCCTCAGGCAAACCCTCTGACTGGTATAATTGCATTGTGCTGACATTTTCTTATTTAACTTGATAGCTTTGTGCTCAAATGATGTTTTTTATTATGACATAAAATAAGACTGTCAAAATGTAGTGAAAGGGTGTAGGACAGAACAGAAATATATTCTCAGAAAACATCTTGGCATAAAATTTCAGTAGTTTTTATACATTCTATCTACTGACCAGTCTGGGCTAAGCAATCTAAGTACTCTGAAGCCAGGAAGGTAATTCAGCAGCACAGCATCTGCCTGGCAAGTATAATGCCTTGAGTTCGATTCCTATCACAAAAAATATAGTGCCCTAAAGGATAAAACCATTTGTAGATCACAACTCATCAGACATACCTGTGTTGATGTTCATGAGTATGATCTTGTTGGGTATATTTTTCTTGAAATATTCCTATTGTTCCACTTGTGGTTAGGATGTACATTAGAATGATAGCCAGCTGGTCCACAGAATCTGATAGAGAGTTATCTATCCCTGATCTACACCAGGAACAGGGAACAAAATGTGTTTATACACTTCTGGGTGCATGGCAATGAAGGATAGACATCCAGATCTGATGATTCTTTAAAGAACACTTTCATTCATTTATTCACTCACTATGATCAGCCTTTACTGTCAGACACATGTGGTGCTTTTCTAAAACATTACATAAGGAATTAACATTGTTTTCAAACAAACACTGTTATGGATTAAAAACCGGTGGTCAATTTAATACCAGCTGAATTAAATCAGCATGGTGCTGAGTGTAGATGGCTCACCTGAGGAAAGTTGCCAGCTTACATAGAAATATGGAGAAGAAGAGCTAGGCGTTGTGGGTTTCTCTAAGTGTTGCTGTTTGAGCTGTTGGTTCTCCTGGAGGAGCTCATCTTGACTAGCTTCCCCAGTGTGAGTTCGACCATTATGAGCAGAGGAGCTTGGGACCTTGTTGGTGAGAGTGGCTGTGGTTCACTTTGGGGGAGCTCTGCTCCTTACATTGTGCATCACTTCCTGGCTCCGGAGGGGAAGATGTGTGCTGTTTAATCTCCAGAGGAAACTTATGCTGACTTTCTGGCATGTACTGGACTGTACTTATCTTCCAAGGAGCTCTGGGACTCCATGTCGCTAAAGATGGCTGTGGTACTTTTCAGGGCAGCCCTTGTCCATATTTTGAGTGTGACTTCTCGGCTCCAGCATAGAACCCTCAACCTACCAGCACAGCTCCTTTACCCCGCTGGCATACACTTTCTAGCTTCCACCACTGACCTTTGAGCTTTCCTAGCATGGATCCATAAAACAGACTGGTGTGAGCCCTTCTTGTGGGCTCTAGATCTCCAGCTGGACTCATGGGAGGCATTGTCATGGGCTCTGGGTCTTCATCTGGACTCATGCAGGACATTGCTGTAAGATCCAGGCCCTTGGCTAAATATTCTATGTCTTTATGTTATGGACAGATTTCCTGCATTTTCTTGTGTTTAACTCTGGGTGACCATCATAAAATAATATGATAAGTTCTGTGCCCTGATTCTAATCATTCTCTTCACAACCCCTGACTACAACAGACACTATGTCTTTGTTTACTTGAACTTATGCCTAATGGCTCTGAATGTTCTCTATGATGGATTTTGGCTTAACCCACTCACAATTTTATCTGCTTGGAGGAGCAGAAAAGAAAATCAAGAAAGAGAGAGAGATAAAATATGTAACAATTTTTCCATGTAGAAATATATATATATATATATATATATATATATATATATATATACATATTAAATATTAATGCAAGTTTTTCTACTTTTTATCAGCCAGTCAGAGCTAAACTTGTCTGCCTGTGGTTGAAGATGCTGTAGGAACAGTTTTGCTGATCTTGGCTCTACTTATGGTTGCTGAAGAATCCCTGCAAGACTCCCGTGCCTCCACCAATCTGGATGATATCTGCTGGATTCCTACCTGCTTCACAAACCACAACGCTGTTGGGAGATTCTCAGAACTGCTAAGATTGAAAACATTCAGGTGCATAAAAATATGACCAAGGGTGATTCTTAGAAACAGAGTGAGGTCTTCGGTTTGCTTAAGAGGCATGTGTGGGGTGATGTAATTTTTGACATAAAAGTCCATAGTGGGAAGGAGACATTGTAAATAAGTATACTTGTTGTATTTTATGAAGTAGAATTAATTTTTGCTCATTGTTCATTTTAAAATATTCTTCCTTTTCCTCAAGATTATGTAGGGCAACAAGAGAACACTCTGCATGTTATAACTTTAAGTGTCATAATTGAACTATGATGAACTTAAGGAACTGACCACTCTCAGGGATGCCAGCCACCATCCTTGTCCTCTGGAAGTGAATCTCTCTCAGTTCCTTGCCTGTTCAAAGAGGTGGATATTTATCAGGGTTTTAACTGACATCGTGGTTTTGATATAAGTGAGAGCAGTTACTAAGTCCTATACTTTTCTTTTTACCATCCCTCATGATCTTAACAGCTAATATGAAATACCAAGCTACTACCAATTGAAAACTGATGTTGGAATCAATTAAACAACCAGCTCAGTTGAGAAGAAGACATGCAGAAGCTTCACTGACTGCCTGTGTCCCTAGTGAAAATCTCCATTAAACTTTTCTGACTATAACTCAAACACTAATTGTCAGCTCCTCAGAAGGGCCATTTTCAAATTTAGCTGTTGAACTTAGACGAACAACTACATTGAAGGACACTAATTTCATGGTTACCACAGGGAAAATGAGTTATTTCTGAGGAAGTATAACCCAAGCAAGGTTTAGTTGAGATGTGATCAAGGAAATTTGTTTAAGTGTCTCATACCTCCCCATTCCAATCCCTATGAATTTTGCAATTATTGATTGTCAGATGAAACATTTCACACCACAGTCCCAATGTGTGGGCTTTATTATCACAATGTAACTTGTGAAAAGGAGTGAAATGATGTGGCCCAAATCTGGGGGAGTTTGTCTGTTCCTGGGCCACCAGGCTGAGATTTCTATTCATGATATTTACCTTTGTTGAAGACTTACTGTTCCCACATCCTGTACTATGCATGTGTTTTACCTTGTCCACTGTTCATATAAACTCTATTGGGTATTGCAATTGCCTCTGAGTGTTTTCTAGATGATCAATTGAGGCTTATTCGAGGAAAGTATTATTTCTAGGGGTTACACAGCTAGCAAAAGGTACAGCAAGAGCTTTTAACCAACTTTTGGCTCTACACTCTTCATTCTCAGCTACGAGACTATGCCGGCAGCACTCCTTAATCTGTATTTGAAAATGGAGTTTATAAAGATGCTTATTAATAATAGAAGGGTTAGGTAGGCTTGCAGAAACAATAGAAAGCTTATGTGGATGGCAGTGAATGATAGTAAATTAGCCTTGAGGAAAATATCCAAAGATTAATTAAGTTATCAGAGTACTGGGCTCCTCTCTGTGAGAATGGTAAGGACATGGGCTTGAAGGGGTGGAACAGATAAAGTCCTAGATTTAACAGTGATTCTTCCTGTGTTTCTTCATAGTTTTAACTCTTTGTCTGTTGAAACCTTATGGCATTGTTCAGCAGAGAGAAATTAAGCAGACTTTGTCCTTTCTATATATTTCCAGCACAAAAAAATAGTTGCCCTTTGGTCCAGACTTACAGTCTATGTCAGTGAAGGCTTAACTGTGTTTTGTATTTTTTCTATATAAGCAGTCTAGATGATTTTGGCATAAAAACAGAGATATAAACCAGGAGATGAACATAAATGGCCCAGAAATAAGCACTACACTTTTATGGGCAACTGATTCTCAATAAAGTAGCCAGAAACATAAAAGAGATAGCAACATGTAGACAGTTGAAACTAGATTCCTCACCCTGTATGAAAACCAGCTGAGAGTTGATGAAAGAACTTAATGTAAGACCTGAAAATTTAAAACTATAGGAAGAAATCACAGGGGACCACTGCAGGACATTGGCACAGGCAATGATTTTCTGAAGAGGACTCCAATAATTCAGGAAACAGAAGAAAGCATTGACAAATAGAATGATGTCCAGTTAAAATGATTCTGTACAATAAAGAAAATAATCACCAGAGTGAAAAGAAAGCCCCACAGTTTGGGAGATAATCTTTTCTAATTATTGACTTGACAAAGGGCTAATACCCAGAATATACAAAAAACTCAAAAAGCAAACCAAAAAATCTGCATGTGCATGTTTATTGCCACAATATTCCTAATAGCAAGATCACAGAACCAGCCAAGGTGCCTGTCCGCAGATAAAAAGATAAATTATGATCTAAATAATGGAGCATGATTTAGTCAGAAAGAATGAAATTCTGTCATTTGAAGGCAAATGGAAGGAGGTGGAGAGTACATTTTTAAGCAGACTAAACCAACCACAGAAAGACAGGTATGTGTTTTCTCTGATATGTGGGGAAAAATAAATAGATTTAGATTAAATTAAATTAAATTATTTATGACTTAACCTAGAAGGGTATTTAATAGGGGTGGAGAAAGATATCAGGGAAGTATAGAGAGAGGGTAAGGTAAAAGAGTAAAAAAATAAAAGTTGTTAATAATCTTCCCGGAAGAAGAAATTTCTGTTAGTGTATATAATTGGTCATTTGTGGTAAAACAAAATTAGCAAGAGAAAAGGCTTATATGGCAATGGCAATTAATTATTACTATTATTAATTCATACATGGATTGCATGTAACTTTGATATGCTAATCTCTGAAAGGTTACATTCTCTTACCACCACCAATGGCAAATTAGTCATATACAGATGTACATGAACACAAGTCTATGATTGAAGTTTGTGCAATTTACTCTTCCTAATTGTCTTGGTTACTTTTCTTTCATCACTGAGAAAAACACCTGAAGCCCAAAATTATGGAATGAAAGATTTGTTTAGCTCACAGTTTATGGAGGTTTCAGTCCATACTTAGCTATTTCCAAGGCAGAATGGCTCATGGCAGAAGGCAAAAATTCATGGCAGCAGAAAACAGCACAAGCAATAAGAACAGAAGGGGAGGGGCACAGAGACAAAAAGAAAACTTTTTCTGTCCCTTATATCATTGTAGGCCACATCCACTTGGGTGTAGCGCTCACACCCATAATCCCAGCACTGGGCCATGAGTCATTCACAGACTCTAAGAAGCCCACCTCCATAACTACATGAAGCTTTGGGGGACATCCAGACTCAAACCATAACCAATGCAGTTTTATCACAGAGTATTAATGTAATTTTTAACCAGAAAGAGTAGTCACACCCTCTTGCTGTAGGTGACCTCTTTTTATTTTTCTGAATGTTCTCCATTTGTCCAGCAGAGCTCAAATGGCCATTTGGATGTCAAAAATTCTACTTTGCAATCAGTTTTGATCCTTTGAATATTTTAAGTTGATGATAGATGGTACAAAGAATCTACGTTTGGGCATGTTGGTTTACCAGGAAGCTTGACCCTTGATCAAAGCCATAACCTGAACAACTACCTTGAAGATAGTAATATGCAATATATTAACCACTGTTAATCTCCTACCATGTTGTTTTGAAATTCTGTATCATTGTTTTTGTTTTTTCTTTATTTAAAAAAAAAACAGCAACAACACAAATGACAAAATAATAAAAAAAAGTACTGATTTAGGTCCATTCCAAAATTAAAACAATAACAAACACTTATTAAGTATGGCCGGCACACCAGAACTAATGATCATGTTTTAACACACTTTGATGAAACCTAGTGTGGCTAGCCTTACTGTGTCCCATGAGAAACTAAGGCTTGGAATGGTGGTGTTAACTTGCATAAAATGACACAACCAGGAAATCAGAGTCAGGATTAAATCCCTGTATTCCAGTTCAAGAGTCCACAGTCTTAAACAATATAATAATTCTCATCTATTTTTTATCAATTTTAGGAGGAAGAGTTAGGGAAAGCAATGTTCTATCAGTTCTAAGATATCATCTCTTCAATTCTATTAAAGGATACCTGCAAGTCATCTGTTGTCAAAGGGCTCTGTTGAAATTAACTCAGTGTTACAATGACAAAAATTGGTAAGGACTATTTCTGAGTACTATTCCTAGAGGTTTGGCTGCAAAAGTACCAAAGAACTATGTAAAGATGCAACGTGCCCTTGTGAAAGAGAGTAGAGACCAATGCATTTTCAAACTCTTAAATGTGCTTTTCAGAGGCAAACTAAAGTCATATGTATAGAGCAACTGAGTAAGACATGCATTTTCTGTGTATATAGCACCAGGAAAATTGCTTAGCCTTTCTACATCTGCTTCCTTATCCACACACACATACGAGTCTCCTGCAGTATAACAGTGGTCGGAAGCAGCAGCCAATGTCTGTGAAAGGGACTTCTGATGAGGGAGGAAGTCCCTGGGGGCAGTCCTCCCACAGAACACAGACAGACAATTTAAATGGAAAACAGTCTGCTCAGAAAGCCTCAGGGAGCTAATAAGACAATGAAGAATGGCTGGATGAGGATGCTCCAGTCAGGGAAACCCAGAGACATAAGCTCGGCACTTCAAGCTACTTTCTCCTCCGGGACGTGCACGTTCTAAAAGTGGTAACTCAGCAGCCTGGGAGATGAGCTCTGGTTTGAACAGATCCTTAAGGACAGAGTGATGGAATTTGGAGGCAAGGACCACTGTAACTATAGATTAAGAACCCTAAGTTTATGCATCAGGAGTAAAGACAGGTGAGAGATAGATGAGATTTTACTGAAAGTGCCATGCAATCTGGATACAGGAAATCTGGGCTTGCCTGAGAGCCAAAGGCCAAGGTCATTATAGGAAGAGGACAGAAAGGGATTCTTGATTGTTGGAAATACTTTAGTTCTGGATCTGGAAGGTATTTAATAAGAGTTACTGCCTTCATATCTATTCATTGGCTTGTCTGCCTATCATTTAGATAATTTACTAGTTATGCATCTCAATAAAAGCTTGTTTCAACTGTTTATTTTTCAGGAAATAGAAACAAAAATTACATCTCTTCTACATTTTCTGTTGTGTTACACGTGTATTTTTTCTACAAAGTTTTCAGGATTTTTGTGAGTAACATACATGTAATACAGGTGCAAGACCAAACTTTTCTTCCTTAGGTTTTTTTTTTTTTTTGACAAGGTCTTTTTAAAAGTTTTTTTTATCTTAAAGAGAATAAAACAAAAGAGAACAGAACAAAGCAAATTAGAACAGAAGAATGCAAGCAACACAGCACTTCACAAGACAATTGGATATCAGCAGTAGCTACCATAATGTCTCTTTCTTTGAAATAGTTGAGCATAGCTTCACACACAATACTATCAAACATAACACAACAGTATGAAACCATTCAAAAGAATGAAACCATTACAAGACTTCAAAACCAAATAACAGGAAATGAGCAATGGCTACTATATATGTCATTTTCCTCAGACAATTTGTATATACCATCACACATAATAAAATCAAATAAGCCACAACAAGATAGCACCAATCAAAACAGAAGAACAAAAGCATGGTAGGACTTCAAAGCAAAATGATAGTAAATCAGCAATGGCTAGCATAATGTCTTGTTTTCTTCAAAATAGCTATTCATATCATTACACATAATAAAATCAAACAAAACAGAGTAAAATCAATCAAACAAAGGAATGAAAGCATTATAAGACTTCAAAGCAATACAATAGAAACCATGATTACCATAATATACCCCATTGTATTCAAAATAGCTCCCTTTCCATTGGACAGCATAGAATCTAACAAAACAAGACAGAACAAAGCCAAACCTAACAAAATTGTATAAACAATGCAGGAGTTCAAGATAAGACAGTAAGAAATTGACAGTAGTCTCCACCTTTCCCTCCCAGGTATTTCCTCCCCTTTCCTCTATGTTAACTATTTTGCTTTTGGATCCCATTAACTCCTTCAGTTTCTTATGCTAGGGTTCATGCATATGAGTTTGAACTGTTTCGGCCATGGACATGATCTCTGGTTGCATCCATTTACCTACTGGAGCCTTGAGATTCTGCTACTTTATAGCTGGGTAGCTTTCCACTGCATGAAAATACCATATCTTTCTTATCCATTCTGCGCTTGATGGGCAAGTTATTCTTGCTTTTTTTTTTTTTTTGGTCTCCTGTCACATGAAACAATTGTTTTCTCTCCTTTGATTTTCAGTCTATGAATTTGCTTTCTAGTTAGATGTGTTTCTTCTGTACAGTGTATGGATGGATCTTGTTTCTCCATCCACTCTCCCTGTGTTTCTTTTTATTCCTGACCTGAGGCCATCTACATTAATGGTTACAACCAGCATACGTTGGTTTGTCTCTGCCCTGCTATCCTCCTATTGTTGGGCCTCCAATTTGAAGTTCAAACTGGTCTTGAACTCACTTTGTGGCCTCTAACTCACAACAGTCCTCCTGCCTCAGCCCTCTGAGTGCTGGAATTACAGACATGTGCCAGCAGGCCCCGGTTCTTCCTTAGAGTTTGATTTTGTTCTAAGCACTTCTGCTAAAATGGAAGACAGAAACTTAGAAATTATATACAGTATTATCAGTTATCAAATGGGGGAAGGGAAGCAATAAAGATAATAACCCCTCCCGACAAAAAATAGATCCCAGAGCACTGAAATCAATCTATTTGCAGAAAAATGCCCAGGGTGCCCACTTCCATAGACATTCCTGTGGCTTCACTCCTAGAGGCATAAATGATACATTAGTCCTCTGTAATTCAGAAAATCAAAGCACAACCCATTAAAGTGAAGACTTCTGGTCAGGATTTCTGGAGTACCCCAATATTGTAAGTTTACTATTATTTTAAAAGTGTCCATTATCTCTGCCAGTTAAATAATTTACCTTCTTCCCAGAAGAATTTAAAGAGAGACAGAAAGGAAATACTAGCTATCCTCAGAAGAAACAGACAGTGAAACCACTTTCATTGGTCGTCCATCCCAAGACACTTATCAATTTATAACTGGACGAAAAATGTCGATTTTTAAGTCTCTAACCCTGCGCTCTTAGATGGAGGCATTCTTGAATGCATTAAAGGAGGTATTTGGAAACCAAATCAAATGAAGTTCCAGTGCATCTCCTGCCGGTTAGCTCCACTTTGAGACACTAGGAAACTCATATCACTTGGCTTCTATTTCCCAGTTTGTTCTAACAGACATGGTGACACAGTTCTCTGGTTTAGTCTAAATGCATGAATACACAGAGGGCAGGTTTTGGAACATTGAAACTCTCAGCAAATGAAATTGCCTTTTTCTATTTATTAAAAACAAAACAAAACAAAACAACAACAACAAAAACCTCTGCTGCTTAGTAGATACAGTGCTGTATTCCAAGGGAACTAGTTGTTTCAATCAGTGTAGATTTTGAATTACAGTCAGACAATGCCTTGTGATAAATTTTGGGTCAAGTAGAATGCCTTCAGTTTTGAAATTCAGGTTAGGTTGACTGCGTGGTGGTCAAAGCAGTTTTAATATCCCCTGAGCTGATCTAATCTTCAAACAGGCTTCTTCTCAACTTCAGTCTTCTAATCTCCCTTTACTGAAAGCTTTTGCTTTACAAAACTGATTCTCTGCCCTATGAGGATATAGATCTTTTGTCAGAGAGCCTATCAGTTTTAAAATCCAGACATGTCCGTGGAAATTGATACTAGTTACAAATGTATGTTGCCCTGTAATGATTAATTCAAATCTGCATTGCATACCTATTAACTCACTAAACTTCCCAGAACAGAAAGACTACAAAACATAATATGGGGCTGGGGATATAGCTCAGCAGCATAAGCACCTGCTCAGCAAGCACAAGGTCCTGAGTTCAATTTCCAATACCAAAATAATAATAAAAATATGCAGAAGGAACACAATGTATAAATCAGTAAATAAGGCATTGATTTAATGTATAGGTGATTGATGAAAGAATGCAGAAATAGTAAATTAATTCACAGAACTTGTGGATATTCTGAGACTTTCCCACTGTGAAACAGAATCAGTCTCTCTCTGTCTCTCTGTCTCTCTCTATTTTCATTTTGTACCTGCACATACAGAAACCATTTTAAAATAAACAAATATGCACAGTAAACTGACAATGCAAGTGAAATATATATTTTAAATAAGTGTTAGTAGTAGGCCTTTCAATATGGGTCACTCCATGTTCATCACCTGTCTTAGTTACATTTCTCTCATTGTTGAGACAAAATACCTGATGCCCAAAATTAGGGAAGGGAAGGTTTAATTTTTACAGTTCTTGGAGGATTTGGTCCATACTCAGCTGGCTCCAAGGCAGGGTGGCAGGGCAGCCAAATTCATGGTCACCAAATAGCAAAGTGCAAACTGGGCAAGAAAAAAAAAGACATACCTTCTTCCCACCCTTACACTGCATGCTGGCTCTACCCTAGACAGGTGCAGCACTTATACCATCAATCTGACTGCTAGACAAGGAAGCAAACACAAACACTAGATTTGGTCGGGTTCATGACTGCATGAGACTTGAGGGAGGGGCCATCCTGAGCATAAACCATAACAGCACGCTACACAGGATCTACTCTATTGTTTTTGACAGTAGCATAAACTTCCTTTCCTCTTCTTTTGACTCATTTCTTAAGGGAGTGCTGATCTTGATCTGATATCTGCTTCCCAAACATAGGGTTCATCACTCACCTTGATAAGTCTGTTTGTTCATTTTGCTTTCAGCTTAGTCCAGTCATGATCATCTCTCAAGATGCTTTTCTCCCTGGGACAGACATATTAATAATTAGTGAATTATACCTGTTCCATCTGTCACATCAGTTTCACTCCTTTCATATCAGGAATCCACCAACAAGCTGCACAGTCTTGCTTTTTTGAAATTAATGTTTAAATATCACTACGTTAACTTCTTCGCTAAGGGGGCAGGGCTATATCTAACATCTATGGGATGTTGTTGCTTTTAAAGAAAGAGGAGATAGAAATCAATGCCTGTTTGTTCAATAACAGGGCAAAAGTGAAGAAAACACGTTTGCACACAGCAGGTGAGGCTTTCAATTTGGAAAACAGAGTATCAGCTGTCTGCTTTCAAGGGCACAGCTCGTAGTTGTGTACCAATACAGGGAAGAGATCCAAGCACAGCTCTTCTTCATTTTGAGATTTATGCATTTGCAAAAACATTCCCAACACCCTTACTTATATTCTGATTCTGAAAGCTTATGTGATAAGGCCGGACTTTGATTCTCAGCAGTCTGCCTTCCCTTGTTGGTTGCTTCTAGATGTCTCTTAGGATGAAATTTCAAACTGAATTAACAATAAAGAATGGCGAACGTTAAAATATGAGTGCACGCAAGCTGTCAAGAAAAAGAAGAACAAAATTCCATTAGCATTTACAGAGTTCCTACTTGTAGCCAGACACCGCAGCAGACACTGAGGACACAGTTAATGGGGTTAAAACAGAATCAGGATTATTCCCCGGAAAAGCAGTTTCTGAATGGGATGTTTATTTTTAAAACAAATCACAATTGTATCACTAAAAACTCATCCAGAAATACAATTAGTGTTGGGAAAGGAAAGCTTTATTAGTATACTGCTAGGTGGAACCTCCATGATATTTTGATATAATAAGAAATATGTATATTGATTATTGGCCACAGTTCTTGACCTATTGCAAAGAAAATCATGTTAGTTTTGTACATGACTAGAGTGATAAGACTACATTTATAATTCTTTGAATTTTTTTTTCTTTTTTTATTTAAAGAGAAAAAAACAGGAAAAGGGTATAAATAATACAGAATTTTTTAAAAAAAGATAAACAGTAAGAAATCACTAGTTGGTAAATTACATATTGTCCTCTTAGAAATTGCTGCTCAAGTTACAAAATTAAAGCATACAAAGTAGATATTCAAACAGAGAGACTGTGAACAGCTACACATGCATGAGTCTCTACATGTATTTCTATCCTTTCTGTATCAGAGGAAAAAACAAAACATACCAAGACAAAGCAAAACAAATTCCTATAAAAAACATGAAACCAAAAAGTCATATAAAACCACAGTACAAGTTGATCTACAGTGGTTACTGTGTTGTCTTTTATTATCTTTAATAGAATTGTCTATATCATCAGGCATATTTGGATATAGCAGTATAATTGAATATAGTAGTACATAACAATATTAGTAATAACAAAACATTGTAGACAATGTAAAACTTCAAAGGCAGGTAATAATTGAACCAGAGTGGGTATCCTAGTGAATCTTGTCATCTTCAGTGTAGTTGCCTATACTCTCAGACTTGACACTATCAATCATAACAGCTTTCAATAAAATCTGTCAATACAAAACAGCAATCTAACAAACCAAATTCAATTCAGATCAGTCATGGTAAAACAGTCTAAATTATACAAAGCGTCAGATTAAGTTAATACAAAATTAAGGATGATTACCATACTCTATCCTGCTATTTTCAGGATAACTGACAGTGCCCTGAAATCTAGTACAAGTAGATAAACTGGAACAGAATATAATACATCTAAGCAGAGTGGTGTGAGTAATGTGGGTTTTAAATCCTGGTACACGATTAACAATATCCTCTGCCTTCTTTTTTTTAGGCTATTCCTGCCCTTTCACTCCTACAGGGTGCTGCGCATTTTGGGTCCCACCAACTCCCTCAGTTTTTAGATTGGGGGGCAATCTGCTATTTACCTAAGTGGTTCCAAACCTTCTCACTCCTAGACTTGATCTCAAGTTGTATTCTTTACCTACAAAAGCCTCTAGGTTTTCCTTTGTTATAGCTGAGTAATTTTCTACTGCACATAAGTATCCTGTCTTTCTATGCTATCTGCAGGTAGTGGTTGAGTTGCCCTTATTTCTCTCTGGCTCCATGTCACATAGATCATTGTTTTCTCATATTTGAATTTCAGTCCATAAACCCTCTCTCAAGTTGATTATATTTCCTATACAGAGCATCTTGATGGACCCTACCTCCTGACCTACTCTGCCTGTATTTTTTTTACTGTATCAAGGCCATCTATGTTAGAGATTATAGCCAACCTTCTCTGACTCATTTCTGCTATGCTATTTTTCTGCCATTGTTTGTCTACTTTTCTCCTTCATTCTACTGCCTGCCATGCTCATTGAGGCCTTTCTGCCACTGTTCCCAAAATCTTGGTATTTTTTTTCTCTCTCTAGAATGTCCTTCAGTATTCTCTGTATAGTTGGATTGTTGGTCACAAATTCCCCCAGTTCCTCTTTGTCATGGAAGCATCTTGTTTCTCTATTAACTTCTAGTGACAGTTTTGCAGGGTACATCAATCTGGGCTGGAGGTTATTTTCTTTCAGGGCTTGGAATACTTCGCTCCAAGCTCTTCTTAATCTGATGGTCTGTGTCGAGAAGTCTGCTGTGATCTTGATGGGTTTCCCTTTATAGGTAATCTGTTTCTTTTCGCTGACGTCTTCTAATATTCTGTTTTTTATATTGAATTTCTGGTATCTTGATTATTATATGTCTGGGTGTAGATCTGTTTTGTTTGTAGCTGGCTGGAGTTCTGGATGCCTCATATATCTGAATATCATTTTCTTTTCCTATGCGTGGGAAGTTTTCCATTATTTCTGTGAATATCCTTTGTAATTCACCTGTTTTTATTCCTTCATCTTCACTTACTTTCTTATTCTTAAATTATAGATTCTCTTGTCATCTTCTAGCCTTTTTATTGTTACTGCCTGTTTCCTTGTTATTTTTAAGAGATCTTTCCTTTCATGATCACACATTGCAAACTTGTCTTCAAGTTTTGATATCTATCCTTAGTTTCTTTTAGGAAGTTTTGCCATCTTTCAATGGAGTTTTTAACTTCCTGGTAATCTTTTTGGATCTGCTTCATGTATTCTAAATTTTCTTTATATTCTTTATCAAAGTTTTCTCTCCTTTTTTTGTGTTCCTCCCTTCTTCCATCTATGTCTTCATGAGAGGTGCTTATTTTTTCTTTTATTAATCTTATATCTTGCTGTACCTGATTTAATATTTCAGTTTTGAGCTCATGTACAAGGTCCCGAAGATATCTCTTGATGTCTATTGAAGCCGTGTTTGATATTGCAGGTTTGCTGCCCTCAGTCTCTTTTGTATTTCCCTCTCCTCAATCGATGTTCTCAGGATTTTGGGCTGGGGCCTTCTTTTTGTTTCTTTCTCTTGTCATATTTTTGGTTACTTCCATACAGGTGTATATTGGAGGTCCCAGCCCCTTTCCTTGTTGGTTATAGTTCTTCTGAAGCATGCTGGCAAGGGATTTCTGCCCTCTCCTGTTTGCTTTTGGTCATTGAGGTGTAGGCAGGGGCTACCTATGCTGGCCCCACCCCACCAGGCCAGTCAACCTTCAGAGGCCTTCCCTGGGGTAGTGTGTGCTATGTGGAAGGGAATCAGTTTGGGTTGGCTTATTGTATCCCAGCCAGCGGCATGACCCAGGCCAAATGGAACCCACCAATCTGCTCTGGGAAGGGAGCAACCAACTAAAGTTACTGTGGTTCCTAGTTCAGGCTCCTCCTGCCTGATTCCAACATGTGGTCCATTTGGTGGATCTCTTCCCATGTGTGGGGGGATCTTATTCCCAGCACTCACTGTGGAGTTCCTCACCAGCTCCATTCTCCATTGGGCTTGACTACCTCCGTCTCTAGTGTGACCAGCTAGTCACAGTGGCGTGATTTTGCGTGCTCCAGGGGGTCCCGGCTGCACCAGTCGAAAGCTCGGTCCGCTCCAGCTGGCCTTGGCTCTGGCAGGCGGCAGCTCCAGTGGGTCTCAGCCCTGCGGGGGTCACGCTGTGTGAGTCATGAGTTTGGGCTGCTCTGGCCAGTCGTGGAGATGGCAATAATTTAGGCAGCTGCAGAGTGCTATGGCCACAAATCTCAGCTTCTGCAGTTGTAGCCTTGGAACTGCATGTTTGACCAGCTCTTTTGCCTTAGTTTCTTCCTGAGTCAAGAGGATCAATCTCCCTCTGTCTGGATCTCTCCATGATGTTTTATTCGAGTTGCCTCTCTCAGAGAGCCTGAGTATCTTGCTGTTTAATGATCCACCATCTTGAGTCCTCCTCAATTCCTTGAATTTTGAAGCTAAAGATGAAAGAATTTCTCCATTCATAGTAAACATATTTCAATAACACCAAAGTTAATGTCAATGAGATGATTTTTTGGAAAGCTCTGAGAAAACCACAAACTGAGGGAATCAACCATGTGATTAGAAGTTTAAAGCTTCTAGTTCTGCATTGCATGGCCCCACCAGCAACTAGGTCTTGAACTTCTAGACTCCAAAAATATAATTCTCTATATTTCTATTGTCAAAATAATTCAGTGAAATTGTTTGCTATAGCAGCCCTAGAAAATTAATATACCTACTACAAGTGGTTAGCAGTGATACATCGAAGTGTTCTAACGTTCCACTGCATTACTGTCACTCATAAGTGACTCATTTAAAAGTGTGTCAAGTTTTAAAAGACACTGCACATAATCAAGTTAACTACTTTTCTCAAATGAACATCATTCATTCAGTCACCTATTGTTATCCTAGTTTCATAGAATTTATTGACAATCCACTATGAAAAACAATCAAAAGCAATCAAAAGATGTTAGAGTAATGATACAAAACTAGGTCAGTGGAAGTTATGAACCTAGAAGTGTTAATACATGTATAGAAATAAAAGAAATTCAGTAATGTACAGGAAGTTTTCAAAAACTAATGCTAAAATCACTGGACAAATATATGAGTGGAAACAACATGAATGGAAAATACAGATAATTTGCTCATCAAAAGGTAAAACAACCAGTATCCAAAGGATCATTGAGAAAATGAAAAGTTAAGTCACATTCTGAAGCAAAGTATTTGCCATACATATATCTGGCAAGGTAGATACAAATATATATGCAAATTAGTTAAAGGACTCCTACAAATCTGTGTTACTTTTATTATTAATAATTTTAACCTCAGAGCTGTCTGTAATGCTCAGAACAACTAATGTGTTCAATGAGTGACCACACATTCAGAAAAAGCAAAATTATCAAATGGTCTGGATTTTTTTTTAAAGCAAATCAACACCTCTCACAACAAAGACAGAGGATATAATTAAATATTCTGTAAATGACAAATAGAGGAAAGTGGAGTAAAAAGCCACCTTTTGCATGGTTACAAAAGGAGCAAAAACTCATACAAAGTGGTCTGAATCGATAAGGAGAGATAATGGAGTAGAGAGAGCTTTTTAAAGCAAGATGAATACTCTAATAGAATAAAGACAACAGCGTATTTTAAGTGAGACACTGGATAGACAAAATAAACTAGAACATATGTGACTGTTAAGGAAATGAAATTATGATTTATCAAAACAAGAAAGTATCAGCCACTGAACTTGTAACACAATATCTTCCCCAAAATTCAGAAGAAAATGGCATAAGGATTTAGCATAATGCTGAAAAGAATTCAAAAAATACAGACCGGTGACAGAGATGAAACGCCCTGCCTTGGCCATTTGCTTGCTGGTAAATTATCCAGCTGCAGCTATCAATCCTGTCGACCATCCTTACAAACCACACGGTGTATGCCGGTGTGCACATCCCTGAGAGAATGCGACACCACTCCTCCTGCAGCATCCATGAGAAGAGTAACACGTCACCTCCTCTGTGGAAGAACAGCTATTGGAGAGGCTTTCAGGAGTCCTATCCTGGCTACTCGATTTGAGAGTTGTGAGCCAGGCAAATATAACTGAACTTCTCAGAATTTATTAAATGTGGGTATTAGTATTTGCCCTGACTCTCCAGCTAGAAGAATCTGAGATCATAAACAAGATTACAGATGAAATATGGGGTTTGAAAAACAAACACTGTTAATGCAATATGGAAAAGTTAGAGCATAAACACAAAGGAAAAGAAAAAAACACACACAAATGCTATGGTTTACCATCTCCCAAACCACAACACCATTTGCACTTCTTGGAGCCAATTAAATTGTTGAAATATTTGACATTCACCAACATTTAGGTTTAACACTTGTATCTTCACTTACCAATTTTTTAACACGTTCTGTTAATATGTAACCAGTGCCTTTCTTTTGTGTTTAAAATATATCAGGAACTTTCAAGTGTTTTTAGAGGTATTGCAAGTTTAGAAATATAGGAACCCCTGAACATCAGTGAATGAAAGCACAAAGTTTCCTGGGGCTACTGGGCTAGAGAACAGAAAGGTCTGCAGCAGACACCAGCTCTGTCACTTAACAGTGGGATGATTGGCATTAAAGCATCCATAGTTTGTAACCTCACAGATACTGTTTCCTCTTGTTACAGGCAGCTGAGTTAGATAGAAATATTATAGGCAGTCAGACAGAGCTGGGGTCCCAAGGAGCCAGTGCACAGGGCCAAATACCTTGCAACTGAGAGGGTGGAGACAGAGAGACACCTCCCACTGTAGGCCAAACCTCAAGACAAAAGATCAAGCAAATCCACCCACATTCTAAGGATTGATATTCTAAATAATTCTCTATCACCCTGAGGAAGCCAAGAGTCACCATCCCAACCCGCTATAGAAAGAGTCACTGCTCTGTATGCATGCCCGCTTACTGTGTGACTCACTTCCCCATTTGTCCCCAATTTAGTCAATTTTACCTGAGCAGTGAATCTTACTGGTTGACCATAATTCTGTCCCACTTCATGCTCACCTCCCTTGCAAGTTCTCATGTTTTCCCCAATTTAAGCCTGCCTCGCTTCATAGTTTTTTTCTATTAAAGTCCCTAGAAAAGACAGAGTCTTTGGCAACCCACTTAGGACCGCTTCTGTCTCTCTCTCTCTCTCTCTCTCTCTCTCTCTCTCTCTCTCTCTCTCTCTTAGACAGAAGCTTTCTTTCTCTCAATAAATATATTCTGCTCTTAACCTCCATTGTTCCTAAAATTCATCCTTTGATTTTGGAGAGCATGAAATCATTCCAGACATCTAGTAGGTTGGGAGTTTCAATCCCCTTTATCACTCTTTTGTAAAACAGGGTTATTTTTTGCAACTAAAATAGTTACTACTAGTTTTAAATAAGCTCTGACTTAGGACCTATCATAAGCATTCCATATATGGTTACATAGGCTGTCAGGAAGAAAATCTTTCTCCTGTTTTTCTAATGAGATTTATCACAGCTATATTTTTTCTAAATTTCTATTTTTTTCAGTGTTCATTACTTTGCTCCACGTCCTCAGGGAAGAAAGCACAGAGTAAATAGATAAAGGTAGAAGAAAGAAACTGAAAGAAGTTCATAACCAAAACAAGACATGGGTCAAGGTACACATAGCTGCGGAGCTTTTAGTTAAAACATGGATATTTCAGCATCCAGAGATCGCTGAATACTTTGAAATAGTTACCAGATGGTTCCATCTGAGAATGCAGTAACGATGATTAGTGGCATCTTTTTGCAGTTGCAGGACATTTCTTAGATGTCAGCCCTTTCTTCCATTACTTTCCCTTCTTTCCATTCCTACCCCCTTTTTGTATGTGACTACTTAACCTTGGAAAATGGATGTAGTAATAAGTACCATGAAAATGCTTTACTCATAAGCTTTAATATGACTTTCAAATGTCCAACCTTTAAAGACCATTGAGCACACAATTTGTAGGAATAAAAATAGGGAAGGAAAAAACCAACCAACCAACCAGACAAACAAACAACAACAACAACAAAAACAGTTTTCCACTGTCTTTTACTGAATCTCTCTTCCACTACTGTTACATTAAACTGAGACCATTTTCAGCCAAGGAAAGGGAGAGATGGAGGTCCAGAGATGAGTTTCGTGGATCTGAAAGAGGAAGTGAAATTGAAGAGATATGAGAGCAAAAAGGCTCTGTGATCTGTTTTATAAATCCTGAGTCACTTCTGGGTAGACACACGTGGTTCAGCTAGGGAAGGGACCTTCACATATTTAAAAAGACAAAGTGGTACACATCTCAGAGAAATTCCTTTTGTTTTATTAATGTGACATGCATATTTTCTATTTTATTTATTTACTTATTATGTTAAAAAACAAAACAAAAAGAGAAATGGTACAGAATTTCACAAAAAGTAGGCAATTAACACTAGTTAATATATTACATATTATTACCTTAGAAATAGCTGCTCAGATTACAAGATCTAGACATGAAAGATATGATCAATCAAACAATGAAAGCACAAACTATTCTTTTTGATGCACTAACAGAGATTTGTAGTATAGTTGTCTATCTTGTATAAATACACATACACACATACACATATTTATATATAATCTTTTCCCTTTTTTCCTTTCCCCTATCCCAGTTGTTCTTTCCTTTTGAGCACTTTCTTTCTCTTTGATTATCACAATATCTATTGTACATAAATGGATCTTATTATTCTTTCAGTTTTTTTCTTCATGCCACGGTGATATTTGCGCACTCATTTATAGCAGCACAATTTGTAATAGCTAAATTTTGGAAACAACTCAAGTGCCCATCAACCACAGAATGGGTAAAAAAGATGTGATATTTTATATAGTGGAATATTAGTCAGCTATAAAGAAGGATAAACTTGAGGAGGCTTTTTTAGGTAAACAAAGTGACTTGAGGAAATATTCATAAGTGAAGTAAATCAAACTCACATGTGTTGTCTCCCTAGTGTAAAAAAACTGAATGATACTCTTTACATAAAAATATAACTATAGGGGCCATCAATACAGCTCAGTGGTCCAGTGCTTGTTTAGCAAGCATGAGGTCCTGAGTTCTATTCCTAACGAACAGAACCTCAGCAAGAAACATCTTACTGAGGATATAATGGGTCTGGGTTTGTAAGTATCTCAGCTCCTCCTTTATGGGCTTAAGGATTTTCTATTGAAAATTCATTATTGACCATTTAGTGTCTTAGAAAGAGACATTATACTTAATTTTAAGTTAATGGTATTTAGTTTTCATTTTAAACATCTAATTAAGTTTTTTAAATTTTCTATCATTTTTACGATTTTTTTTCTTTATTCAAAGGATACTTTGAGTAGAATCTGTGATTAAATGGCAGTTTAGTGAGTTTTGTTTTCTTAAAAAGCAACTTTACTATTTATTATTATGCTTGCCCACCATGCCCACATCTTGATACCTAGACAATCAGAGAAAAGTTGATGGGAAAAGGCAGTGAGAGACCTGGGCTGCTCTGTGTAGTGACAGAGTGACATGAGTGGTCGAAGTATCATGGAGTATATTGAAAATATCTGAAAAGCAAGGGCTTTCTGATATGAACCCCATCCCGGAGCTTGCATTCAGTGGTAGTGCTTTGTTAGTAAATTGTAGTTTATTAAATACAGTATTTATGATGGGGACTCAATAATCATAATTGCCGTGACAGTTAATTTTGTAGATTTTTAACTCATCCAACAGTTGCCTCAATAGCTGGTAAAACATTTTTTTAAATGTGTCTGTGTGAGTGTTTCTCAAATTGATTAGCATTTAAGATAGACATACTGGGTGAAGACGACCACCTCCACCTATATGAGTAGACACCCCTTGGTGGGTCCTGGGTGGCTCAGAATAGCTCTGTGACTAGAGTGAAAAGCGCACATTCACTCTCTCTGCTAGAGCTGGGACTCAGGTCTTCTGCTGTCCACGCAGATCAGGGTTCTTCACTCCAGAGGCCCACAGCCTTAGCCCCCTTGATGATAAGACCCTAGGACACAGGCTGAATTATACGTCTGGCTTTCTTGAGCCTGGTGTACAGATTTCAGATTGGGAGGCTGCCAGGCCCCAACTATCAAACGAGACAGTCACCACAATAAACTTGTGTGTGTGTGTGTGTGTGTGTGTGTGTGTGAACACCTTGACAGGAGTTGTCATTTAATCAGTAATGTACATTTTCATTTTGTTTCTAGTTATTATCTTATTTTACAAAGGGACATTTATGATACATAAAATACCTTTATTTAGAAATTTAAAGGCCATAGCCCAAGTCAGTGTTTTTAAATATTCCTGAACTAGAAGCATAATCTTTGCAAAATCCTGAGTACACTTAGGACCTGCCTCTCTTCATGGTTTTGCTCTATAAAAAGCCCTAGAAAAGACAGGGTCCTTGGAAATCCACTCAGTGCACCTTTGGTGTCTCTCTCTCCTTCTCTCTCTTTCTCTCTCTCACAGAAGCTTTCTTTCTCTCAATAAATATATTGTGCTCTTAAAAAACATTCTGAGTACAGGTTGGGCCTTGCAGTACATGGGAAGTTTTATTCAATCAACTGTATAGTTCAACTGGTATGACTCCCTTAGTATCCAGTAACGTGACACATTATTTCTGATTTGTTATTATTGGAAACATTAAGTTGACAATTTTTCTAACACTGGAAATTTAAATTTTGCCACATAACCAACAATACTGTGGAAAATATCCCCATTTCAATTTTTTTTCCATATTCATGATGGTTTTCTGATAATAAATTCACAGAAATAAAAATGTTAGGTCACAATTTTTGCAAACCCTCGTATTTTGGGCACATGCTGTTAAATCACACAAGATCCTTGTGTAAAAGTAGCTACTCACTAAGTTTTGGTAATAGTCGTGTTATATTAGCGCTACAATATGTGCCAGTGTGATGGGGAGGAGGAGTTTGAGTCCGGAACGTACAGTTGGGCTGAGGCAGTGATGGGTGGTGTGCTATAATTTGGTTAGGAGAACAAATAAAGCAGTAGGTCCCTGAAAGAGAGTAAATTTAGAAGAATAGGAGAACATATGTTAGACAGAGAAAAGCAATACATGGTTTTTATCTAGAGATAGTTTTATAATCTGGTGGCACAGCTTTATTGCATTCTTTCCATCATTGTACTTTTAGCGTGGCTCAGATGCCATGTTTATTTTTTCTGATGAGATTTAGAGTGATTTTTTTTGCATACCTTAAAAAAATAATGTCGGTAGGTTCTAAATGAACTTGAGAGTAACCTTCAAATTTACAATGTTGATCTTTACTTAGCAATAAAATGATCCCTGTCATCACATGTTAAAAACCTTCCTTTATATCTTTCAGTAGAGTTTTGAGGCTTTAGAGGAATTTTGTATAGCTTTTTTTCCTTTATCAAAAGGCATTTTGTAATTTGTTGTTCATGCTAAGCCTTTTTAACAGCAAATTTGCTTATTGTTTATTGCATGTTAATGATATTTTGGGCATTCTGCTGAGCACTTTAACTCTCTTAATTTATTTATTTAAAACTCATACCAATCCTTTGGGTTATGTAAGAATTAAGTGGAGTCCACTTAGACACTGAAACTGAATTTTCAGTAAATTAAGAAACTTATCCCAAACCATTTAGTGCTTTCCCCACATTTATTGTAACATTTATTTTGGCATCATTACCATTTTCAACTTTTTTGAAATCAGTATATGTTTGCATTATATAACGATTATGTATGTTTTATCATTAGTACTTGTATTATACTACTGGTATTGTATTCTGCCACATTGATTTAAGGGTTGCATTGTTGATTGATACCAAACCAGTCTATAGAACAAATTAAAATAAGGAAGGGGAAAAAAAGCAGAAGGAAGCAACCCCAAAATTTCCGGCTGAGGAAACATGAGAGGCTTGACCTTGGTTATGTTCACCCCTGAGAACTTTTTACCGGAAGTTGAACATTTGCTTCTCAGTACTACACCAGGCCAAAATTTGGTACGTGCTGCAGGTTACATGCTGTGAGCTATGGGTGTCGTTAAGGACAAAACTCTAACCTAGAGCTAACACCAGTGCTGCTTAGGTTTTCACGCTTTTCCTTTCCCAAGAATTCTCTTTGTTTTTCTTCTTGTCTTCTGGGCATTACTTTATGAGTATTCCTTAAGTTACTTGAACTCTTTCTTACAAGACAACTTGAAATCTTGCATGTACCACGCTAGATTCTCGATCAAAAACATCTGATGCAATTATCCTTTCTACTGCTTCCTGTAGTTTTTTCTTTAAATGTTGTTGGAAATGTGTAGGACTCTGTAGCATTTACTCTGGTCTGGTTGGACCTGTATTTTCACAGGTTGCAACTCTTATCAGCCCAGATGAACTATATTTCTTAGCCAATTTGGGCCTCGTTTTCTCTTAAGTCTCTAAAAGTTTTTGTAGATATTGTTTAGAAAGTAATCTGACAAAGTTAGTCTTATGAATCTGTAAGTTAACTGATTACATATTTTCTATCACATATTCTGGGTTATTGGAGGTGGCTAGAAGAATGACATAATTGCACTTAACTATTCTCATCTAGGTTATAACCTTTATCCTGAAAATTCCTTTGGATTTAAGCTAACAGAAAAATAAAAAAGATATTAGCCAAAGTGATTTAAATGCTCTAGTTAGAAATTCTCTAGTCACAGTGCTATCCTTTGTAATAAAGCTTGGAAATGTTTTTGCAGGTTTATATCCTTGGGTTTGCTAGTTGGACCTAAAAAAGGAGGGACATGTGTTCATTTCATATTCATAATATAGCTTTCTCCAGAAGGAAGCTGTATGGCTACCCCAAATCCAGCTAACTGCTCTCTTTGTTACGTTTTCATTGCTTTCAAATCAAGATACAGAGGAGACAATCCTTTTTGCTGTACCTGATATAGAAATGCTATATTTCATTGTTCATCAGGTGTCTCTGAGAACCATTTTTATTGACTGAATGTGTACCAGAAATTTATTAATATGATGATACTGACTTTGGGAGTTTGTTTGCAAACTTGAAGTGACTTCAGATGAAAGTGGCATAAAAACACAATTATTTCTTTGTTTTATAAATAGCCAACCACCGTAAGTTGAAAAAAAAAAAAGAAACTCCCAAATGAATGTAAGGCAATTACTTTAAGATCTATTCTGGCTGACATCAGAGCTATCAGGATTATTATTGGCATAATTTGGTTTACAGTGTGCAAATCTCATAGATGATAAGCTTCAGCAGTGGTCCATCAATACATGATCAGATTTAGCCTCCAAGTCATAGAGCCAGGGTACCTGGGAAAAAGTTGTAATACAACCATCAGTAATGCAATCATCAATACTTTCCAGTTTGTTTTAGAGTCTATTAGTTCATTTAGCTACTCAGTAGGAATTAGTCTCCAACAACCAAAGCAAACTCTGCCTTGACTGTGTGCAAAGCTCAAGACGCAAATGAATTTGAACAGTTCACAACTGTAAAAATCTATGAAACAAGGTGGAAATACTATAAAGAGTCAATATAAAGTGTTATGGTAGTAATGAATGATAGAGTAAAAGGAAGAATAAAGCACTCAGGAGACATAATAAAATCACAAGTCATATTTTTTGAAACACTAGAAATATCCTATTTATCATGTTCAGATATTCCAGGAGTAGAATGTGTGCGATGGGACAGTGTGACAAGAGGAATATTATCTTTAAAAGTAAGGCTAAGAGGTCAAGAGAAATTGATTGTGATGTTTGTATTGTGCTGTACTTATGGACTAGAAGCCTCCTGCCCCCCACTTGAAAGTCAAAGCAGCAGATGGAAAAATTTATGAGCCGAAGATAATTAAAAAAGCAATTGTTTCTGGGGATTTGCTCTAGCTACAGAGGTGACTGTTTGGATGCTAGAAATATTACAGCTTTAGCAGATAAAATTGCACAAAGTAAAGGTAAGTAGAACAATAAAATGCCAAGCATATTAAAATGCACTCTGTTTATTAGAAAAATAAATTGTATTATGGAATTCAATAAAAACCTAATTAAGGTAGATTTTGGCTGGACTTCACTGTTGTTAGCAACTATTGTCATTTATTAATTTTTCTCTAGGGTCCAGAAATCTCTTTACAGCTTGGGGTATCTGAGATCCTAGGTTTCTTAAACAATAGTAAATGGGCACAGAGCTGTACAATAACTTGAAAATGTCCAAAATGCTAATGGAAATTGTACCTTTATTCAAGATCAGACTGTACTAACTAATTAAGACATCAGATTTGTTTGTTTGTTTGTTTTGGGGTAGAATTATACCTATGCAAGGTGGAGAAACTGGCTGTGTCAGATATTTGTATTATATGCAAAAGGGGAAATGAATTAAGAGTTCCCTAAACAATGCAGCTTGGTAGTCAAAAATTTTTCAAACTATGGTATCTATTTATGTGTGCAAACAACAATGGGCATATATGTAAATAAGAATATCTGCAAAATTATTTTAAAGCTTATTCAAATTTTGTATAACCCAAATCCTCTCAGCTTCTTGCAATCCTCTTGGTTTCTTTCATTCAATAAGGGCTTTGACATGTGCTATTTGCATGAGTGAAATTTCAATAAAGGATGATTGAATAATGAATAATTTTGATTACACAAGTGTTATCAAGGCAATTACTCTGTTATTGTACAAGTAGCTCTAAAAGGTTTGGACTTCTTTGCTAGACTCAAATAAGTTATCCAACATATTTACAAAAGGCAGGCTTCACGTTTTAGTCCTATGAAAAGTTTGTACAGTTTAGAAAACAGATTAACAAAATTAAAGTCACAAAGCACAGCAATATTTGGACACCTCATAAAAAATTTTTTAAAACAAGTTCTCATTGATTTTCTTTTAGCTATAATCTGAATGAATTTCTTTGTGTCTTTCTTTCCAGCTTCCTCTCATAGCTGGGCACATGCACGGAAAAATCCCTATCCTTAACGCCAATACAAAATTGAACATTTTTCACTTTATCAGTGCTGTCACCAGAGATGGTTTTAAAATGCTAAATTGGAAGCATTAGTGAAAATAAATATAAAACAGTAGTAATTATGTTATGCAAAGGGTAACCCTTTCTTATAAAAATCATTATACAGAGTCCAAAGCTTTGTCAGGAATCATCACCTCTACGTTGTCTCTTTGCAGTTGGTGGAGACACCTTTTATTCTGATCATGATGGCCATGGCTTTGTATTTGACCTGATTATCAATCATGTGACTGTTAATCAGAAGGTGTACTAGCGATACCCACCAGGTTACTCAGGCTTGTTTTCTATCATCTGCTGTTTCCTAGAGACTGTTTTCTACTGGATATTAGCTTGCAAAATTTCTGGTTCCCAGCTCCCAAAAGGACTTTGTAAGGCTTCCACACCCTTCATTTCTCTATTTGTTCTTTTGCTCAGCTGAGAGAGTTGATGGCTTTTTCCTGTGTTTGTATTTTGTTTTGTTTTGTTGTTCAGTAAAACTTCACTGACTGCACACTGAGCTTTTTTTTCTTTTTTATTTGCAGCAGTTCCACCAATTGGAAAGTGTTTTCCCACATCATTTATTTCCCAGGGGAGGCTAAGTTTTGTTTTGTTTAATTGCAGTTCTTTGGCATAAATTTTCCTCAGTGATTCTACATTGAAGACAAAAAAATAATTCAAAACCCATGCATTTACTCAAAACGTACAGCTCCGTCTGGGGATCCAATATGAGCTTTTACAGCAAATACTAAATCTGTAAAACTCAAATCTCCAGTCATCAAAACAAAGAATTTCTTTCATTCCCCAGTGAAAAGAAACTGGTCCAACAAGTAAGAAGTCAAGAACATTTCTGCCAGTTTTTTTATTTTTATGCAAAAAAATTTCTACTGTAGAACTCTTTTATAGAAGGGAAAAACCGGATTCTTTCAACTTTCCAAATCTGTAGTTACGAGTATTTAAAATTAAATTTTATGATGTATTACTAATATGCTATAATTATTATTTAAGTGGCCTTATATAAGTATAAAAAACAATGAGAAAATAAACGTAAACAGGAGATTCTAATCATGGCTGAAAACATTATCAGTGAGGAAATGGGGAGTTGAAATCTCAGTGTTTTGTTTTTTTTTTTTAAATAATAGGATTTAAAAAAAGATGAGGGCTAGCTCTTTTCTAAACTTTGGATAGGTCTTGGATTTCCAGTCTAGGTAAGATGGAAAGTTCTATGATGGTGAAACAGTAGCAAAGGAGACTCAAAGTTAAAGAAAGCCAAGCAAGCATCGTAATAGTTGCAAGGAAGATGAGTAAAACAAGGTGAAAGGTACTGCAAAAAGCAGAGACAGAAGCGAGAGAACAGCTAACGTTAGTTCAACGAAGACAGACAACCTTGTGGCATCTTTAAGGTCATTCTCCATGAAACAAACCTACAACAGACCCTAGGATGTCATCTTTGGGATAAATGTAACCATTACCAAGTTTCTCCAGAAAAAGAAAAAAACCCAGTTTCAATTTATGTTATATATTTTATGAAAATAGGTTGGGCGGCGCTCCACAGTACTTGCAATTGCCTAGTAAGTTCCCTCGCCTATTTCAAATTCAATATACAGTATTTCTGAAAAGCATTATGTATGATAATTATACTGCTCATATATTCCTTTTTAATGTTTGCAATAACCAATGGGAAATTAATGTAAGAGAAGAAACATAGATAATAATGCATTTCTTCTTAAGACATCACTCTCTAAGAACAATCCAAGGACTATTTATAAATCACTGTACCTATTTAAAGCGTTACAAAAATAAAAACTAGTAGGTAGCAAATGGGGATTTGTGCCCATGGACTATACTTCAGAAATAAATAGCTTCTCACAATAGAGACATTTTCATTTAGAAGAAATAATTCGAGACTATTTTTTTCTTTATTTCATAGAGCAATGTTGTTATGACCTTAATGCACATTGGGAGTTTGGTAATATTTCCATTTATATCTTCTCTTCATAAGAATAAATGATTCTAACCTTGAAATCTCAGTTCCTACATGAAAAAAATCACTTTATAAACACTTCAAATACTTATGCTTGTAGCAACGAATGCTCCAACATAAATGCAAAACAGCATTCCCTGCCAAAAACAGCAATATATAACATGAACTCAGAGGATGAGAGTCCCTTTATGCAACTAGCTCATGGTCTATTCTCAGAAATAGTTTATGTATAAAACTGCTGAAAATTGGATCCCTCATATAGTCTGCATAAAGCGAATGATCAGTTATATTCTTTAATGGTAATATGGTTGTGCATATTTTATTAGGTGCTGGATAACCTGAATTAACATGGAAATTTTCTCTCTTTATTATCAGTTTATCTATTTACACATTCACACAAACATTCATTGAACAAATCTTATTTGCCATGCACTGTGCCAGACCCAGGAAATACAAAGATAGGTCATATCTCATATCATTTAATCTTAATGACTCACCTTCAAGTATGGAAGAAATGTGAAAATGCATTGTAATTCAATGCAGCAAGTTGATTATGAAAACATGTTTGTGGGACTGCTAAATAAAATGTGTGTGTGTGTGTGTGTGTGTGCGTGTGTGTGTGACAGAAAGAAGGGAAAAGAGAAAGAGAGAAACAGAAGGAGTGAGAGAATGAATAATGGAAATTCTTTGTTTTAATTTGAGTTATCACAAACTCAGTAGGCGCTGAGTAAAGATTTTTGTTCAAATAACTTATTATGGAGTTGATCAAAGGAAATGCTCTGAAGCAATGACTTATAAAGAAACTATTTTCAGTAGCCTGCAGGGTAGGACTAAAATAGTGGTCTCAAGCCTGGGTATTTCAGAACTCCCTGGAGAAGTTGCCAGAGCAAGAAGGCAGAACTTCACAGTCAAAGCTTCTGATTAAATGGGGCTACAATGGAGTTTTCCTTTTCATAATTTCCTATATGATGCTAATACTGCTGGTCTAGGATTGAATTTTGAGAATACTTGACCTAGTAGTAGTAGAGTATTATGGTACAAGACACACACACACACACACACACGCACGCACACACACAGTTTGAAGTCCTTATTCTTACAAAATATTGCAGTTATATTTCCATATTTTATTTTTTTTTCTGTGATGTCTATAGCTACAAACTTAATGTCCATCTCTGATTTGAAAGAAATAGCATAAAAGGTTACACTGGTCGTGCCAAAAATACCCTCTGGTATAATCCATGTGAAATAACTTTCAGCTGTTATCTGTATTAGAGTGTGCGAATAGTGAAAATGTGAGTGCATGTGTATTAATGATATGTGCATGTTTTCAGGAATAACTATTTTATGCTTATAAATATTTGATAAAATTCTCCCAAGCATGAAATCGGAATTTGCTCTGCACAGAGCAAAATATTTCTGTGAGGTTTGTGGAGTTGGAATAAAAGCATAGGTCTCATAAAACAGTTTGGCAAAATAACTACACCCATACCTTACTGCTTTTGAATAAAGAATGCTTTGAGGGGAATTTTTTTTACTTTAGTTCTTGCCTGTGTTACACTACAGGTAAGAAAGCCATTTGTGGAGGGCCATTTTGAAAACAAATGTATATTTGTACTTACGTGGGTAGTACAGTAACAAAGAAATAGATTGAACTTCAGGCTGTTATTTGTTTCCATGTACTACACGGGCAATTTTCTATTCTGAGTGCACGTTTAAATCCACATAAAAAGAGCACTTTATTTTTCCAAGGACCCAGCATAGAGTAATGCAAACTGACTGAAAAACGATGAACTCCACTATCGCACTGACTCTGAGCTTCTAGAATCATCAGAATCAGGAAAGCTGAGTAGAGAGTATCAGCCACACGATATTTTCTTTCTAATGTTTAATTTTACATGAGAAGGGACTGAGAGAACTATACTAAGTCTCTCTTTTTACCAAATATTTAGCTATTTCAATGAAATTCATATAGAAACAACATATGGTAAATAAAGCATTTTGAACAAGGAGGTCCTGATTTTAAGTATCAATGTATATTGTCTCTTAAATTCTATAGGTTAAAAAGTTAAAGAATAACATAAATTTTCTCTTGTTGTTAGAGACATGCAAATGTGTCTCGCTTGTAAGGCTAATTAAATCCTTCTTCAAAGTCAGCACATCCCTATAAACGAATCCTTATCTCCCCACATTTTATTTTTAAGTGTATTTATTTCTTTCATGATCAAATCTTCTTCCTGTGGCTGAAAATCTTATTATTTCTGTGCTCTCATTTCTTAACCGTGTGTCATATTCCAATTCAATTCCCAGCTTTCAACCAAGGTGTTTCTTAAGAGAAGCTTCTGAGATTCGCCAAGCCTTTTCGGTTTTGCTGGGATTCAACCTAAGCCAGGGTTTTAAATGCTGATATATAGATAACTTCACTGGGCTTCCATTTAATGGTGAGAATTTACAGCCAGAGCTCGAGAGGAAAAAAAGAAGCATAACTTGTGATTTAACACCCAGACACATTCAAGAACTGACAGTCAGCTCTTGATCCAGTTGCCGTAGAATTCCTGCAGGTGGGTGTTCTCTCTATGTGGTTTATTCATTAGTGCTTCCTGCCCTCTCCTTTCCAAATCACTCTTTTCTGTTCTCAGTTCTTTTGCCCTGACTAAAAGCAGCAGCTCTAAACATAAGGTCCATCGACAGTGTCTTGGTTTTTTAACCTTTTTTCAGGATGGTGGTGGTTTACTTGTATTCCCAACACTCTGAGATGCTGAGACAGGAGGATTCTAAGTTTGGAACTAACAGGAGCAAGTTAAAAAGATCCTCTCAGTAAAAGTAAAATAGTGGAGCTGTAGCTCAGTGTGCAGGCACTGGATTAAATCCCCAATGCCACCAAAAGATTCAAAAGAAAAAGAATGCCCCTTATGCCCTCTGCTTCATAAAACATTTATGAAATACTCTTACCTTTTCTACTTCCCGCTAGGAATAACCTCTATTCTGTTCTCAGTGAATACTGTTTACCCACAGGATCTGATTGCTGTGACAGCTCTTATCAGTCTGAATATAGGACCTACTGAATGCACCTACTACACCACAAAGCCTGTGCCTTACAGGGATAATGCTAAAAAGCTATGCCTATTTCTCAATAGCTTTTAGGGAACTAAAGTTTGCATGGACTGGCATTTTCTCTACCTTCCAGTTCTTCCCTGATTAATTTTTTTTTTTTTTGTCTTTCTGAGACAGGGTCTTGCTGTGCAGTTCAGGATGGCCTTGAGCTCACTTTGTAGCCCACACTGATCTGGAACTTGCAATAATTCTCCTGCTTCCTCAGCTTCTCGAGTGCTGGGATTACAGGCATGTACCATCCCTGGTTGATTAACAAATTTTTATCGAATGCTTACATTTGTACCAAGATATTATGAGATACCACCTAGGAATTCAAAGACAAGATTTTTTGAAAGAGGTAACTGATGTGTATGCAGGCTGTTTTAATAAAACAGAGCTAAGGTGGGGTTTTCCTGGGCAAGAAGTGTTATATATGGTGTTATACATCTTAACAGAAGAATGGAGGGTGGTGGACTTTAGATTGGAAGCGGAAGGCAGTATCACTTCCAAGTATCCGGAAGCATAGGGAGGGATAACTCCTAGTAGAGTGTGCGACTAAGCCTTGGGAATCCTCAGTGTATGTATATGTGTGTGGATGTGTACATACATGTGCATGTGTGGATATGTGTGCATATACAGATGTGCACACATGCATATGTAAGTATGTGTCCCAGGTGTGCAGGTGTAGATGTAGTCACACACACAAATGTGTGCATGTGCACATGTGCTTACATGTATAAAAAGTTATTTGCCAAAATTTCATGGAGACTTGATAGCTGAAGATAAACATCACCCACAGATAAACTTTATCCCAGCCAGTCAGTGGGGCCAGACACTTAACATTCTTTCAGCCAGCCAAGAGCATGCAGAGTGGTCAGCATGTGGACCACAATTTGGTCCAGTCAGCATGGGCCAGAACGAAGGCTTTGGGTGTCCGGACCACCTGTGACCAGACAGAGGAGCTCAATGCCTTCCAGGGCAATCCTGAGGGCTGCTCATCCTTGCTTTTTTATAGCATTGCTTCCTCACTGCTTCCTCTCATTGCTGAGAGTCATTAAAGATGAAGTTTCAACTCAGCAATTACCTTGCTGCTTGGTAGCAGGAAGTCTTACGATGGCAAAAAAATCAGGGAGTTATTAATTTGAAAAGTTCAAATTAGCTAGCAGTGAATCAGTAACATTTAGTTATATAATGTTAGTGATTCAACCAGACTTGTTAATTAGAAATACGACTAAATATTTGCCCAGTGCTGTTTCAAAAATCCTTGTCAGATAAGTACATTTTTAAGAACATTAAGCATACATTGTTTCATATGAACTGTGATATTCATGCATCATTGTTGCCTGTGTCTCCTCCTTTGTGTTCTGGGAAACTCACCTTCATCTCTTCTGTTACTCTTTCTACATCTCGCTTCTGTCCTGAAACCTTCTGTCAGGGCCATTCGATGACTATTTTTTTTAAAATAAGGGAAAGAGAGAACATTGGGAAACAATTGAAAATGAGACAAAATTACAGTCGAGTAGAGGGAGAGAAGAGATCAAGGACAAGTACGTAGACTAGAGTTAGGTGGGAAAAGTTTTGTTGGTGGTGGTTTTGTTTTGTTTTTGTTTTGTTTTGTCTTAGAAACTGGGAGGAAAGACATACCTGAGAAGCCATACAAATGAAGGAATTAAATATAAAAAGAATGTGACTTTTCAGTGAAGACTAGAAATACCCCTTGCAGGGTTTAAGAAACACAAGCAAAGAATTTAAGATTTTATTTTTTGTCAAATTTATCTTTTCATGCTTGATTCTGTTTCTTCAACTTGAGCGATACCTTGAGTCTCCTTTGTCTGGGTTTTAGTTTCAGTGTAACTGTGTGTTTAATTTCTTTTCTCAGGAGTTTCATGCTGACTATACAACTTCATTCACATGCCTTGCCATGCTGAGTGGAAATTACACATCTGAACCAAAAGAAACTTCTAAAAAAACAAGTTTCCCAGTAGAAGAATGAGTGCAACTTACAGTTTATTGAAAGTGAATTAAAAATCAATACCCAAGTGGTAGAATTTCATTTGCCACAAACTCATATGAGCTGATAAAATCTTTGATAACCTCGAAGTATTAAAAGTACAGTTTTCCTGACAGGAAGTTTAGAAAGGTGAATATAGTTATGGAAATTTAATAGAATTCAAAGATTGTATCTTGCAATCCTTGAAACGATGAAAGGACAGAGAGCCTGTAGCAGTTGCATTTTGCCCTATCTACTCCTATCCATCCTATATGCATCAAGTTTAATTCAAACGGTTAATTATGCAATAAATATTTAATAGATTTTTCTGTCTTTTAGAGGATTCTGGGGTCTTCTGATTTTTAAACAAGAGTTTAATTCATGCTTTATTTGATAGCTATGGATAATAATTAATATATATTTGCTTCTTAAGCTAAGTTTTTTATTTCTTAAAGTCTACCTTTGCTACATTTTATTTTTTTCTACCTCTGTATCCTTAATGCATGTCATCATTCCTGGCATTGCAAATATTTGGGTACACAGTTGAGGTATGGAGTATGAATAAGGGGAAAATGTCGAGTTTATTATATTGTGATGAGGAAGTACATGAAATCACCTGAGTGGATCTGTAAGTGGTCCTTGCTCTGATTGCACACATTTCTTCATGGAGATCCTAAATGGCTGAGCAGCAGTGGAAGAAACACTTGTTTACTGTATTGGATATTGTTGAGAAATTTTGGAAGTCATCTTGTCCAACAAAATTAGCTCCAAAGTTCTGTGGCTGTGTCTGTAATTATATGTCTGTGATACAAAAATAGACCTCTCTAAATTGTCTTCGAAATAGAAGAGAGTCCTAAACAATGAATGAGGTGTCTGGGACTGGAGGATTTCCATCCATTGATTCTAAGGTGTCATACCCAGAGCTGTGCTTCTCACAAAACAAATAACTAGCTCAGGAAGAAGGGACTACAGGCCCGAAGGTCTTTTGAAGGCAGTTCTTGCAGAAGAAAAGTGGTATCTAAATATAAACAACGGGTGACCATGTGGGCAGGTTTTCCTTTACTGAAAAGGTGCCTTTGTGCTTGTTTAAAAGCAAGGACAACAAAAAAGTACACTACTCTACTTGCCTGGAAAGTTTAGCCACAGTCTGACTCACACTGTGCTCTGTTCCTAGAATTGCTGTTCTCAGGTATCAAGAGATATTCTGGAACTACTTGCCTTTTCTTTTTAAAATATCAATTCTAGCTTTGCTTCCCCCCAATGAATCATGTTCCCTATGCTATAACTTAAGAGATTGTGGATCATCTTGCAATGTTCAAAGTCTTGTTGAAAGGTAGGTGGTGACTTGAAACATTCATTAAACAACAAATTGATCCCTTGGATATAAGGGTTGAGGGTATTTTCTCTAAGAGAAACATCTGTCCTTGCTCTTTATTAGAACATGTGATGGCGCATAGTAGTAGATGGTCATTCATATATGTTAACTCAATACATATGGATAATTACATTTAACAGTGAAGTGAGTTAAATAAATTTTAAGCATCATACAGCATTGCAGATAGAATACACAAAAAAGTCAGGAATATGAGTTCATGTTCTCTCTTAAACTTTTACTGATTAGACAACTGTAAGGCAGTTTGTAAGTCTTTTGATACACACTTTCCTAATGATGTGGCAATCTTCATAAGCACATTAGTTATTTCTGGCTATATAAGTTTGAGTTAAATTTCAATTGTATACACATCATCTGGAGATCTTTCTAAAGTAGGTAATTATTTGAGAGGGCTTGGGCAGAACTTGAGAGACTCTATTATTAAAATCCTACCAGTTGACACTGATGCTGCTACATTTTGGATGATATTTTGTAATAACGGAAGGTTTTCTTATCCTCAATACTATTGACATTTTGGGCCACTTAATTCTTTGGTATGGATGTTTTCCTATGAATTCTAGGATGGATAATAATTTTCCTGGCATTTTTGTTGAGAAACAATGGACATAAAATGTGTATTTCTTTTCTTTTCACTTCATCTCTGCTTTGGTTTGGTAGTAGTCTAAAAGCTTAGACTGATAGTAACCTCCAGGATGCTGGAATCTTCCAACAGGAATTGGCAAAACACATTTCACAGACCAAATATAGCCTACCAAATAGTTTTTAAGAATCCATGGTATATCCATAGCCATTACTCTATCAGCTTTTTATAACTTCTTTTGCATTACAGCAGGAAGACTGAACAGTTTTAGCAGACTATTTAGCCCAGAGATTTAAAATATTTACTACCTAGCCCTTAATAGAGTAAATTTATCAATCCACATTCTTAACACATCAAAAACTCAGACCTTTAACTTGGCCAAGATATAAAAGCAAAGTTTCATAGCAGGTTTCTGAGTATAATTCAATAGATGCTGAGTTGAGGACATTTTTTTGGGTCTGTCTCAAAGAGACCGAATAAATGTTTTCCATTTTTCAAATGAGCCACTGACTTGCACACATGGGGTATATACAACCTCTTCATAAACAATGGAAACAAGAACAAACCCTCCAAGTGCCAGAGATAACTGTCTAGGTTTCCTTTTAAAGAATGACTTTCAAAGCATAGTAATTTATATGGCTAATTATAACTGGCACAAACCAGTCATGGGAGGAAAAGGTATCCTCCATGGGCTCCAACTTTACTTCACCTCCTGTGTTTGCACTGATGATTAAATCTGCATTTGTGCAAGGTCTCATAAGTCTTAGAGGAGCAAGACTGTTTTTAAAAGAAAACTCAGAAGATTCTGAATGTAAAGCACATTAGGCAGGGATTTTTCCCAGCAGAAATGATGAGTGCTTTGTTTGTGAAATAAAATTTTGTGGGAATTACATATATAAGCTGCAATCATTTGGCATACATAGAAAAGATACAGGATGTGTATCTGGAAGTATGATTTAATTCTACTGTGACCTATGATGACCTGTTCAGCATAGGCAATCAATACTATAACTTCTTTGTGAACTCTTTTGCTATTTGGAAGCAGATGTCAAAATAATATAGACCAGGATTGCCCAACCTCAGCCTTGTTGACATTTTGCATTAGCTAAAGCTATGTTATGGAGTCTGCCCAATGCATATAAAATGCTTGGTGACACCCTTGGCCTTTATTCACTAAATGCCAGTAGGAAGCCCTCCCCTAGCTGGGACAAACAAAACTGTATTTGGTCATGGAGAAATATTCCCTGGGAGCTAACATCACCTGTGTCTGAGAATCAATGGGTTGTATTATGCAGCAGGAAAAAAGAACTGCACAGTTTGAGTGCTTTAACACCCCCAAACATTTATTTCTGACTAACAGAAATTATACAGAAGTATATAGATTTACAGGGAAACTGTTCTCTTAGTGATGACTCTGAGCCACTTTGCTTTAATGATGCTTCCAATTAGCACATGTTGTTAGTAAACGCATGACAGAAAATAAAGGACTGTACAGTTGAGTAAAACTCTTAAATATTTATTCCTGGAAGTGACATATTACACCTCAGTATACCTTCTATTGCTCAGAACAATTCATATGGCTATTCCTACCTTGATGAGGGTGAGAAGTTAAGGCTTACCCTAGAAGGTTAACAAACATATTATTAAACAAGTCTATGTCTGAAATAGGTATTATCAGTTGATTTCCTGTATCTTTGATGAACTCTGGCTGTTAATGAGAACTATGATATTGTTAAAAGCACAGGGGCAGAACCAAGTTATGATTGAGAACACTCAGTTCTCAAACCAAAGTCCTTGAATCCTAGACACACATCTGTGATCTCAGACTTACAGGTAACCTCATGAGGTCTCAATTTTCTCATCTATACAACAACTGCTGATAAAAGTTCCTGTCTTCCAGGAATGTTGTGAAAAATAAATATGCTAGCATTTACAAAGCACAAATGTGGCACATACGATATACACTATAAGTCATTTAAAGTAAGTGAAAATAAATAATGCATAGTGAAATAATAAACCTACTTTCTGTAAACTTTATTGAGATATGAGAACAGAAAGTGTAGTGTATTCAGAGGAATTTCTTGACTCTCAACCAAGACATCTCCATTCTTATAAATTAGAAACACATTATATAAATGTATATGTCTACCAAAGCAAGCAAAGCAAATCTGATTTGGAGCTGTTTATCAAGTTCAGGATAATAAATTAATATTGTTAAATGTTTGAAATTTTATATTGGGAGTCATTGAAGCTGGAAATTGAACATATGTGCAAGGCTGCAGCATGGCTGGGGCATGGCCAACCCAAGAACAGATGCTTCAAAAAGTAAGTTAATGTCACAGCTGAGGACACCTGGCTACAACTCCAATCAACAAGACTGTGTAGCTGCAGGCATCTCACTCCTATAGTGAAAGTCAACCTGGAGACTTTCTCCTAAGATACTTCTCCTAAATTAACATAGCCTGTTACTTTAAAAGTCCTTGAACCACTCCCAAAGTCCTGCTCAGTTTCCTGCAGTTTTCCACTTTAACCCCTTCCTTGTTGGAAAATTAAATAAATATGGGCCACCCAGAGACATTCCTTGTCTCAGCCTCCAGAGTCTTGGACTCTGCAAGAGGGTTTTGATCCTCCTGGAACCCTAAAATCATACTACTGGTCTCATTTATTTGAGCCCAATCTCATTTGGGAGATTGGGGATCTTGGCCAGGTCCCCTATTATTATAAAATGTTCAACCTGAGCAAAATGAAATATCAGTGTCCTTGCTGTTTGTTTATGAGCACATTCACATCCAGTACTTCTGAAAATAGTGTTAGCAATAGATGAAAACATTACTTCTCTTGATTATTATAAAAAACTTCAATAGCTACTTTCCCTTAGAAATATGCAGTATTTATTTAAAATAACCCAAAGTACTAAATCCCTAATTGTTACATCTGCAGTAGCATTTCAATATTTTCTTTCATGCTCGTGACCACTGGACATGGTGACACCTATCACTATGGTGATCTTATTACTCCAGTCCAGCTGCAGAATCACTCCATTCAGACAAAATATCTAGGTTATATCAGACTTTTCTGTTGTAGGTACTGTTCTGGTAAAAAGACATTAAAGAGAATATTTTCACTCTAGCTGCTTAAAAAGTAATATCTTTTCCACAATATTCTTAACTCAATTTCTGGTTTTCCAGATTCAAACATTACAACTCTCAGATTATTCTGCATGCTCGAGCATTGATTACTACTGTGTTTATCAGTGTGTCTTTTTGTATGCCTTTCAGCAGAGTTTGCATACAGTTCTTCTGAAATTCTTGACTTCTTTTTTGCCCTTTGCCTCTTTGATTCTTCGAATCATGAACACCCTTAGATGGACAACCTCCCTGTCAAAACCTAACTTCCAAGAAGCAACATTGATCTGCCTGAGCTGAGAAGAGAGGATTAAGAAAGAGGGAAAAAAATCTTTCAGTAGGTTATGTTTGTCAAAATGTGTATTGAAAAACATCTTTGTGAGAATCATATGATGAGTTTATTGAAAATATACATTCTAATTGTATATTTCAAAGTAACTAATAGTTAAATTTAAAGGAAATATATCTGAGATGACAGATATGTTAATTATTCTTATCTGATCAATATATAACATACACAAAGTAAAATGTATATGCACAATTACTATATGAAAATGAAAAATAAAAATGTACTTAAAAATATATGACCTTAAGATTAAGCATAGAGCTAATGAATCAGAATCTCTGGGAATGAAGTCAGAAATCTATATTAACAAATTTCTACACATAGCACATCACTGCAACTAAATTATTTTAAGAAGTTATCTTCTAATCAAATTCTACTGTATGTCTAAAATTCCTTTCTAAAATAAGCAAAGTAAACAGTATAAATTGTTTGAATTATTTAATTGTTACCTATTGGGGACCTGGCCAAGATCCCAAATCTCCCAGATGCGTGTACAGCAAAGGCTCAAATAAATGAGACAAGTGCTATGATTTTAGGGCTCCAGGGAGATCAAAACCCTCTAGCAGAGTTCAAGACTCTGGAGGCTGGGACAAGGAATGTCTCTGGATGACCCATATTTATTTAGTTTTCCAACAAAGAAGGGGTTAGAGTAGAACACTGCGGAAAACTGCGCAGAAATTTGGAAGTGGTTGAAGGACTTTTCAAGTAACTATGTTAATTTAGAACTATCTTACATTAATTTAGAAGAAGTATCTTAGGATATAGTCTCCAGGTTGACTTTCACTATAGGAGTGAGATGCCTGCAGCTGCAGTCTCTATCTTGTTAGTTGGGGTTGGAGCCAGGTGTCCTCAGCTGTGACCTTATCTTGCTCTTTGAGGCATCTGTTCTCGAGTTGGTCATGCCTTGGCCATGCTGCAACCCTGCACATGTGTTCAATTTCCAGCTTCAAAAACTCACAACAGTTATCACTCCAAATTATTATTCTATTTCCTTCACAATTACATTTGCATGTATTTTATCATAATTAGTCAACTTTCAGGTCATTGTTTGACTTGTTCAATATTTTTCTGATAAGTAGAAAAACATCCAGTGAATATGTTTAAGAAAAAAATATGTCTGATTGTGTGCATGAAGTTTTTCAGTATATTTTCCACTTCCCTGTGGCTTTATCTTCACAAAAATTTCAGAAACATTTCTAAATAATAGATCATAAGCTCTTGTAGAGAAAAACCAGTGCCTCCTTCCATCTGTAAAATTTCCTAGTGTGATGAAATGCCCTGAATTCTTGTTAAACATTAATAGTGATAAACAAACTCTTCTAAACAGTCCTACTCTAATCCATTGTTACCAGACTTTCCTCTTGAACTGGCTACCTATAATCCATTTACACATTAGTGTAATTGACAAGGGCAAAAGAGTGCTTATCTGAAGTGTTTGTTTGACATTGAGCTGGAATTGCACTTCTTTTTTTTAATAATTAAGGCCTTGGTTTGGGCATAATTAAATTATAAGAAGAAATACTTTAGAATAGAGATAACCAGTAGTTTTAAGATCAAGTTACCAAAGAAAATTTGAACAAGGATTTAAGGTTATGATTCTTTCCATATTAAAACATTTTCTGCAATCAACCATGCTTTATATCATCCAAAGAATCCCAGCCCTTAAGAAGTAGTGATAGTATTAGAAGCATAAATAAAATCTACCTCACAATTTGAAGGTGTTTTTCCTGTGACATAGTATTTGGGTTTCACCATTTTAAGAGTGCTGTCCTCTATAGTACACCATCAGTTTATCAACTATCTGAACTCTTTTGCTAGAAATTTTCTTAGATATTCATGGATAGTTCATCCACGTTCAGTGTTAGTGGATGAGGTGGATCCTAAAGCCAAATTAATAACAGGTATTAATAGGGAGACAAAAGATCAAATCCTCACAAAATACAGAAATGCTTCAGAACAAACTAATGTAGGTTAGATCTATGTCCTAGCAGAACATGACAAAATGCAAGGTGTTCATTTGTTTTCTATTTTCATTCAATAATCTTGATCTGAAAATTCCTGTCTTGGTTACTTTTCTCTCATTCCTGGGATAAAACACACTACACCCAAAATTAAGGAAGGACAGGTCAATTTAGCTTGCAGGTTGTGGAAGTTAAGGCAAGGCAGTGTGGCTGAGGGACAACAGTTCATGATGGTGGCAGATATCAAAATCCACAAGAACCAAAAGGGCAATAAGGAAAAATCATGCCCCCTTCTCTCCCTTATATTGTATGCAGCTCCCCACCATTGGGTGGCTGTAGCACTCACACCACCAATCCCAAGTCTAGACAACCAACCATTTACAAATGCAAAACACAACCACCTTCAAAAGGCCCACTCCCCATGACTGCATGAGGATTTGGGGGGACATCTAGACACAAACCATAACACTTCCCTTTATGAGCACACTTGGATTACCATCAACTCTAATAAGTCATTTCAAATATGACAGCAGTTGCTGAAATATGTTAACAATAGTTTTAACAATGACTGGCACACTATAAGGGTCAGTAAATTTTAATTTGCTAGCACTGTTGTTATGTGTTTGTTAAGGATTTTGAATATATATATATATATATATATATATATATATGCTGATGAAATTTATTCATTGACTTACGAAACTGTCTTATATTTACACGCAGTTAATTTAAGTCAACTTTCAGAAAAGTACATGCAATTTCCTATGAAATCTGATTAGCATAAAAACTAAAGATGTTTTCTTTGTGTGTGTGCATGTGTGTGTTTAAGTGTATCATTATAGCTAACTTTAAGTTTAAAATTCCTGCCTGTATGTGTTCTCTGGGATTATATCCCCATATCCTTCTCAGAAATACAAGTATACTAGGTACAATGCAGGGTGTATTCTTAGCAGGTGGAGCATTAGAAGAACATGAATGGGGGGCAATTTATTGTCTTCTTATTTCTCTCTGTACCTTTAATGTACTCTGTTGGTTGAGTTCCTCATCTCTTCCTAGAATTTCTATAATAGCTTTTTTCTGTTTTCTATGCTATCAGTCTCTTTTATTAATCATTTTCTCTATTTCAGCTCTGTGATTCCTCCTGCTTCAAACTTTTTGTGTTTCCATGAGGTCTTTAACAATAATTTTAATAATAAGAATTTATAATCTTAGTGTAAGTTGCAATACATTATATGATCTGATTCACATTCAGTTGTGTAGCTATAGAATTTAATTCCCATTCCATCCATCACACAGGCACACAACTCACATGCACACAAATACACATTGTGAATTTTGACTGGTCCTTCTGAACATTTTTTAAATGTGCTGTGATTCCCCCCAACACACACATTTCCATGCTATTTTTTATAACCTCTTCTGAATGGAATCATCCACTTTCTCTCATCTGCTAGATGAATTCTGTCGTTTGCCACTCAACAACCACCTCTGGTAAAATAATGTTCTGACTTAAGCAAAATAAATAAGGTTCTCTTCATCATAGGCTTCAGGATCTTTAGGTAGCTCTTGTAGAATATTTACTACACTGCACTGCACACTCACTGTACTGAAAAATTTGATAACTTATGTTTGTCTTCTACAAGTTTTTGCAAAGGTGAAGAATGAGTACTCTGTGTTGTCTCTAGAGGGTGGGTTGATGCTTCCCGGGTAATAGAAATTCAATGAATTGCTACCAAGAGAGTGAACTTGAGAGTCTTGATTATCTGGACTGGGAAATGTGGGTAGAGGTGGGATGTTAGGAAGACACAGTTGAATTTTCAAATGCAATACTCTTTTTACTCCTCTGAACAATTTAGGTAGGATGATAAATGTTCACTTGTGCTTGTGAGAGTATCTAGACACCATAGTTTCTGAGATTATCAGACAAAAACTCTTGAATGAAACATAAATTTGTAATCTACTACTCTTTAAACCTTTTTTGTTTTTATAATACTATAGATCCTAAAACATGTTTTCCATGTGTGCTATTTGCTTAATGATAATGATGAGGTTATCAAAATAATGAATATTATATGATTACTCTGTTACCCTAGCATTTCTGAGGTTGTTTTCCAAGGAGTGCTAACTGTAATGTTTTTTTTTTTTAAGCAGAATATATTTATTGAGAGAAAGAAAGCTTCTATCTAAGAGAGTGACAGGGGGTTTCTGGAGCAGGTTGCTCAACAATTAGTCTTTTCTAGGGACTTTTACAGAGCAAAACCATGAGGTGAGGCAGGTCCCAGGTGGGGAAAAATAGAACTCTCAAGGTAGGCATGAGATGGGATAGATGAGTTTAATTGCTCAGGTAAGAGAGACTAAATCAGGATCCAATAGGGAAGTGAGTCACCTAGGGCCTTTGCCGGTAGGGGGGTTGGATTAGTGGCTTCTTCTTTGTTCCTCAAGTTGATAAATAACAGTTTAGAATATCAATCCCTGATATTTGGGTGTGGCTGTATTTATTTTTGTCTTTTTTCTTGAGATCTCTCCCTAAGGGGGAGTGTTTGTTTTTCTCCATAGTTGCAATGTATCTGATATTCTGCACTGGCTCCTTGAGGGCCCAGTCCTATCTGACTGTCTGTAACATTCTATGTAACTTAGCTGGCTGTACCATTCCCCTTCCAAACAACTAACCTGCACTGCCATGAGTAATACGCTATGACCGATCTGAATTCTTCAAGCTAAGGGGGGTCATAGTTGTTGATCTGCAGTCAAAGATACTCTGCAGAGGGACTGTCCAAAGGCCTTTGATAGACACCAGGCATCTTCATCTTGGGTAGGTGTACAGTTTTAAGTCTGGAGAAGACAAAGCCAAAGAAGCAATTAAGTACGCATGGACCAAATTACACTTAACAAAGATTTCCACCAAAAGGAACTAGTATGGGCATACTGTAAAAAAGAGAGAAAATGGTCAGAATTGGTTTATGTTCAAAGATTTTTTTTTTTTTTTTGTATCAGAGATTGAACTCACAACCTTGCACTTGCCAGGCAGGTGCTTATGCTGCTGAGCTAAATCCCCGGCCTCAAATATTTTTAACACTAGGAAATAATTCTTACTTATACTCAAGGTATAGTTATGATTATTGTAAGACTATAACCATTCATAGGTCTCTTTCTCTCAGTGGTTTAAAGCAAATTAAGCTAGAACTAAGAAAATTTTCACATGACCCTGTTACATACAACGATGTCTTTAGAAGATTTACTCAGATCTATAAACTAGGCTGGAAAGATGTAATGCAAGGTTATTATGATGTTTCAAAAGGAAGATAGTGAGGTATTCTGTAATCAAATATATCTGAATAGTATTTAAACACAATTGCGCATGTTCTATGGTGCAGGATTTTGGAGTTACAATTATGTTATATTGAGAATCTACAAGTAAGGAAGAGAATAAGCAATGAGTTCCAAATCTGTTTGACTATGAACACTTTTGTTCTTGATTGTTTTTACCCCAGAGGGAAACTGGTAATAGTAGAAGCTTATAGACATATTTTAGAATATTTAGGAAAATGCTCTAAGGCATGAATCAATGAATACAATTCAAATTATTCATTTTTCTAAAACTCATTTAATGAGTTTTCACTTGCTTATAATCTTTACAAAGAAAAACTCTTGTAAACTAGCAGCTTATCCCCCTTTGAACCCTTCTCTTTTGCTTTGCTAAATCGTTCAGGCTAGAAATCAGAGGAGCTAGGTGATCATATCAGTCCTACCTATTCCTAATTTCATGATATAGGCAACATATAAGCCTTTTCAAATCTCCATTTATGCTTTTTATTTGGTTTTGAATTAATCATGGTAATACCTGACTTGTTGGGTTTTGATGGGGTAAACTGAGGCATGCTATGGTAATGTAGCAATGTATCTATTCATGTCTGTCATGGTTTTATGTCAGTGGCCCCCAAACCTCATGCAATTATGCATTTGTGATTGGTCCATTGTCCAATGCTGATTGGTGGTGTGAGTGCTACACCCGCCTAGGGGTGGAGCCAGGATATGATGTAATGGTGAAATAAAGGTGTGTCCCTCTTTCTCTTGCTGGTTTCTGCCTTGCTGTTTGCCACTACCATGAACTGTGCCCCTGCCATGCCACCTTGTCTTGGAGCCAAATGAGTATGGACTGAAACCTCCAAGAACTGTAAGAAATAAACCTTTCGTTCCCCAACTTTGGGCATCATGTATTTTGTCTCAGTGATGAGTAGAAAGTAACTAAGACAGTGAAATATTTTATGCGTTAATCAGTGAGTTAAACAATTATCTATCCATTCAATAAAATATAAAGATAGTTCTCCTCAGTAACTTTGTTTCTATGATCAGGTTTCCTTATCTTTCAAACCATGCTAGAGACATCTCCGTATCTGTCTCTCCCAAGCTAGTCAGAAGATATGTTACTTAAGCACTAATTTCTCATTATCTTTTCTCATACTATCTTTTCTGATAAATACTTCTTTCTGATTTGATGGGCAAGCACAAGTCTATGTTCTAGCTCTATACTAGATTTTAACTTTTTTTTAATGTTTGGGTGTTTTTAAAAGTAGAAATAGTGATAAAACACTCTTTAAAGGAATTCTCTTTTCTATTAACTTTCCTGCTTATTGTATTTTGAATAAAAGGAAATGAACACTATAACCCCTGCTTTGATGGCTCAGTAACATTTTCTGAAAAGTGGAAGGATGTTGTAAGTGTTAGGGGAATGGATATTTTTTTAACACATCTCATTGTTGTGCAAGATATTTTATGTGTAAAAGTCCATTGGGATCCTCCTAATTTAACATTGTAATAGGTATCATTATTCCACTTACCAATGAGAAAGCGTAAGGTTTGAGGTTCTGAGAGGTCCAGTAATTTTCTGATATCCCACAGCTAGTGAATGATAGAGCCGATACCTAAACTAATATTACCTGATTCAAAATTCACCCATATTAAACTCTGCCGCATTGCATCACATGGTCAAACTGAAGCCAGAATTCAGCCTTTGCTAACTCTATGCAACTGATAAATTTGACCAGAAGGTACAATTGAAATGTTACTGAAAGTGTTCACCTCCAGGTGAAAGACATTATCAAGAAGAGAAAAAAGAAAATGATTAAATAAAAATTGAAAGCAAAATAAGGGATTGAAGGTTAGAAATTAAGCAACTCTATTGAGAGCAGTGATTTCATTTCATAGAATAAACTCATTGGACTAGTTGAGCTTAATGAAAATTTCAGTCCTCTGTGTTTTATCATGTTTTGTGGGGATAGAATTTAATTCCTTGATTATTTCACAGGCCACACTAAATCACATACTGACTTTAAATTTATGCAGCTCCTGTATAGTTAATCAAGTTTTTAATACTTCAGACTTTGTATAATTACTTTAATAGGTATATAGAAATATAGATCTATCAAACACGATAGTTTTATAGGCTGATTGATATCTTAAAATGAATATTGTGCCATGCTGAATTTGGAGAATTTTTGAACTTGGGGAAAAAAATCACTCAACTTTTCATGTTTGAATGAACACACTAGGCATTTGAGTTTGGAAATACCATTCGATATTGCAGGCTATTGTCTTGGGAGTTGTCTCAGACATAATGGAATATGAATCAAGTGGTTCTTTATTAAATAAATCAAAACAGCTTTCTTGCTAAAAGAGGACTTTAGAATATAAGCTGAAAGAAATTTAGAGTGATCTGGACTCTGCATGACCTTTATTGATGTAATACGTTCTAAACTGTATTTCCATGGAAACTAAGGGGAAAATCACAGAATATTGGATGGAGATAATGATGGAATCTTTAACATATGTGATTTATTAATCTGATCACAACAACAGCAGCTCTGTGAGGCCAATGGGCCCGATTCTACACACAGTAAGTCACTGAAACCTTGGAACTAATGCTGTCCATACCACAGGAATCCATCGATAGCAAACCTACCAAGTCCTGTATTTCTGTCTACCAGAATTACTGCAAAAAGTCTAATATTTCTTTCCTATAGCATACCTAAATTTTCAATTCTTATTCTCATATGACCACTTACATTTTCATTTATTAATAATAACTTCCCTTTCCCCCAAATACTTTTACACTGGGATCACTGGAATTCTCACCCAGTGATCATAATTCCCTTGTATCTTCATCTTCTTCTAAATTCCCCCATGAATGTGAACTATTGTACACCTAGAGTTCCCCAAATACAACATTCTCTTCTAGTGAAATTGTTTTTTTTCTTATACTGTCTTTCAGGACCCCAAAGTAAAGTCAAGGTCCCTCAAGCTTCCTACCTCTGCTTACAGACCATGAAGTCTCTTGCCTCTGCAGAAACTTGCTTTTTTGAGATTTATCTCACTCACTTTCTTCCTATTGGTGATAACCTATGAACTTACATACCAGCCCTCTCCTCCCCTTTCATTAAAGATTTTAGCACTTCCCTTATAAAATTCATGTCTTCTCTCGCTTGTGTCATCATCGTTGGTGTCTTTGATGGAAATTCAACATCTCGCATCTGTCTCTCTTTCACCTTCTCTAAATTCATTTTTCTACCCCATTTATTTCTAGCCTATTCCATTATTTCTTGTCACCACCAAAGTCTTCTCTTCCTCTGATGACACGAAGTCCAATACCTACACTCAAATCACAACATTCTACCCTCCAGATGAGTTGCTCAACAATCCAAAACAACAATCTCATACAGGCACCAAAAATCATTTTGATATTTTCTCTATATTCATTAGACCACTATTACATATTCTGATCTTTTGTTCAGCTAAAGATTTGTTACTCAACACAGTCATTTCTGTATTTTTAATGGCTTCAATTACCTTGTCACATTCTTATTGCATTGAACCTTGTTTTCAAAATGTTACTGTTAAATATAATCTAGTCATCAATTTCATTACCTTCATTCATGATTCTATGTACAGTGACAGAAAAATTACAAAAGCAGACAGGTTTGTGTAACTAATATTTTAAGATTTTTTTGGCCCTGACTGTAAAATTCACTTTCAAAATGTTTCAAAACATTATAAGAAATTCACGTTCCTACCCTCTTCTATGATTATTTAACATCTGCCTCTGCTTTTCTTTCTATTTCATTTTGCTTAAAGGAGAAACCCTCACATGCCAAGATCCACACACCTCTCTTTTTAGAACACCTTACCTTTCTTCTCTCTTATTCCCTAAGAATAGTTTTCCTCTATTTACCAGAGGGCAATGCTTCTTTATCTCTAAGAATATTCTTTATTCCCTAAAAATAGTTTTCCTCTATTTACCAGAGGGCAATCCTTCTTTATCTCTTATTAACCCAAGGAAATCAGCCTTCGTCCAGGGACTAGCTGAAAGGCACGAGACACATGCAGGCTGGTTTCTGAGACTTCAACAACCCATGTAAACAATGAGAGATTCATGAAGCCAAAAGTAATTACCTCTGGATGATTCCACAAAAGATTAATCAGTCAGAAGAGTTACTGAAATACAATTGGAAAAGTTAAAGTCAAATCTTAAAAAGATATTGAGGAAGGTAGAAAAAAACTGGGTAAGTCTTCACTGTTGTACAAATTCTGAGGACCGACATGTATCCATTGAACTTTCTAACAAGTTCACTGGTAACGTTTTCAAAGAGATTATGTGTGGCATTATAGCTTGATCTTGGTATAAGGATGAATAAGTGAAACGGATATTCATACAAGTCATTTTAGTTGGGATGGGAAGAAGGAGATAGGCAAGTAATGGAAAGAATGTAGTAATGAGGATTATTATTTTCATTGTAAGGGCCTTGAAGATACTTGAATGTGAAAGCAAAGAAGCCAGTCCAGTGGTTAAGTGGAAAAATAAAGCGAGGCTTAGTTATTGATGAGACATTACCCATAGGAGTACAAAAAGGGATTTCACTTTCATTATGAATCATCTTAGAACAGTGGTCTCTGAATCCATGGTATCAGAATCAGCGGGAGCTGTTTAGAAGTATTCTCTGCTCACACCAGAGGCAAAATCGTTGGGTGTGGAGCCCACCAGTTTGTTTTGGCAAGGTCACCCAGAATCCTAAAGTAGATTATATTTGATAACCAAGAGATAAGAGAAATGAAGCTACCAATCCTATCATAATAGAAGGACATAAGGAAAAGGTAAAAATGCAGGTAAGTTTGAGATGTCATAGGAAGTTGATGGATTTCCAACAGTGGGGCTATATTGTCCCAGTAAAATAAAGGCCATTTATCTAATGTAAATCAAAGGGACCAGTAAAGGTTTTAAGAAGTCTGAGAAAGGTTTGAAAAAGCTGTAGTTTTGTGAAAGGGAAAATTAGGAACATGCAGTAGAATTCTGGGCCATGTGAGAATTCTCCTGCTCTTGAAGATCAAGAGTCTCCCGTGAAGGTGATTCATAGCCTGTTTCAGCTTGCAAGACTTTTATAGCGACACATATGTAGGGGAAGAAGAGAAGGCAGCTGAATACCGAGTTAAAAACTGAAAATGAGTTGAAAAGTTTTCCACAGGGCCTCTGAAGGAAATCAGTAGGTTTTGAATCCAGGAGAAATTGCAAGAGAATAATACAACGAAGGAGTTCTAACCTTATATGATTCGAAAAGAAAATGAACGCAAAATGGTCTGGACAAATGGCAAGAAAATAGAAAGGTCTATGTGCTAACAATTTCAGGGAGCGGAGAAACAATAGAGTGAAAACCACAGATAGTGTCGTTGCCTTTGGAAACGTCATAATAAAAGGTACCTGGTAGAGAAAATGGTGTCTTCAGTAAGAGGTAGTTTTCAGTGATGTAGACTTTCAACAAAGGAGTTGAAAATATATAGGGTTGCATTTACCAGGGAGGAGGGTTCCAGTAGGAATTGCTGAAAAGGAAAGGAACAATAAAATCCAGGTTAGAGAAAGCATCTAGCAATGTGGGAGCTGTAAAATAAAAAAAAAAAAGATGAAAGCATAAAGAGGTATACAGAGTGAGACAGGAACAAAGCAAGGCATGAAAATAAATTGTGGAAAACAATTACTCAATGTGACCAATGGATTAAAATTATAAAATGCTGAGAAAACATTATTTCAAGCTTTTATTCCCTGGAATAGATGGAAATGTTTCATGTGTTTTTTAGCACTTACATTTGATTCTACTGGGGATTTGTTCTCAATTTGTTTTCTATCAATGAAAATAATGCCCTTGACATAATTTCCTTCAATTTTAAAATTTTGTTTGCTGTACCCCTGAGTTTCATGAAATAAAATTGGTGAAAATTACATATTTTCAAGAATCAGAATATACCATAGAAGTGTGTGCGTGTGGAACAGAAACAGAGTTTATAACTCTTTCCTGCTCTTGAGCATCAGCAGGGACACAGCTTTTGTAAACAGGGAGGGGAAGAAGGGCCAAAGGGAAGAGAGGAAAATGGGAAAAGAATTAAAATAATATGTATGGTAAAAAAGAATTAAAATAATATGTATGTATGGTAAACATGTACTAACAAAAATTTTAAAAAACAAATCAATCTATGTTTTCCAAATTATTTGTTTTTACATTTTAAATTTATTCTGAAGAGCAACCAGTAATCTGACTCTTTTATCAATTCATGCAGCTATATATTTCCATATTTGCATTCCAAAGGTTTTAACAAAACTTCACACAGAAATTAAATTGAGACAGCATCTTGTGTATAAGAAGACACAATATCATGAAGTTACTCTTTCGCTTTAAGTTAATCTATGGATATTAAGCAATTGAGATAAAAATCTTAATAGAATTATTTCTAATAATACTTGAAAAGCTAATTCTAAAATGCGTAAAGAACTGTTAAGAGGCAAACATCACTAAGACACTTGAAGAAGAATAAAAAGAGACTTAAACAATTGGGATTTAATGGTTAGAGAAGAATGAATTAACTTTAAAATTATTATCACAGTGTATAAATATAGACCCAGTGAGAAATAAATGATTAGCATAAAGCAACAAAGATATGGATACAAGTGCATCAAAAATTGATAGTAGTTGAGAGAGATGGCAAAAAACTTTTCACTAAAGATTTCTCGGGCTGGGGATTTAGCTCAGTGGCATAAGCGCCAGCCTTGCAAGTGCATGGTCATGAATTTGATCCCTGGTAACGATAAAAAAAGATGAATATTTCTGATGACAACATGGTAAATCTAATAAATGACTTGTAGACAGGACATAACATAAAACATGATCTGGTATAAAGAAGATAGTCACTTGTATAAATAATTAACTCACCTAGGAAAGATAATGAATCTGTAATAAAGAAATATAAAAATACTCAACCTTTTTCTAAACCATAAAATTGCAAGCTAGAATAAAATTCTACCCACTCCTATTCATGATATTGCTACCAATTAATATTCTCATAACAGGTATTGGCAATAAGAGAAAGTTGGGACTATTATACATTGCTGGTGGGGATAGAGCTTGCTGATTCTAATTTGGAGAATAATTGTTGTATCTGTACAAAAAGAACACATGGTTCCTGTATTACCAAGCAAGATATTTGTTTCTGCTTCCCAGAAGACGTTTTTGAGCATGTACCAAGTGTAGTTATTTCAGTCCTATTTAAATACGGGCATCTTTGATAGCATAAGTCTCTCAGTAAGAGGATGAATAAGTACACTATGGCTTATTTATAATATATCATTTTCAGCAATTAAGAAGTGTCACCTAGCTGCATGCAGAAAATTGATATTTTTAAACTATAATGGTAGCGAACAGGAAAATGGAAAATAAAGTAATAACATGGCATCACTTATATAAACTTTAAAAATACACAAGAGTATCACTATGTATAAGTACATTCTGTAAAAATATAAAAATACATGTGATGACGCATAGTAATATCAGGTAATCAGTTATCTCTGGGAAAGAAAATCAAAGAAAAGAATATAGAAGTACAGCATGAGGTTTTTGATGTATCTAAGCATTCTTACTTTAAATAAAAAGAGATATTAAGTTAATAACACAAAGTGATAACTGATAGTGGGTAAACATATATCTATTATATTATTTTTGTCTGTATAACTGCTTGATAATTAAAAAACTAAATCAAACTTGGCAAAAAAACAAAGAATCATAGAAACAGCAAATTATGTGTCCCGCACACAGTGATCTACAGCAAGGTAGTAAATACCATCTCATCTCGGTATTTCACAGTCAGCTCCTAACAGCTTTCCAGCAATCACGATTGGAAAGCTCAGAAAAGAAAGCAAATTTAGGATTCTGCACATGAAATTTTGGTGATTGTACTTTACTCACCTCAAACTATGGAATTAATATGATGATTAAATGAATTCATATCTGCAAAGAAATTAAAACTGCCTGGCATAGTACACAGTTAATAAGTTGATGATTATTACTATGATAATGCTAGAAAGAGATTGGAGAAGAGATTCACTCTGAAAATCACTAAGAACCCAACCACGGTATAATCCAGGTGTGACAGGTTCTTAATACTGTCAGACATAAACAATCTTTCCTTCCGTGTCTTTTAGTCTGCATATCTCAGGCAAATAATTTTGATGGCCAGATACATGACTTCATTATCTTGTAAATAACAAAGGAATAGGAACAGAAACATTGGCATCAGCAAAAATTCAGAGCCAGAAAAGTGGTAAATTGACCTCTTATAATTATGTGCATATTATCCCTCCCAGCCCTGGCAAAGTGCAAGTATTGATAGCCTTGAAAACATGGAAGTTTAACTTCAAAGTTGATCATTTCAGGATTCAAATTGGAATCAAATTTTCTTGACTAGGCAAAAAATGTTAGAAAAATGTTTAAGTCATCTGAGTTTCAGCAAATTCCCCTTATAAACATAACATCATTACTAACTTCCCACAATTGTTGTAAGGTTTATAGTAGGGAGAACTATAAACCATGCATCCAAAGCCTAGTACTGATGGACATAGTACTAAACCCCTATCTTAAAATATTTCTTCACAATATTGCTAATGTCTACCCCGTTACAACTCAGTCGTTTCTGTAAATATCCCTTATCAATTGATCAATCACAGTCAACTTAAAAGGAAGCCTTGTAACTCACTGTAGCTGCATAGTTTCACAATACTATCTAATAATAATATTATTAAATATTTATTATTGCTATAACCACCTTTCCTAATATACAACATTATGCATTCACATGTAAATACAGACATACACTCACAGGATCAGGTTAATTTCCAGTTTTAAGGAAATGTAAATTCATTAATGTAACTTGTGTTTTTCACTCAAAGTCAGCTCCAGAAGAGGAGAGGATACTTGCTGATGGTTGCATCAATTATAAGAGTTGCAGTAAAGCTGTTTCTGTATCACAGTGTATAGACCATTCATTGAAATGTGCATCTTACCTTTTAATATGTTAAAGAACCAAAAATAATATCAGTAGCTTTCCTTCTCACACCTTTGCTTCTGATCAGACTCTGGTATCATTATGTGGGTTTCAATTAGAGGCAGGTATGTTGACTGCAAAAGAAATTTCATGCACTTAAAGACTTGTTTTAAAATGTAAAGCAGAACAATTTAAATATGAGCTTTGGTAAAAATAAAAGGTAAGAATCATGAGGAATCAGTGAGGAACTGAGAAGCCAAATGACAGCATTTGTTTTCCCTAAATGGAAGCCTTGATCTATTATTTAAATGTTCTCTTATTACAAAGAAATGCATATGCTCTATAAATACGTAGGCAGAACCATGTTGTCAAGCAAACTTCTGTTCTGAGAATAGTGATTAATTAGTTCAGGGCTGTGGTTAATTTCATTTTAAAATGATTTTTAAAACAAATTTATGAAAAATGTATCAGCTTTCTTATAACTAGAGAATCATAAAAAAATTCAGAAGGAAAGGTAAGAGCCATCAAATTCAAAGTGTAAAATGTGGCCCAGCATAGCAGAACCTAGCTCATCTTTGGTGTTCCGGAAATATTTTCCTTCTCATTTTCTGTTTATCTGGCTGTAGACATTGGACTACAAAAACATAAATTGAGCAACATTTTCTTTTCATTTCTCTCTGTCTTGTTATTTTTGTTGTTGTTGTTGTTTTGTTTTGTCTTTGGTCTTTTTGAGACAGGGTCTCATTAGGCATTTCAGACTGATCATGTGGTCACTTTATAGCCCAGGCTGGCCTGGAACTTGCAGTGATCCTCCAGCCTCAGTCTCCCAAGTGCTGGTATTACAGGCATGCGCCACCACACCTGGCTTTAGCGGAATTTTCAAAAAGGACCTGATGACCAACTTGTTTTGGTTGAATTTTCACCAGTTAGAAATTCTATTTCTCTGTCTAAGACTTTATTTTCAAAACTATGATCTACCTAAAACTGTGTGCAGCTGTAATCATCAAGACAGACCAAGAAATCTTCAGTTCCCCAGCTAATTTAGAGCATCTTTGATGTAAAAATATGTTCAACCCTCCTTTAGCACCGTATGATCCTCCAGTCAGAATTCTAACTCTCCCCATACACACAGCAACTTCTGGAGCAAGTTATTTATTCTTAGTTTCTAGTTCAAATTCTTTGTTCTTACTTTCTACTTTTTCACTTTTCTTCATGCCTGGTACATGAAAAATATTTTCAACACAGCCAGTACTAGAAGTGCTGTCTTCTGATTGTTGGTTTTCTCCTTGGGATGTCCCTGATTAGTTTACCAAGGAAGATCTCTTGAAGGCGGACCGTTTCTTGCACCCTGATTTCCATGCCCATACTGTTGCCTTTATAATGAGCATTCTCAATCTGTTAGCAAATCCATAAAGTATCTTAATTTTAGAGAAGTATAGATAAGATCCACAGGCAGAGTAGAAACTCTAGTGAGTGCACACACATCACCAGCCAAAGCCCTAATTACCTCCCTTTCACCTTATTTGATTTGTCCCCAGAAAGTCTGTGTCTACACACTGAACCAAAATCACTGATAGAGTCAATTGGTGACTTACTCTAATTTATTCTAAAGGCAACTTCTGCATTCATGCCTTTGTTCTAACATTGAGTCCTTATCACAATTCCTTGGTGAGAAATAAAAGATACTGTCTCGGCCACTATTCTCATCTCTGAGACACAACATCTAACACTCACAAATTGAAGGAGAAAAGCTTTACTCTGATTCCTAGTTTGAAGAAGTTTTAGTTTGTAGTTGGCTGGCTCCATGGCATAGGAGGAAAGAAAAAATTCAGGACCTACGCCTCCAATCAGACTTCACTTCCCAGCCTCACATTTAGCTAGAAAGCTCATCCAGGGACTAATGCACTGATGAATGTCACACACCTGTGATCCAATCACCTCCCCTAAGGCTTCACCTGTGGGCACACTTGGCTTCAGAGGAGACATCTAGGTACAAACCATAATAGATAGAATATAGGGCAATCATCAACTCTGCCACTAGGAGTGGGAGTGCGTGTTTCGATGTGGTTGCCCCGTTCACAAATTTGCTGTTTTTTCCATCCTTCAGATACTTCTTTCAATTGTTGAGAGTTCACCTTTTTCTGATGAATGCCCTGACATATGATAATCCCCACACTTCACCCTCAGTATGCACATAAATTTGTCTAATTTTATGATCAGTTGAATGATTTTCCTATTGGCTCGGCTGCCAATTTCCTGCCTGAGAATCTGTGTGGGCAGGAAGTTTGTTTCACCACTTGTGTCTTATGTCAATATAGTAACCAATTCCATCTACCCAGGTATCCCTTAGCATCTCAAAAACTTAAATCACAGAAAACAATTCTGAAACCTAAGCAGTAGAAAGACAGCTTCTGGCATCCATGAAAGAACTAAAACTAATAAACCTGAAGGTGAAATCGATATGTATCCAGTGGGTCCAGCTTCACAAGATTGGGAGGGCCATGTTCTCTGTGTGCACTTACATTCTTCCTTTGGTGCCATAAGCTATTGTGTTAGTATCTTTTCCAGCTGTTTGGCTGTACTAGTGATTTATCCTTGGGGCAAACACTAGGGGTTGAAAAGATAATTCTGAGAACAGAGGACATATGCAAATATTTCTGTCTCTCTAAGTAATTTATCCATTAATTACATTATGCTTGTGTTTTCCTTTCCTTTAATTTCTATCAGTTTTAACTCTTCCAGCCTTGTTCAGATGAATAATCGATCCTTATTGATGATTTCTTCTTTCACCAGAATAGGAATCAAAGCATTTCGTCAAGGTAAGTTCTCTCATTTTCATTGCATCTTTAAGAAATTCTCTGCCACTGTTTGTTGAGGAGACCCTTCCCGACTTTCCAGTAGGACTACAGATTTATTTTATTTATATTTTTCATATGAATCATAGTGCAATTGTGGTGGATTGAAAACTGATGGTCAATTTAAAATACCAGCTGAACGGAAACAGCAGGGTGCTGAGTATAGATGGCCTACCTGAGGATTGTTGCCTGCATGAAAAGGAGACCTGGAGAAGAAGAAGTGTTATTGTTGTTTTGGTGCTGTTGATTCTCTCGTTGCCATGGGTTCTCCAGGAGGAGCTTGCTGAGTTTCATTTCTGTTATTAACTTGGCTGTTCTCATCTTCAGAGGAGATTGCCTCAGCTCTTGCTGAGAATGACTGCGGTTCACTTTGGGGGAGCTCTGTTCCTTACTTGAAGCATCGCTTCCTGGCTCTAGAGGGGAAGATTCATGCTGTTCAACCTCCAGGAGAAGCTTATCACACCGGCTCTCTGATATGAATTCGGCTGTTGTCATCATTGGAGGAGCTCGGGAACTTCATTGTCATGAGGATGGCTGTCATATTTTGAGGGGAAGCCCTGGTCCTTATCTTGAGCATTGCTTCTTGGCTCCAGTGCAGACCCTTCATCCTGCTGGCACAGATCCTTCATCCTGCTGACACAGACTTTCTACCTTCCACTGCTGACCTTTGGGGCTTCCCAACTCAGATGCAAGAAATAGACTTTCATGAGTCATTGTCATGGGCTCTAGGCTACCAGTTGGATAAGTGGAAGGCACTGTCATGGGCTCTAGGTTTTCATGTGAACTCATACAGAACATTGCCTTGGGATCCAGGCCCCTGGCTTTCTCTAGGTCTTTAGTGTGTGGACAGTTTTCCTGCACTATCTTTGTATTTGTCTCATTGGTTGACCATTACAAATAATACTATAAAACATGTGTTCTGTATTTTCTCATTTTTCTTGCAATCCCTGACTGCAACAGCAATTTTCTTAGAAAGGAGTCATAAATGTGTTGTTCAGTTGCTACCTGTTTTAATCATATATTGATATATTTTTTTAATCCTGCTTAGTTGCTAAGGAATTAGGTCACATATTATATATATATATATATATATATATATATATATATATATATATATATGTGGCCTCATGGTTGGATGATGTTTTCTGCTATTTTGAAGATGCCAAAAGGAAGAATAATGACCCCACACACCTAGAACCTAAAACAAGAATAGATTTATCAGATTGTCGGCAAAAGATTTAACTGAAGTAGTAAGACTTATTATCATCACCAAGGATCTTTGCTGAATAAAATGGCTCATAATTAGTAGAAAATAGAGACTGGAAATCAGTTATTTGATGAGAGCGGTCCATGCCCAGAGGAAAGGTAGCATGAGTGTGGGTTCCAGGGAGTGCGGGTGTGAAGCACTCCTCTGAGGGTAGAGGAGCTCTAAAGCATCTAGGTATTGTGGAAGACAGCAATAGAGCTGTACGAAAAGCAATGCTGAAATAAACGAGACATTTATGTTTAAAAAAACCTCTTTATCATGCAAGGAAGTGGTTCATAAAGGGGCTTAAAACATCAACAATGAGATTTTTAAAGGGTACTTTATAAAGATCATAATAGAGAGAAAAACTAAAATGTGTTTACTTCAGAGAAAGCGTTTCCATTATTGGCTGTGTTGAGAATCCTCAGAGATCAAACGACTAACTGGACTTGAGTTGATTAATGCCTATCTCAAGGTCTTTCAGACTTGCATTGAAATGGGAGAGGTAACTACTCCAAACTTTTGTAATATTTGAATCCTAGAAATGGGAAGGTATTAATGAGAATAGAGGGTTACAAGGGACTGGGTACAGATGAGATCTCACTTCTGCTCACCTTCTGATTGACCCAGCGGTACTGCAGTCACTTCTGCAGTTCCAGTCTCTGGATCCCTATGCATGTTGACAGTAAAAGGCCTCAACAACCAGAAGAACCCAGTCCCATGAGCCTGGACTAAAAGTTAGTATGATAATAATGGCAATTTGAAGCCGCTGGACTTGTTTCACCTTCTAAAGCGATGCATCAAAGCAGATGCTACACCCTTGAAGAAATTGAGACGATGTCTCGGAAAGCCATGGAGGTAAAACTTCCAAATTAATTCCAGTGTACTATCTGAGGTTTTCTCTGTATGTGATTGACAGGTCTTCAAAATAATAGGATTATGGAGAATTTAATCCGGTGACAACTTTTACTGAAGTGAATGTTCCATATATAAACACTCTAATGGAGCAAAAATAAAGCCATAGCATTTAATATGAAATAATTAAGGCAGCAAATTGATTTTTGTCCATTTTTACCTGATCAAAACAGCAAGATACAGTTAAAATTCTGATGCATACATGCATCAAATACCTTCTGTTTTTATTACAATATAGACCACAAAGACCTTGATGGTATCATCACTTACAAGAAGCTTACTTCAGTATATGAGAAGTACTGTGATAAGATCTAGAAACCTTTACGTGGTAGATACCATAGGTATCTTAGTAAGATTCATGCATCATATAGTTAAACATACATCCATGGAAATCATACTACCTCATGGAGATCCATGAAGATTTTATGTTTATGTACATTATGTTGGATAAGTCCTCCAAAAAGAAGGTAAATCAAGTGTTCTTAATCTTCTTAAAATATATCCTCAAAAATAAAGTACCTATTTCTTAAAAAGGATATTGTACCTGAAACTCCATTTCACTAAGAAAAAATTGCAGTATCAACACAAAACTCTGAATTCTAGAGGCAGCTACCTAGGCTAGTGGTCTTACACACACACACACACACACACACACACACACACACACACACACATTTTATTTTAGCTGATCTACGCTAACAGATCTGAATATTTTCATCATGAGTCAAAAAGTTGGCAAAGAATGCAATTTCTAGTGAATTATAAGTATTGTCACTTTGAAAAAAATTTTATATGACTCTTTTTAGGTGTTGCACATGGAATTTAAATATCCCAGTGACTTGATTCAAAGCAGCAACCATTTATAAAAATAGATTTGAAAGTTTCCTTTCAGCACTCACCAATTTAAACCTCTCTTTTTTCTCCTTGAACTTCTATTTACATTCCACAGTTCTTACAGAATTAAATCTTCATAAAATATCATTTAGGCCAAATTGCAACATCATAATTCTCTAGCACAAAAATATGTTAGTATTTTTTAAAATTTTCATGATTATTAAGTCTTTTGAATAAAATAATTTCTTCTAATTGAGTTATTGTATTTTAATTAATACATAACTGAATAAAATTACACACATTTTGTGAACTGAAAAATTATTAAATATACTATGTATAATTTTATTGGAAATTCATTTTAATAAAATGAATAGGTTGTATCCTTTTCAGTGAATTTAGGAATCTCTGAAAGAATAATGCTATAAAAATGAGATATAATTTGAGATTAATTATATGCCTTTTATTTGTTTTTTAAGTATCTGTGCAGAAAAATATTACTCATATATACAAATGCATGGAAAATGATGCAATTTCTTATTGTATTTCGGTAGATTTTTTAAAAGTTTTATGAAATATATAAAACCTTCAAAACAGAACAATAAAGTAGTGATGTTATCAAAATTATGCTTAATTATCTAGCAGCAGGCAGCACATTATATCCTTTCGATTTTGTTAAGAGTAAATCATTAAAAACCCTATTACTTGCAAAAATTTATGCCATAAAAACTCAATTATTTCTATAACTCATTTTATAAATTTTGGGACTACGACTTTACCAAAACTTATTAAATGACTGGTGATTATACTTTTGATTTCTTTCTTTCTTTTTTTAACATACAGGCTCTCCTGATATAGTCAGAAAATATTGGGAAATTTGGCACATTATTCATTTCAAAGCATTTTTCCAATAAAATATTTTACTAGACTATTTTCATATTATTGTGATAAGAATATTTTTATCAACACTTTGGAACCGCATACTTACTCAAGTTAGCATTGTGGAAATTTGCAAAAGAAACTCAGATACTTAGTTGCTCTCACAGTTCTGCCCTCAGGTTGGCTTTGTTCAAAGTGATCAAGTAATCCTTCTGCCTAATCAATGCCCATGAGGTGCTAAACACTAACCTTCCACTATTTCATGATCAAAATCATTGCACACTAGTAGTCACAGTAATCTCTTACTAGGTATTAGGTACTAGTACTGCATCATTTCAGATTTCCAAATATAGAAGAAACAAATATAGAGACAGAGAAGGGCAGGAGAAGAGAAAGGAGGAGCAGAGAAAGAAAAGACAAAGAGGTGGAGAGACGGAGGCAAAGGCAAAGAAGCTCTGTTGAGTAGAACTGACATTGGCATCCAGATAAAATAAGTTACCTTCAATATGGTTTAACAATGTTTTCTTTGGTTTTATTTTACATTACTCTGCCCTGAAAAAAGATCATGTTTTGACTTTGGTCTAAGGGAAAACGGTGAGGGGTGTTGTTGTCAAATAAAAACAGTCACTGCTGTCCTGACCCCAGCCTATATATCAATTCAGAAAATGCTGTATCGTGCCAAAGTATATCACTCACGATGTTTCATTAACATTTTAGTGCAAAGATGTTCAGAGAAACATTTTGTAAGTTCCTGGTATACCTTGATTAGGAAAGATTCCCCTGGTAGCAGCATTTGAAATCATCTCTGCTTTAGGCTCCCCAAAATAATGAGTCATAATACACCTTAAGATGTCTGAGAGGTTTCCCTTTCTCTATAGTATGACAGATAGGTTGTCAAGAATAGAAAGTTAGGAAAAGTGGGAAGGAAAAATCTGCCTGATGCCTCAACTGGTGTATTTTGAGGCACATTTATCTCTTTAAAAAGTCATATGGACTTGAGATAGAAATTAATTTCCTTATCTGTGCCCGCATTTCCTTGGTACAATTTTGCATCCTTAGTTGACCAATGGGAATGTATCCATCCCAATTCACATCTGCCAGCTGTAGGCTTCAAACAAAAGGCTACAATCTAAAGGATAACTACATTCTAAACGGTTTTCCTATGATGGAGGTATGTCCTATTAGACCCAGGTTCTATTGGGTCTACTGTGGTCTAGAACACAAAACAGAACCCACAGAATGTTCCATAGGGAAAAATGGAGCAGATCCTCTAAAAAATTCTCTATCAAGTGCATGCCATTAAGCAAGTGGTGTTTTTCTTTTCATATATGTCTAGCATATTCTCCATTCTGGACTCCAGCTTCCAAGCCTAAATGGCTGTCACTTGCCACAGTCTCTTAAATGTAGAATTTTTTTTGTCCTCTGATCCATTCTCTGACATCAAAACTTTCTAAGCTTACAAGGGCAAGTTAATTCCTTACTTATAACTTCTAATCATTCTTCATTATACTTAAAATAAGAATCTCTTGTTAAAGTTTTTAGAACTCTATGTGACCTGGCTCTTTCCCACAGCTCTAATCTACCATCATGTTATAGTCACATCTGATACTTTAGCTGCAGGAACTGCTTTTTGACTTTTCAACACTTCCTATTCATTCTAGTTTTAAGACATTTGCTGGCCTAGAAGACTCCAGGTAAATAAATGGTCCCTTCTGATTCTCCACTTTTTATTTACTACTACCAATCTTAATTCAGTTTATTTTTGCATATATTAAAGAGTGATATTATACATGTATGTATAAATATGTGTATATATAAGTGTGTGTATTCATTTTCATTATTATCTCTATGGTGAGATAGTGTTTTCATCTGCTTTTATCATTAATATATACCTACTGCTTAGAACCTGGTAGATGATTGAATGCCCAATAAATATGTTGGCAACAAATTGGAGAAAAAAATATAAACTTCTGTACAGTCTTCCATACTAGATTGACTCTGGAAGATATATAGTCTAATTTCTTTCTATGTCTTAAACATTCACAACATTTTCTGTAACCATTTAAAGCATGATCAGTAATAAAACTAAAAAAATTTGAAAGCAAAGTTTTACTCTATGTTTCTTATTTAGCCTACATAATATTTATAATACACCCAAAGACTCTCATCAAAAATAAATGAGAAGCTAGAGGCACAGCATTAGTAAATGTAAAAACATAATCTGAGCAAAGAACTGTATTATTCCATAGCCAGGCCTTTTACTATATTCTGTGAGAAAGTATGAGTGGTAGTTTAGGAAGACACACACTGTCCTGTTGGATTCTGCCTGTTGAAAATAGAAGAAGGCTAAAAACGAATATAAAAGTAGAGTTCCAACATCATTAATGATGTAGTTAAATTGAATAATCTCCAAATCTGTGCACTCTCAATCTTGTTATTGTCGGATTGGATAATGAAACTTCTAAGTGGGATGGTAGCAAGACTTTCTCTTTCTTTACTTATGCTGTAAACCCATCCACGAGAAAACTGAGTTCACAAGCCAAACTTTACACATTACAAGCTAGAAGCCTGGCAAGCCACGGTCTAACTGTGACCATTTCAGGTAGAAAATGTAATCGGGAGGGGCTGGTCAGTATAGCCACATGTAGAATACTATCTGCAACTCTTCCACCAATTAAAATGAGTCCACTTCTTTGCCAGTGATGAGTAAAGAAGTTCAGAGAAGAAAAGAAATACTGGATCTTAGCTAGGTGGAATGAGATGAAGAGAATAAAATAAAGGGTCCTAATAAAACTATTCTCAGAATGTTTATGTTGAATGTCTTGTGATAAAGTAGTTACAGCCAAAGGAAGAAACCAGTGGCAGAAAAGGAAGGAGAAGAGGCTAAGCACTGCCCTTACTGGAGTTCACCCAAGAAGGAGAAGGTAAGGAAGCAGTATCACTTTATGACCGGCTTATCTGTGTAATTCCTGAGGATGCTGGATTAGGAGATTTGTCTCTACTAGACAGATACCTTGTCCACGGTCATTTATGATCAGAGAACTACTAGCTTGTTGTATAAGAGTTATATAAAGAAGTACTTCAGAGTATGTTCTCTATTGTTTGGTTTGCATGACTTGAGAAAATTGCTATTATCTTAAGAATTAGCTAATTCAAGCAAGAGTAGTATTTCTGTTGAGATCCATAAGGCTCACAAATACCAGACAATCCAAAATATGACATAAGAGAAAAATACAGCTAATATAATTAGCTTGATGATGGATAGATGCAAAACAGCAAATATAAAATCTAATAAATCACAATTAAACTAAGTCTGGTACCACCAGCAACCAAAGCAGTGAATCTTTTACTTCAATTATGTGTTTATGATACTTACAGATAATTTAATTTCTAAAAGAAAAAAGGATATGAAACATAAGTAAATACATTAGCAAAGATTATGGTAATCTTTATTAGAAATAGTTATCAGAGTTTATTTTCAAAACTTTTAGCTTTCTGGGAATGTTGCCTGTATGTATTGTTCACATGTCATTTCTGTGTCAGTTTTCAGACATGGAACACTTACTAAATAAGAGATTTCACGGGAAAAGGCCATGGTCTTCCCTTCAGGAAATTTTCAATTTTTATAGGACAAAGCCCTTGATATAGGAATGTGAATAAATGTAAGGGAACCTGAAGCAAAAGCCATGTGAGCATTAATATATGAAACAATGCCCAAGTGGAGAAAGTGAGGCGAGATAGATCCACTGAGTGGTGAGAAACACATTGAACAGACAGGGCATCACGGATGGAAGACATTGTACCTGCAGAGAGCGCAGCGCAAGACAGGTCATGGGTACAACATGCAGAGGGCCTTCTTGTAGATGGGATCTATCAGAAGCACGGCAGTAGCTGTGGCTGAGTAGAGGCGGGAATGGATCCAGTGTGTCTGCTCTTCTTTTTCACCCACTAAAGATGTTACATGCTGCAGAACAAGGAGCAGGCCTGGGGTTCTAGCTCAGAGGCATAGCGCCTGCCTGGCAAATGTGAGGTCCTGAGTTCAACTTCTGATACCAGTAAATAAATAAATAGGGAACATGCAAGAGAGATGGCCATTGCTTTTGCACAGGCCAACACACAAACAGAGCACCAAAGCAGATGAAAAACCAGGTTGGGAAGGTAGAATAGAGTTAGTCATCTTTCTCTTTTCTTTTGTTTCGCTCCTCTTTTCTTTTTCTCTTTCCTTTTTCTTTTCCTTCCTTCTTCCTCCTCCCTTTTTCTTTCCTTCCTGTCTTCCCTGCTACCTTCCTTCCTCTCCTCTCTCTCTGACTAAAATTTATTTTAAATAAAATGAAGAAAATGTTACAGTATAAATGTAAATCCTTTCTTTTCAATCCCACTTGCTTCTATACTTTACCTTGGCCAACTATATTTCTAATGCATTGTATATGCAACCTATGTTTTTCACTTCATTCCTACACAGATCTGTATCTGTGTATTTCATAAATGTTTTCTGAGGTTTATATAAATTTTGCTGATTACACACACACACACACATATATATATGTATATATATATAAATTATTATTTGCAGTTAGAGTTTCTTAAACCTCTGGTCACAACCAATTAAAAAAATTTGTACTGCATTTGTTTCTGTTTAAGGATAATTTACATAATATATAACTGTCAGTTCATTGATATCAAATTCATAGCCTGAGCCCTATGACCTATTCCTGAACAGAATTTATTTCACATGTGCATGTTCTCCATACATAGCTCATTGCAACCTGCATATACTTAGAAATATTAGAGACCATTTTAACCCTATGTTTATATTTGAATCTGTAAAATTCTAAGCTCAACTCTTTCAAAGAAAGAGACATTATGGCAGCTACTGTTAATAACCAATTGTCTTGTTGTGAAGTGCTGTGTTGCTTATATTGTTCTGTTCTGATCTACTTAGATCTGTCCTCTTTTGCTTTATTCTCTTTAAAATAAAAATAAATAAATAAATAAAATTCCCTGGGAAAAATCGCAAAGATATGAAAAATGTGATGCTAAATACACCATGAAAAGGACATTCGAACACAGAATAGAAAGTGATGTGGTAGGGCAGAGGGCTGTCCTGGTTAACCTGTCCTGGGAACCTGCCTGGGGCACTCAGATTTTCTTGCGTGTGGCAAGCACCATAAATATTGATTTAAAGTTCCTAATAAGTTGTCACTACTAGAAAAATTAGCAAAGAAAGAATCTGCCAATAGAAAGGATCGACTCACGATGTTTCCTTGCTTCTTCCACAAACATTAATTTCATATATATGTGCACATTATTCAATGGTACTATTATAATTCTAATGCTTTTTGATCAATATTTTATTTTTCAAACCTCATTTATGCTACTATCGATTTAATCTCCCTTTTGATGGCGTGGCAGTACCCCATTTTTGACTCAATTAGTTTAAGTTTTCTCATATTGATGGGATGAATGCTTTCATAATATATAAAACACACTTTCATACATGAATCACCTCTCTGTAGCATTATTGTAAGAGATAGGAAGGAATAAATCTTTCACTGTAAAGAAAGCTTTGAGTGGGTATTAAGCTTCCAAGTGAGGCCTAACTAAGAGGGAAATGTCATACTCAAATCTCTATAAAATCTTATTTGTTGTTGTTTTTTGCCACATTACTGGTTAAATCATTACTGGTTAAATCTCTAGCCTTCAGCTGACTTACAACCCTACCTCTCCTTTTTGAAACAGAGTCGAAATTGCTAACATGCCCAGGATGTACTAATCTTGTAATCCTCCTGGGTCAGCCTCCCGGGATGCTGTGATTACAGGCATGGGCCACCAAACCCGACGTATGCAAAAGCCTTTAAACTCTCCAGTTTCAGATAACTTCAAAAAACTATGCTAACAAATATTGCTTTTACCAAGTAGAGCATTTAGGATGGCATGGAGTATGTGAAACACTCATAAATATTGCATACAGAGACTACATATGAACCCACCTTCATGGCATTGCTGGTTCAATAAGGAGGAATGAACCAATGTGTTTGTAAATCAGTGAATTTAGTACATTGCATAGGTTCCATGGATTTGGGGAGATAATCTGGCCAAAATGCAGAGGGTCAATTTAACAGTGTCAGTAAGAGAATTCATTAGGAAATCATGTCTGAAAAATATAGAAGTGCTTTGTAGACTCAGCAGTGCTATTTAACCTGAAAGAGCTTTATACACTAAGATATGGAAGTGAAAAATGGCCTGGCTCCCAAAGAGAGTCTCAACTCCGGATGGTTAGAGTATAGTTAATGAGGTACAGAATGGTGAGCGAGGAAGCCAATATGGTAGCCAGGGACCACATCGTGACAACATTTTATCCCTTGTTAATCCAAAAGGACTTTATCCTGTAGACAAATGCGAGTTTTTAAAACATTTGCAAACATGGAAATGGCTTAAAATTGGGGTGTTAAGAAGATTGTGATGGTGACAGAAAGAATAGCCTGGAAGATGAGGTTACATAGTCAGAATACAGGAAGGAATGCATTAGGATAGCCCAGTCAAGGGAAAATGAGCTCCAGAAGGCAGTATTTCCTCCCAATGGAGGAGCACTCAGCCTTACTGCAAACTCTAATACAGAAGAGAGTTGAGTTTACGTTATCAGTGAATCACCCATTTCTTGCTTTGGTAAGCAGTGTGGGCCACTATTCTTTCAAAATTGTATTTCTCCATTAAGCAGACTCTTATCCATCTCCCCCAGTAGAAATTTGACATTGCTATGGGCCATGGCAAACACATTATCTCTAAGTTATTCTTCTTTTATTGCATCATTTAAAGATTTATTTTGTCTTCACGCTTGACTGCCTTTACCCTCTACCTTTCATGAAGACAAGTGGCTATTTTTTAATGCCCAGCCCACATCATTCAATTTGGCTTAACTCTCCTCACCATCAAATATCAAAAACAAAACTAAATGTCAAAGCAAAGGAAAACATATTTCCTCCTGAAATACTACCAAACAAACTCAGACGCTAATGCCAGAGAATCTTTCTTTTTCCTATCAGATGGTTGAAACTATTTCCTAGCTATTTGTGGGAAAAGCATTCATTATCTTTTACAGGGTTTTCAGGTGGGCACACAATAGATGGAACCTTGTGTTATAATGACAAAGTGGGCTCACTGTCTGACACTATGAAGCCAGAAGTTGTTTGGATTAACTCCAGGTCCTTATGAAATTGTTTTATTTCCTCGCTCCATTAATCATTTTGAAAATTCAACCCCTGGATTAAAACACAAATCACTTGACAATGGGCTCCATTTCTACACTAACTATCCCTACAATGCAGTAATCAACTGCATATTGGTATCACCCATTTTTATCTTCTATCTCTCTCACACAGGTCTTCAGATAACTGCTTCTTATGACTGCAGCTTTAATTACAATCCCTTGCAAACAAGAAATTCAGTTTATTTATAATCAGATCACATGCTAATCTAATATTTTAGCATCCAAACTATGATCAGAGTCTAAAACCTATAATAGCCTAGTGTAAAATTCTTTAATTGAATCACAAAGGAGGAAAAGCTATAATCCTATAAATCAGCCTCAGAAATTTGACATGCTGAGAATGCTTTTCTGGAACTTTTTAATTGCATGACACAGCAGGTCTCATAAGTCTATAAAAGGGGCTGTATTTTCTATAAGCAATCATGTTACATAATTTAAAATGCCACACCAGTAGTAACAGTCTTTGAGACCAGTGCATCATGCTTGTTAGTACAAATCTTTCAGGCCTATAAAAATGTCTGTGTGAGTCAAAGGGTAGATGTTTATCACATCCAGGTAAAACTTATCTATCATAAGTCCTAGGTCCCAAATTCAACTGAAAAAAAAACGTGATCTTTGGAGAAAAATCTAAGCCCTGTGTCAGTTCTGCTACTTTCTGCCTCATGGGTTCAGTCATTGTCTACTTTATCCAAGTGGGACAATGTTTGAATCACATTGAAAATAATTTTTAAAATTTTCAATAGATATGATTAAAGGCAAATCCTGGATTAGGTCTTTTTAAATACCTTACTCCATAACTCCTTCTCAAGGGATAATGCGTGACACAGCACAGCTCATATTGAATCTCAAACAAAAATGACACTTTGTGTAATTAAATTTGTCAGAATTGTCTGACAGTCATTCCAAAAAGGCTTGCCATAATATTGATGTCATTTAGAAACTGCATGTCAATCAAGATTTACTTTTGCTCAGTAACATATATCTCAAGTCTATGTGTGTATATACAATAAATACTCATATAAACATATGCATGCAAATTTTATATGCAACTCTTCAACAATATATTTAATGAAAGTTGTTTGGCCCATCCTGAGAAGAGTAAATGAATTCTTGAATTTCTTCTAAATTACTTATTTCCCTCCTTCTCTTAAAGATGTTGTCCTGCTTTATGGCTGGTTCTAATTTCAGCTTGCTTTTGATATCCATTCTGTTGATAATTACCTTTTTCATGCCAGACAGAATTTATTTATCTTTCTTCTATGTCTCCAAAGAATTCACAATTACTAAAAGTTACTTATCATCCTATTTTATTTATTTTACTTTTTTACTTCTTTTTTTTAATGAATGACCATAGATTCTTCCTTTTCTTGGGTTAGATTCTCTTTAAAAGAGCTATTCATTCACCATGCATTTGTTTAGGTCAGTCTAGGCATGAAGCCCTCTGATAGGCATTGGTTCCTGACTTTAAGCATCTTTGATCCTCATGGAAGAGAAAAATGCTTGATATATTTCACACAAGTCATTATAAAAGCACAGATCTAATTAGTGCTGCTATTGTAGAGAGATAAATTTTTCGGTGAATGCATGTAAAGCTAAATTAGACCTGGTTATAAGGATGAAGGGGATCTTTTGTAAATAAGAAACAAGTGAATGGAGGCGTGGAATATGAGTGAATAGACTATGAGAGAAGAAAGGTATAAGACTGTTCTACCAGTTTTTCATTGACAAATATTTTGGGAAATATGCATGTACACATATGCCTGTGCGTACAACAATCACAGGGCCGTGTGTGATCACACCGAATCCGTTATGCTGCCACACAGAGAAAGCAGTCAGTGGACATTTGCTTTTGACTCTCTATTCTTCTGCATCTTTAGTGAACTGTTCTCATGCATCCTGGCTGCTTTCCATCTGCAGCTCACATTTCCTGGGATTTTCTTTCGCTCCCTGGGAATTTGCTTTACCATGGCAGAGCTGTCTAAAACAATGGTGACTGAATGCTTCTCTCAGAGGAAACTGTCATCAAAAGAGAGACAGAAGGTAGCAGATCAATAGCAGTACTCTGCTTCTTCAGTTCTTGCAGAGACAATTCTGAGATGGTCCACTTGGTTCCTCAGAGAATACCAGAGCCGCCATGATTTCCAGTTATTGCTGTACTGTTTCTGTGCTCTCTGCCTCCCAATCCCTACTATCTCTGCTCACTAACCTGTGTTTCTTGTGGTCATTTCCCAGATAAATGTCCTAAGCACAAGTTCTCATATGGTGTTAGACAGGGCATGGAGGTAGGGACTCATACTAAGAATATACAAGATCACTGTCATTTAAAGCATGAGGTCAAATTCTAATTTCTATCACACATGAGGACAAGCACTGTGAGAGGTTTGTTTCCCATACCCTGAAATTCATAACTACAATTACAAGTAGTGTTAAGTATCGCCTAGCCCTTCCCTGAGGATTTAGTCCCATTGCCGTATTAGTCTTCAAATTTGCTCTTCATCACATATTTCAATTCAGCGTTCTATCTCATCCCTCTGATCATCTCTGAGAAGTTAAACATCTGACTTTGTGCTTACCCTGTGCTCCCTGGGTTCTCCTTGACATGGGTCAGACAAGGCCTGAATAAACAGGCTGGGACTATTGTTAAGGTTGTACGACATGGAGGTTTTCGAAGGGACTTTTATGTGTTTTCTCTGAAGACCTTATAACTAGGTCTTCTTCAATGTTGAGGCTTCCTGCAGGTGGTTCTGGTCTCCTAGACCACATTCTGGTGGTGGGAAAGAGGCATTACTTTAGGATATTATTTTAGAAGGATTTTCTCTGGGGGATGAAGGATAGAAGAGACAAAAGTCCTGATACAATGTAATTCCTCTTTGACATGATGAGGGGATCTTCAGCTTGTCTATGTTTTGACACCTATTCCCGCCACCCCTTCCATCTGTCATCAAACACTGCATTTTAAACTCTTCATGAATGCTAGTAAATGTTGACTTTTCATATAATCAAATTGAGCATTTGTTGAGTGTCTGTCTTATGCTAAGCAGTGAGAGCAGGAATGTTCTCTGGCTGCCTTGTTCACTTCACACGCCAAGCATGTGACAGACACATCACCATCTCACGGCACAGTTGAAGAATCTGACTTAGAATTGTGAAGTTGCCGTAACTGGCAATAGTAATCACTGTAGGGAGGTGGCTGTAACCCAGAGTTTTCCACAGCACTTTTTGCATCAGTGGAGTCGAAGATGTGATCTGGTGAAAAATTCATACCACACATCGTTATTTGTATTTCTCTTCTTTTGGACTGTTGGGAAATTGCTTTTCTTCTTAATTATTTTTCTTATCTTTTGGAAATAACACTTAACATGGTGGCTTACACAGGAATATTGTATTAAAACTCACGATGCAATTTAGCCTCCCGCATCCTCAATGTAGGACACAGCAATGCTTCATAGGCACAAAATTCGGCTGGTGGTGAGTCTCCAAGAGGAAGAAACTTTGTAACCAAAGGTCGTGAACCATGATGGCCAGTAAACAAGGCAGTCCTTCTCCTACATAGCTGCAGACTTGCTGCCCCAGACAGACTCAGAGTCTTGAAAAGAGAGTTATCATGTCTAAATATTTTAATATATATGATTTATTATTATGCACTAACTGATGGGCCCATAAAAATAAACACGCTGTTTATGGAGATTAGTGTAATGTGTTCTGTAGAAATTCATGACAGTTGGCCCCCTAAGACAATAATACATTATCCAGAATGTTAATGTTTGCTAAGATACACAGGAATTTCAGGAACTCAGATTAATATTTATATTTTTCATAACATCGTGTTTGAAATACGCAAGATCCCTGAGTACAGTTTGCAAACCAACCGTTTCTTTACGGTCCTTGATGTTACGGATGTCGATTAAAATTTCCTGGAAATCGATTTTGAAAGTCTTCAGTTATTTCATTTACAAAAAGAGGCAACAGATTGCTGCATAGAGACCAGAATTAGAAAATCGCTCACCCCTTGAACAGTAAGAGAAGTTTACTAACTTATTTTGTTAACCGTTTCCTCTATTAAAGGTAATAGCTGGCAGATAATGAAGACAACTAGTTAATGAATATAATCTATCTGTCAATTAAAACCAGAAATCTGCAATTAGTAGGCGCCATCCTTGTTGGGAAATTACATCTCTTTATTTTAGGATATAACATTTGGCAAGTGAAAAAGCTAATTTGTACTATGTATTTTTGTGGAAAAAGGAGTTGCTACGAAAAAGAATCAGTTCCAGATGGCCAGGCATTTTTGATACATCCTTGAAGGCTCATACCCATTGCTTTATTAGAAGAACATGCTGGTTATTAGCATCTAAATTTTAAATAAGTGGCTCATGTAGGTTCATAAGCGAGAGAGCTTAATGACACAAGAAGCATTGTTTTAAAGGCCCATAGAATTTTTTATCGACACGACATTTTAAATATTTAGGTAATTTCCAAATGTGCTGGACAATTCAAAATCTTAGCAGTCTGCAAATTTAAGTCTTAATGTCAAATTTGGAAAGTAGCTCAGTAGAGTGGAAAGCCATAACCTTCCAGGATTTTAAGTTTTCTAAAAATTAAAATTAAAAATTAAAAACAGAAATACAACATCACAAAGAAAACCTTCCGTTCTTGTCAGAAAGCCCTGGATGTTAATCTTATCTGTTGACCTACTAGAGATGACATCATGTTATTCACTCTATGTTCTGTTCTGTTATTTACAAAATTGTCATAATTATAGTCCCTGTCCCTGTGGTTGTTGTGATAAATAACAACTATATGAAAATTATATTCTTGATAAATAACAAAAAAGGCAATAATAGAACTAAAACACTTTATCCATATAAAGCTTTCCATTGCTAATTCTGTTTATAAGAAAAATTTATCCCTGTATCATCTTGGGGAAAAATGAGGATAAAGATTATGAGGATTGATTCTTTCTCTATCATTGTTGAAAATCCATTTATGTGCCAATAAAGGACAACGCCTAGTACAGAGAAATATTCTCATTATAGTAAAATGCAAACTATACACATATTTCTGATTCAGATGTGTAATGATTGAATCATATGAGTGAAATATCCAAATATTCATTTTTATGTAAGATTTGTCAGTTTAACTGCACTGTGTGTATTATAATATATTTAACATTTAGTACATAAAGCATGTGTTAATTTTAATTGGTTCCTTTCATTCTCAAATTCCCCTTAGGTATAAATGCCAATTGGCACCATTAGTGTTACTCTTGGAGGTCAGCAGTTCTCAAGAGTATATTTCCCTTTATTTTATCTATGCATGTTTAGATATGACATGGCTAAAGTCTGTGTTTAGGTTGATCACTGGAAATTTTGTCCTAAGCCATATTAATGTAGTTAATTTTTTAAAGGAATTACTGGTTTTCATTTGTCACAATATGTTTCAAGTCTTTAAAAAAAATCTGTTCTCAAATGTTGAATGAAGCTAGTTGGAGCAACAAATTCAGACTTGAGAGAAGGTAGTTTCTCAGATAAGGTGGGGTATGAAATGAGCCCTAAAACATGAGGATGTTTAGGGGAGTTTGGGGGCGATAGTTCCCACAATACATTAATGACAAGGGCATCAGCCGAGGTCTACAAAACTGAGCTAGGAATGACTGGTAGGAGGCAATGAACCATGGAACAGAGGGCAAGAGTTCAAATAAGAAGTTACATCACAGATGGAACACACAAGATTTCACCAGGGAGAAAAAAACGCAGAGATCACCTGAGCACTACAGGTGAAAGAAAAGTCATGGTAGGCATTAAAATTTATTTCTGAAATGAATGAGGAAAGAGTCAGACACAAGCTCATAATTTCAAGTCAAAAATGATCCAATTGGCAAAAAACAAGCTCCTTCAGTGCTAGAGAAGGTGAGCTTTCCAGTAGAACACTGGCAATGGGCATTGAAGCATAGGAATTGACGTACTACTATATACATTTAGATACAGAAATCATTCAGGCAAGCGGATAAGTGTAAGATGCCCAGGAGAGCTGAGATTAAAAGCTGACTGTATGTACTATGGCTTGGGTATAAGCTTTTCATGCTTTTATGAGTGAATGGTTGGGTCACCCATACAGAAAACACAGTATGTTGTACAGTACAAGTACTGAGCTTGAAATTAAGACCTGCATTTAGATTTTACACTCACTATGTATGAACAGTCTGATGTTTGTCAAGCAATTTAGTCTTTCGGCTTGTATATTTTCAAAAAGTTTATGAAAAATACCTCATAGACTGTGAAAATTGATGTGATAATCTATGCAAAGCCTATAGCAAAGTGCCTAATGCATAGTAGATATTCAGTACTATATAATGTCTTTGAATCTAGAAATAAAACAGTGCAGAATACCTAGATTCCCCTTGAATGTACCTATTCTAGTGAAGAATCCAATTTCAGCCAGCATCAGAAACAGAAGGGAAGGGTCCAGACCAGGAAAAGCACACAGCTGCCAGAGAACCCTCCGTGGGTCTTGTTAGCAACCAACATTATGCATCAGCGATATTTGTGCTACTCTCATTTGCTTAGTAAAAAATACCACTCACCCTCCCATAGGTGATCATGTGATTCACATTCGCCCAATGGTAGATTTTCCTCAAGTTTTAAATGAAGCTAGATGAAGACTCATTTTCTCTTCTGATTGCTGAACTGCAAAGTTATAAGCTGCTCAGTGCACATGAAGTTTTCTTCTACTGTGAGATGTTTTCTAATGGAATGTGATGGTGCTTCTGGTGCTTCTGCGATCTTGGAGATTTAAGGAGGAAAATGGAAAAAGTTTGGCAATATCTATGTTACATCAGTTATTGTGGAAGAGGAGGCCATTCCCAGAGGCATCTGTGAAGTACTTTGGGCCCAGTACAAAGTGGACAGAAGATGATAAGTAACCTAAGGAGAACTGATGAGAGGGCTAAGGAAAGACTTGGCCGCCAGAGTCTCAAATCGTATCTATATTCCTGGTTCAAGGTCACTGAATATTTGGAAACCGGCTGGTAGGCTGGCATCAGGAATTTGGTCCCAAGAATCTGACAGACACTATTATTCCAGAAATAATCTTCAAAAGTAAAAGTTCCCAGTGAAAGTTTGGCACACACCAAAGGCAGTGCTGCAAGAGCTCCACCAGGGAAATGGGAGAGAAACTGCTGGGGGACAGAGACCTCAACAGGTGGGCTAAGGCTGGGTCCCTCCGTGTTGCCCACTTTCCGTTCTCAGCCTCAGTTCTCCCTCAGGATTTATTCATGTCAATACAATGGGTTTCCGGAACAATCAAAATTTTCATTGTCGCTTGCTAGAATAAAGTTACTGGGCCCTATCCTGGCTCAAGAACCTGAAGCTCTGTGAGTAACTCTTAGGCACACTAAACACTTGGAAACCTTGTTCCGTAGTTTCATAGAAAGAAAACAGCCAAAGAGATGACTGCCAGGGCATGGACGGAGTCTTCTAGCTTCTTCAGAAAACAGTGGAGTTGCTACCATTAGTGGAATCTAACTCAGAGATTGAATCTCAAAAGCAGTTTCATGAACACCATGCTCTCTGGAAAAGCAAAGACCACCTAGGAGCTCTGACTTCTTTCTTAACTTTTCACTAAATAAAAGGAAAACAAAGATTTTTTTTGCTCCTCTTTCTGACCTAACAACTGAAGACACGTTATTCTTGCTTCTTCCCTCTTCAGCTGGATGGAGACTGAACATCAGACTTCTCTCGCTGAGCCTGCCCCTCCTCATTGGCTTCCACCTTAGAGATACTGGTGTACACTGTCCAGCAGGGGACCTCAAATTTATCCATGTTTTCTCCCAGCGATCAAAATCCTGTCTGTTCAGCATCCTTATAAGCCCTCTGTTTCCATTCAGACAGGTAAGAATCCCGCTTTTCTTCCTGCCACTTAGTAAGACTGTGCAAGGTAAGTGACAAACTTTCTGGTCCCTAACCCTTCCTACTTTGACAAGCTTTTCATAATAGTCCCCCTTTGCTTCTCATCTCTGCCAAAAGGTGAATACATGTTGACATATCACATTCTTTCTGAATGCCTCTCTAATAGCTGTCAGGAAGAACTTGTATTTTCCACTTGTTTTACACATCCTGACATAAAGCCCAGGAAAGTCTTCGCTTTATGGTTGTAATGCAATCCACACACTTGGATTTTTTCCGATTCTTTTTCCCCAAATACTAGGGATAATCTTGGTTACTGAAAATGCTTTAACATTTGTTCTAATTCTGTATTATTTCTGGAGACCTTTAAAGACTCCTATGTTGTTCAATAAAGTCAAAATTAATCACTTGATTAATCCATGTACTCATGTTGTTTCTAGTCTCTGCTTTTTTATTTGAATGAAAATATAAATGCATACTACCATTACAGAGAAAAAACACCCATGTTCATCCAAGGGAAAAAGCCTGGCATGTTCCTTCCCACACAGCCCTCAAAGAGAATTAGCTTGATGAAATCCTGATTTGGACTTGTAGCCTACTGGAGCATGAAACAATAAATTTCCGTTGTTTTGACCACATGGGTCTGGAGCACTTCGCTAGGGGAACCTATCCTAGCTAAATAATGAAAATTTATATTTCTTCCCGCCCTTGCCTCTCTAGAAAGAGTTAAGGGAATGAGCTCTGCAAAGAATTTTTGTTTTTCTGAGAGACGGGTATGTTGACACCCACCACCGTTTTCTCCATTAAACAAAGGCATAGCATCTCTTGCCTACAGCTGTATGAAGACTGAGTTTCCTTCTGAAGCATGAAATCCAATTTTTTCATTTTCCCAAAGTGTTACTTGGGTTATACTAGCCCCATGAAATATTCTGATGAAAAGGAAAATAATGATTCCAGAGACAAAGAGTCTTGGAAAAAAAAACTGTGTTGAAACAGCATTTCCAAAAAATTTTAAGCTCAAGTTCCAGATGAAGAGTATCCCCACTCCCTTTTCTGAGGACAAGGAGATGACCGAGATAGGAGAGTCACAGCAGCAGGTTGCACCAATGGGAACTTGGAAATGGCACGTGAATCCATGTCTCACACAAAAGGCTCATTCATCAAAGGGCAAGACTTACAGATTCTGTTGGTAGTAGATCGCCTTCCCTTGTTCTTAGACTGAATATTTCTCTGTTAAAAAGCACATTCTCTCCTCTGAATGGAGCCTTATGTGCTGTTTTTATCATCACCTCTGCAGCAGAGTCCCCAGGCCAGGGATGGTGACTCGTTAGAGCTTTCAATGATACAAACCAGTCCACTGCAGCACACTTGCCACAGCTTTTCCTAGACAAATGCTGAGAGGCTTTTAGAATGCAGACCAATCCTTTTGCATCCATCAGGTGGTTGAGCCTGCTAACCCAGGTGCTATTCGGCAAGCCAAGTATAGAGAAATCCATTAAAACACCAGTCACGTTGTCTTTTAGCTGAAGTGGTCCATTGTAGCATGTCTGAGTTCTGGAAGTGTTTGTTTGTTTGTTTTATTCTAGACCTGAAATAATTTATTTCACTTAAGGGTATGGTCTCAGGGTATATCCAGTTAGTTAGAAATGTCACAACTTTATCCTTCTTTATGGCAGGATTGTACTCTCCTGCATTGAAAACAACAGCAACAATACATATCTTCTTTATACATTCATTGGTTAATGGACATTTGGGCTATCTCCGAGATTTAGCTATCTATACACACTGTGCTGAGATGAATATTAGTGTGCATATATCACTGTGGCATGATGCTTTTAATTCTTTCATGAAGACACCAATAAGAAGAACACAATGTTAAATGGAACTAGTTTTAGATTTTTGAAGAATTTCCACACTGATTTCCACAGCAGTTGTGCCAGTGTATGCTCACACCGACAGTGGAGGTTTCTTTTTTCTCACAGCCCTGCCAGCATTCATTGTTGGTTGTTTTCTTGATAATAGCCATTCTTTGAGAGGTATTTGCACCTCTCAAATGACCATTGATGCTGAACATCTTTTCATGTGTTTATTTGCTATTTCTTCTTCTTCATTTGAGAAGTGTCTCTTCATTTCAGATTCCCATTTTTGGATTTTGGTCTTTAAATTTTGGGGATATGTTTTTCAGTGGGGTTTTCCTCCTCCTCCTCCTTCTCCTCCTTCTATTATTATTATTATTATATTCTAGATAGTAGTCTCTGCTAAGAACAAGTGGCAAATTTTCCTCCACATGATGTGTTGTCTCTTAATGCTGTTGATGATTTCTCTTGCTGAGCCAAAGATTTTTAATAAGATTAGATCTCAGCTGTTGATTCTTTGTGATAGTTTCTGTGGAATCAAATTTTGTTTGTCAAGTTTTTGCCTACAGCAATGTCTTCAAGAGTTCTGCCTAATCTATCTTCCAGCAGATTTAGTGTTTCTGTTTTAATATTTAGATCTTTTATGCATTTCTATTTTAGTTCAGTGTATGGTGAAATATATCATTCCAGTGTTTTATGTTTTGCATGCAGAAAATCAGTTTTTCCAGCACCTTTTATGAAAGAGGCTATTTTTCTCATGAAGGTGTTTGGCTCCTTTGTCAAAACAAAGTTGGTTGAGTGTGTTTGGAGTTGTTTCTGCATCTTCTGATCTTTTCATTGATTTTGGGTCTGTTTTGTGCTGGTATAATCCAGTTTTTTTTGTTGTAGCTTTGTAGTATAATTTCAAGTCAGGGATTATGATGTCTCCTGCCTTGCCTTTGTTGCCCAGAATTGCTTTTACTATTCTAGCTCTCCTCTAGGTCTAAATAAATTTTAGGATTTTTTTCTCTAATTCTGTTAGATATGCTTTTGGTATTTTGATTTGACATTGCATTAAATCTGTATAACAATTTTGGAAGTATGGCCATTTTCACTCTATTGGTTCTTCCTATCCAAGTACAAGGGGTATCTTTCTATTTTCTGATATCCTATTCAACTTCTTTTATTATATATTGTAGTTTTCAATATAGAGATCTTTAATTTTCTCATTAGAATGATTCCTAGGTACTGTATTTCATTTTTCTGGACAGTATTGTACAATATGTTGTTTCCCTACTTTCTCTCTCAGTGAGTTTGTTATTTGTGTACAGGAATGCTATTGATTTTTTAATGTTGACTTCATATTTAGCTGTGCCACTGAATTTGGTTGTTAAATCTAAAACTTTTGGTGGAGCTTTTGGGGTACTCTATATAGAGTATCTTATGCTCTGCAAATAATGACACTTTAATTTCTTCATTTCTTATACTTATTCCTCATTTCTTTTCCTTGTCTAATTGTTCTGTCTAATATTTATAGAGAAAATAATGAATAGGGCTGGTGGTAGTACACATCCTAGTCTTGGTCCTGATTTTAGAATAAAAGCTTTCAATTTTTGTCTATTTAGTATGATATTGGTCACTGGTTTGTCATAGATAGCTTTTATCAGGTTGAGATAAAGATCACCTATTCTATTTTTGTAGGGTTTTTTGTTGGTAGAGTGTTTATCAAGAATAAGTATTCGACTTTGTCAAACATTTTTTCTGCATTTATTGAGCTAACTATATGATCTGATTGAGCAAGTAGGGGGACAAATTTCAATGTCTCACATTCCAGACTTTGAAAGTAAGAGGCGAGCCCTGCCTCCCTTCTGTTTGAAGTCCCACAGTTTAGTCCAGTGCTGAATAGACTGACAGTACAAATTTTTTACTCCACTGTATCACAGATGGTTAAAAAGAAAATAGCATTAAAAGAAACACTTCGATAAAAGTACCTACTACCTAACATATATCCAATAAACAAAATTTGAATGCTTCACTTTCCTGATAGTCCATTCATATATTCAGATATGAAATGAGAATTACTGTTTGCACATTAACTGTGAAAAAAATTGAAGTAATGTGAGTATTTGACCTACATGGTTTGGTAAATTTATGGCATAATTCAGAAGGAGCTCAAATTTCTGAGTAGCACTTGGGCTTTCTAATGCCTGAGAGAATGAGAAAACAGCAACAAAGAAAACCCCTGTGTTTCTCTCATTTAAGTATCAAAACGATTCAAATTCAGATTCAATTTTTCACTTTCCATCTTTGGCCCCAGGGCTTACTGAAAGGAGACAAAGATTTCTTGGGAGGGACAGGATAAAGCAGCGATGCTGAACATTTTAGTTTCCATGAAACAATCAGCTCACTTCTGAATGCACGCCTTAGATTTGCCACCACTGGTTTAGGGACTCTCAGAGTTCTTGCAATAAATAGTAGAACAGGAAAGCAGGAAGAAAAGGTTAATATTCAGCCACAATATACTGACTGCCAAGGCAGCCATCAATTCACAGGTATACTTGTAAAGTCTCCTGATTCCATGTTATCTAGAGTGCCTTTAAACGCTGGGGATCAGGGGCAATGTAACGCTGATGATGAATAATTTATCCTTTACTGAAATCTAAAATATTCAAGTAGATTAAAAACAGATACAGAGGCAAAAAACGAGAAAGGAGGGATCACTTTCTCAGTAGTTATTTATCCCTTAGCAGTGCTTTGCTGTACAACCATAATGTAAGTAAATACATTATATCCCTTTCAGTTTTGGAAACCGTTACCTTAAATCAATATATTAAGCTATTGTGCCCTTTTTAACAACCCCAGGAGTCCTCTAATGAGAACCAAATCATATATCCTAATTTTTCATAGCTGTAAGCACTGAGAACTGGCTAGCACTTCTCCACACCACGTGTGGGCTACTTGTGCGGTGAAGTACTTCTCTCTGTCTTAACTACTTCTTTTAGCATTTGTTTCCTTTGACAAATCATTCAGAACTGCTTCAGCAGCTGCCAGAGGCTGTTCCTAGTACCCCTGCAGTTACTAATCAGGATTGTCAACTGCACTCACATGAGAGATGCCTACAAATTAGTAAAGCATACTTCTGGGGCTGTTGAAATTTGGGCACAAAACTGCTATATTTTTGGTTGTACACAGGACAGTTACATCACTTTAGGTAGACTTACAACCTTGCTATTGATACTACATGGAGATTGACTTTGGTTTAAGGAGATGTGTCTGGGTATAAATTTGACAAGCGGTAGACTCATGATAGTTAATCTTTATTTTCAACTTCATTAGCTTAAGAGGTAGATTCTGGGGGCATGACCTTGGGGACTCTATCTGGTCTCTCGCAACTTCTTTTCTTCTCGACTCTGCAGTCTGCCCACCACGAGGTAAGCAGCTGTCCTCCACACCATCCTCCTACCCTGACGTTTCTGCTTTGAATCCAACTGACCATGGACTGAAATCTCTGAAACCATGTGCCAAAATAAACCTTTTCTCCTGTAAATTGACTTTTCAGTTGTCTGGTCTCACACAGACACACACACACACACACACACACACACACACATGTAATTCCAAAGCTGTCATTCCTCTCACATGACCACTGTTCTATAGGACGTTACATCTCCTCCCGAGATGGTATTGCTCACCATGGTCTCTCACAGGTGCTGCCATTCAGCCGTCTCTGTGCCAAAAGCATCTTGGGAAGGAGTCTCTGCTTCCTTTAGCAGTACTTTAACCTAAGGATAATAGCAGTATGTTCCTTTTGTGCTGCATTTTATAAATTCTACTCTAATTTTTATGAATAACAATATCTTCCCTAGTGAGGACAACTTTGGAGACCTCAACTCAATGAATTTAAATTTTGTCCACAGCAAAGAATTTTAAATGGATCCTTCTCCTTGAGTTATTCACACACACACACACACACACACGCACACACTCACACAAGGTATGCTCACAGTAGTGTCTTACTGGATTCTATCTAGTTGAATTCTTGATCCTTCATGCAAATAAACAAATGGAATGTACTTGACATTCTAGACATGCAAGTGTCTTACACTCAGGCTTGAACCCATTCATTTTCCATATCCCATAATCTAACAAATAAGCATCTTATAAGCCTGTTTCATCTCAAGAATGCTTAGAGATTTTCTGGTGCTTATTTCTGATGACTTTCCATTACAAGTCTATACAACAAAGGAGTTGCCTCATTCTTTGGAAGGGACCCATGAGGCAGCGCTGCCCAGCTGGACTTTTTGCAATGATGATAAGGTTGCCCTGTGTCTGTCATTCAAATGAGTAGTCACTAACTACATGTGGCTGCTGGGCACTTGAGACTCACATTTTAACTCTGTTTAATTTTAAAGATGTTAAGTGATTTTAAATAACCACATGGATGCAATGATTAAAACATTAGACAATAGGTTGGTGAGAAGGCATTTTCACTCTGCACTTCACTAGATACAGCTTGTAAAGTTAAAAAAAATACATGCATATCTACTGAAGCAATGGTAAAGAATCAAATGAAAATCTTTAATTTTATTTAGTAAGATCTTTACAGTATATATGAATGAAAGCAGAAATAAAATGAAAAAGATTGCAAAGCAAAACAACTGTCAAAACTCATCTTTCAAACAATACATTGTCCATAAAACAAAAGAAGTGGCTGTTTCGATTTAATGATACTGTGCAAAGCATCAAACAATTAAGAGATACTGCTTGAAGAAGTGTAATATCTGGTCTTGAAGTGTAATGGGTAGAAGTAATTGCCTTGTCTGGCAGGCATCTATCTAATTTCCTGATTTTAATGTCTTAAATACAAAGCATGCAAGCACTAAACCCAGTTTTAAATAAACCCAGATTTTTTTTCCTATTCTTTTGGATATTAAGCACATTTAGAATGAGGAGATTGAAAATAAAGTGGAAGGAAAGTTAGCAAAGACCAGCTCGTGACATGTCAAGGAAGTCAGAGCGTAATTAGGATGCACATAAACTCATAAAAGGAGGAAATGCTTATCCCCATCTGCAGAATTTAATTATTCCTCAATACATCTGGTTGGTTAGAGCTATTCTAAATGCAAAGCCCGGGGTCACACCACTGTGAAGACTTGAGGTGGAAACTCCAAACAATGTAAAACTTGAAATCCAGAGTTCTGGTGTGTGCCTAGGACCTGAGGATCACTTTTGGTAACTAATGAACTAATAACTAATGAACTAATGAATAACTAATGAATAGCTATGCTAATTTTTCTCTTTCTATAGTCTTCCACTGCCACCATAATAGCACAGGCAGTCCATAAGGCTTAGATGCTTTTGTGCCTGCAGTTCATTATGTCTTAGCTAATTTTTATGTGGCAGGGAATTACAGATGTGGTACATTGTGAAGTGTTGCATGGAAGAAGAGTTGGTTGCCGGAATAAAGAAAGAGAGAGATCAATCAAAGCAAGTGCTTTTGTTTTGTCCTTTTGTTGCCCTGGTTGAGTTTGCTGCATTGCTCTGAATGCCTGGGGTGCTGGAGCCACAGCAAAGGTAGGGAGGCATCCTATTCATAGCCCACAAGTTTTCAGAAGCTAAATCATTACAGAGACCTCAGTTTCTGAATTTCAGAACAAGAAAGGAAGCAGCATATTAAAACCCTCGAAGAACAATAATATCCAACCCCTCATTCCAGGCCACATACACCACACAAAGTATTTTTCTATCTCTAAAATACTACATTTCTGTTTCAGATTATTTTTAAAAGCCCCGTAATACAAAACATGTTAGACAGCGTGATACAGCAAAAGTTTTGGAAAGCAGCAAGACATGAGTTTTGACATCTGTTCAGTAATAATATTTTGGAGATACTTAAGAAATGTATTTAAGGCTTTGGAGCCTCAGTTTACTCTTCTGTAATGCAGGGTCAAACACCCTTCTGAAAGGATTAGAGTTAATGTTAAAAAAATGAAACACTGAAAGCTGATTTCTGACCCTCTGTTGGCACCGAAGCGAGGTTAGCATTTTTCCTTTCCTGTCATCTCACCCACCAGGCATAAGCCCTAAGGAGACCAAGTTATTTCATACAAAGGTACAATGTGTTCTCCCAGTCACAGCTGGAGCCCTGGTGAATCAAGCTACAACTTCAAGAAAAACTGCAGTTCTCATTGATCAATTTCTTCTTAAGCCTGGACTGGAAGGGGTGGGGATGAGCTCTGAGCAGTAAGACCATGTTTGCTTTCCCCCGGCTCCTTCTTCTGCTCAGTGGAGCTTGAGCCTAAAATGCAAAGGAAAAGGTATCTCTAGTCCCCGAGCCCAGTCCCTGGCATCTCGTCACACCCCGCACACTCAACAAGTATCTCTCCAAGCTTTCATGAATACCTTCAACAAGTATCTCTCCAAGCTTTCATGAATACCTTCAACAAGTGTCTCTCCAAGCTTTCATGAATACCTTCAGACCTTGGAACTCCTTGTGAAGGGAGCTCATTCCCTTCCTGAAGAAAAGCACTTTCTGTTTCTCCCAAAGAAAGAAAAACAGTAAATATTCCATTCTCTGCCAGAACTTCTGTCTCAAAGCAGCTGCTGGCTTCCTGCAGCTTTTCTCTCTGCTCCCTGGGCTCTCCTGCGCATCTGTGGGTGTCTTATAGTCACAGCGATGGCAGTGACGATGTTTCAGTACTCTAGTGTGTGTGATTTCAGGACCCTGAAATGGTTGATTCATCTTCTTCCAACAAATCTCTAGCATACAGAATGTTAGTTTCCTATCCACTTTATGTGGCTGTGAAGCTGAGCTTTAGAATTTAGTTTAACCTTGCACACAGTTAGTAAATGACAAAGTTGTAGCTCAAATCTTGATCTGAAATCCATCCCTGCGATCTTATTGAATGGTCGTTTGTCATCTCTTCCAACACAGTCTTGACTTCTGAACATCATATCCGTTACTTGCTTGGGGCATTAGCAATGAAGAAAGGTATTTTCTCTTCAGGAAAAATAAAGATATACTCTGGGATAGCAGAATAGAAGGTGGAAAGAACTACAAACTTGTCACTATCAATGTGAACTTGCAAATATTTCTTTCTTCTAGTCTGGGCCATCTTGGCTTCCTTTACATATTTAGTTGATAAATTCTCCCCTACTTACCCCAAAGGTTTGTTAAAAGAATCTAATAAGCCATTTAATGTGCTGGCTTTTGGAAAATACATACGATCTCATGCAATGTGGCTTCATTATTAAAGCTAAGTTGTGTTAAATTTAATATTCCCCTGGTAGGGGGCCTCTACCATCATCCACAGATTCTACTGAGCAGAAATACAATTTTTTTCTCTTTTGCTTTTTAAAATTTTCATTCACAGGAAATCTGTTTTGGCCACGAAGCTGGAGGTCATTATAAAAAGATAGCAGGCTTTGCAGTTTGGCTGACTTTAAAATGTAAACCAGCACCAACACTTACATTTCACTGCTCCAGTGATTTACATAATCTCTGTCTGATTTCCCTGTTTTCTATAGTGAGAATACAATTGCTTCTTCTTTCACAGAAATCTTGTGAGGATTAATGCAATAATCTTGCAAAACATTGACTCCTGTGCTCTGTACATAGTGAAGCTTAATAACTTTTGAACGTTTTACTTAACTGATACATAAAACTGTATTTATTTGTTCCAAGTAATTGGATTTTTTGAAGTTCGTACAAGTAAACTAAAGCTAATTCATATACAATAATGCATCTTCTGTTCCTGAAATGCACAAGTCAGTACCATGGGAATAACATGGGAAGGAACTCAAACGAGACCAGCTCCACCACATAATGTCTGAAGATTTTATTTCTATCTAAAACACAGATAGTCAACCCCATGTGAAGATTCTGATACTCCAAATCAGGAGTTAAGCCTTAAGAACATGAATTTTAAGAATGCATCCTAAGCAAATCTTTCAGGACAGTGGTCTCTAGAATAGGTTGGTATTCCTGGAATGCTATAGTTCTTCCTAATGTGTCTCATCCTGGTGATACTTTTAGAGCATAACTTACATTAGTTCTTTTGTGGATTTAAATCCCTGCAAGAGTATTTTGAACTGATCGTGTAAATATAGATTTTGAGAATTAATGGGAGTCAACATAAAATTCCACTTTCCCTCACTTTGTAATTTGAAATCTAGTAATTCTGGGCCATTCATGGACTAAAGGTAGAGAGAAAAGGTCCACACCAGCAAGCAAGTCTGGGAACCAGCGCCACGCATTGGCCACCGCCATACTGGGAACAGCCAGACCCCAGCCCCTTCTGGCACAGGGGTGAAAAACAAGAAGTGCCAATACTCCTCACCACACCCTGTAAGTGACCAGCCTACTTGGAGAAACATAGACTGTGATGCCAGCTATCTGGATGAAATGCAAAAGGATACCTGTGGTCCTCTGGGGTTTTACTAACATCACAGGTCTAGGGCCAGTGGTCTGTTCATAGGTTCAGAAGATAGCGGTACGCAGTGTGGCATCTAGTGGGGATTCTCCTTCTGAGGGTTTCAGCCATTGTTGATTCCCTACGGTCTTGTTTTGGAACTCCTATATTGTTTCCATTGTTTTGTTGGGTTGGGTTTTATTCTCTCTCTCTTGTTTGTTTGTTTATGTCATATCTGATGGCAGGACCAGATATTTCAAAGATAGCAAGAAATATTATGGTAGCAATTTCAGATACACTATTGGCTTGTTTTGAAGTCCTTTACTGCATTCATTGTTTTGTTTTTACTGTTTCTATTCTTTGTTCTGTTCAATTTTTTACTATGTCCGTATCTGCAGCTGTTTTGAAGACATCAAGAGGCATGATGGTAACTACTGTTGATTTCATAATGTTTGAAAGTCCTGTATCTCCTGCACTGTTTTGGAGGGGGGTTGTTTTTGTTTTTGTTTTTTGTTTGGATTGGTTTTATTCTGTTTTATTCTCTTTAAAATAAAATTTAAAAGATTTTTAAAGAAAGAAAGTAAGGCTTTGAGTAATTCTCCTTCTACTTTCTATTCCTATGAGGGAAAAAAATCCCTGAGATACAAGAGATTCTTGTTACTTCTGGTACTAACTTCTCAATTTTATGGACATTATGGCCTATCAGGGACATGATAGTTATAATGGAGACCATGATTCCTTTTTTAATAAATTGACGTTTCCACTTATGTTGTCCTTTTTCTGTTATTATTAAAAAGCAATAAGAAAACAGTGTTAAATTTTAATAAGATTTTCCAAGTCTTGAAGTAAAATGTATCTCAGATTGACACAGCTGGAACATGAAGACGAGAAGATTCACTTTGATTCCTCTATCGTCCCTCTGATTTTTTATCCTGACTTCACTTTTTCATTGCAGAATGTCAGGACTTAAACAAAGACGTGAGTTACACATCATTTTCACTGAAATGTTTTCTTAAAAGTGCTTCTCATGGCCCTTGGATCCTTGAGGATCTAAAGACTGGTATTATCTGAGTGTTTTTTAAATACGAAATTGTGGTAACCAAAATCCTTTTATAACTCACCAGAAAAACTTTCTTCTTTCCCATGTTCCAGAAATTGGATAGAAAGAAAAGGGTGAATGTGTTTGTTTCCTAGGAATGGCACAACAAATTACCATGAACCAAGGGCTTAGAATAATAGATACCCAATATCCTACAGAAGTCGGAATTCCAAAATCATTCTGTCAGCCTGGATAGTTTCTTCTGTGACTCCAAGGGAAAATCAGTGTTGTGCTCCCCTGCCAGCTTTTGATGTTTGGAGATTTTTGATGTCTCTTAGCTTGCAGATTTGTAATTCCAGACTTTGATCTCAGTTTTGTAATAGCTAATCAGGTCCATTCTTTCTCTCTGCTCCTCTCCCATGTAATACTGGTTATTGGTTTTAAGATTTATACTAGTCTAGAAAGTTTTCACACAGAGATATTACTTACATCTGTAAAGACCACTTTTCTAAAAGAGACCACATTCATGAGCTCTTGGTAGACATCCTTGGGGAGATTTCTGTTGAACTCATTTTAGTGAATCACCTGCATTTTCCTGTGACTCAAGGTTTAAGAATAATAGTGACACTGACTGTGAAAGGAAGATAAACTGAACCAACAGTTAAGTAGTACTAGGGCAGCCAGGGGCTGGGAAACCAAGGAACAAGATCTGTAAAGATGATGACAATTATTAATGGGAGATCCAGAAAACTTCTTGTCCTTTAACCAGCATTAACTTAATCCTACAGATATTCCCCCCCATAGGCTAACTCCATTCACGATCTTGACTTAACACGTAAACACATGCATTAAAAATTTCCTGTTTTTCATTTATCACTGACATCTAAAATGGCCTTTTAAAAATCAGTTAGAAGTGCCTAAGTGCTCCTCAAATCTTCTTTTCATGTTTCTCTTTCTCATCTCTCTCTCCCTCTGGAGTCTGGGAATTAGATGAGTTAACAAACCATCTCAAGTTGCCTATGTGGGTTTTTACATGTTTATTTCAGTTGCCAATATTAAGTCTCATGCTAGAGCATGTTTCTAGATGTGTAACTTAAATTGGGCTTGGAAAATGCAGTGACTGGGGAGCAGAAGACAGAAGAAGTAGAATGGGACACCTCTCAACCACTGACTGGTCTCCTGAAGTTGCCATCACAGGGACTGGGTGTGCTATTTTACAACTTTCTAGTCATTCAGTGTCAAAAAGGAAAGAAGTTCACCTAAACTGATTGTTTTCGTAAGATCAACTGAAATAGAAAATATGTTGATGAAATGAAATGGAAAAGTAATAACTAACACTTTATTGGTGATGTTTTAGAAACTATTAATGTTTTTTCTTGTATTATGGAAAAACTAAAACAAAATTTCATAACAAAACAATAGGAAAATAATACTAGAGAATACATTACATATTGTTATCTTTAAAGTAGTTGCTCAGAGTATGAGATATGGGCATTAAAAATTCTCCAAACAATACTGGCACAAATCTGTCTTTTCTATGATTTCAAAGAAGCTAGTAGTATAACTATGTTGTATTTTTTTTCCTTTTCTCTTCCTTCCTTTCTCCTTTTCCCACATTCTAGTTCCTTTATCCTTGAGAACAATTGAGATTCCTCAGAAAACTAGGTTTAAAGGTACCATTTCTAGGTATCTTCCTGGAAGAATTAAAAACATCACACCACAGTCTTATATGTGTACTTATGTTTAAAAAACACAATTTGGACTGGGGCGGGAACTATCAGCGATACCTGAACTCTGCATCATGTTGTAACTTTGGGTTCTGGGAGAACAGGTGGCCTACTGGCCGCCCTGGGGAGCAGCTGGGGGCCTAGCTGATCCGGCCCGCGGATCAATCCATGGGTCTCACCTGGAAAAGGAACGGGGATGGTGGGCAGGGCAAGAGGAGAGAGAAACGGAGACAAATTGAGGGCTTCCAATCAAGTCTCCTTTATTGATGTAGGGCACAGGGTTTTTATAAGCGGGGGGGGGGGGCGAAACATGGAGCTGGGCAGGGTAAGCACGTTGCGTGTCCGCTGATTAGCTAGCGAGCAAGATCTATCCAAATAACGACAAGCTAGAGGCAGGAAGCTGTTGCTAGGTAGGGGTACGTGGTAACCATGACTGGGCCCTCGTCACACCCACTAAATGCAGGAGAGGGTCATGGGTAATGTAGGCTGGCACACAGAATGCCCTCAGGCAGGAGGGGCGGGACTGCGGCAAAGCCTTGAGCCGCCCCCTACTCCTAACAAGTCACCGGTGCACTGGGGCGGGAACTATCAGCAATACCTGAACTCTGCATCATGTTGGAACTTTGGGCGCTGGGAGATAAGGCGGCCTGCTGGCCGGCCTGTTAGCAGCTAGGGCTCTGCTGGTGCGTGGGCTAAGAATCAGACATTGATCCATTCTCCCCCCACCCCCCATTAGCAAGTAGGCACCAGCGGTCTGAGTATCTTTTTGGAGGATGAATGTATGCAGCGTGGCAAGTAAGGGGGATTTCCTTCTACTACCTCTTTGAAGGCAAATATTTTTATCACCGTTTTGCTCAGTTTTGATTAATGGTACTGCTTTATTCAATATTCTGTTTTTAAAAGTTCAATATTTCCTTCCATTTTCCTCTGATTGAAAGAACAGCTAATATGAACAAAATGGGCTGTACTATTGAGCCCATTGCTTGTGTCCTGGTGACCTGCTCTGAGGTTCTGTGGTAGTTTTATTGCAGTGCGGTCAGATGGGTTTGTTCTGTCTTGTTCTGCTGTATTTTGCTACCTTCAAAAAAAAAAAGTAGGTAAGAAAGTAACAAAATACCTCCAAAAATCTCCCAACTCCACCAAAGCTGATCCATGGATCATGGATGAGGAGAAACTCATAAACAAGGCAACAGAATTATATAAGGTGATTAAAAGTATATAACAACAACAAAACAAGTCAGTAAGGTACTGAGCAACCTGAAACAGGATATAACTAAGCAGATAATGGGCTTAAAAAGGAAAAAGAAGAAAAGAAAGTGCTCTAGAGGATATGGCTGCATGTATGTTTGAGTGTGTAAGATTAAAAACCATGTTGCTAAGTTGTTACTGGATCATTGAACTTCTTTGCAGTCTCACTGTTTGAATGTCCACTTTGTATGCTTTAATTTTGTAACTGTAACAACTAGGTCTACGAAGACAATATGTAATTTATCAACTAGTGATTTCTTACTGCTTTTTTTTTTTCCAGAGATTCTGTATTGTTTCTACCCCTTTTTCTGTTTTGCTTTTTTTTTCTCTTTAAATAATATTAAAAAAAAAAGAAAGAAAAAACCACAATTTGTACTAGCTAAAACTTGGAAACAACCCAAATGCCCATCAACCAAGGAATGGGTAAAAAAAGGATGTGGTCTTTTTTATTCAGTGTAGTATTAGTGTTTTTATATTAATTCATTTAATCTTTTTCAGTATTTCATATTACAGATATGGAAAATTAAGCACAGTTTGAATAAGCAACACAGCTAGAAAATACCATGTTGGAGTTTGACCCTTGCCGATTTGACTCTAGGGTCAATGAATTCCATCTTGCTATGGCTATTTACATATTTTATTATACTTGCTTCAGATATTTTGTTTTAAAAAATGAACTTGAACTTGAGATTTTTATTTTCATTATGCAGAGGAAAGAACCATTATGAATGTACTATATATGCAGTTGGTGTTTTTATACATTTTGTGCAGAGAGTCTAAATATATGCTTTAAGAAATAAAAACTATTTGATATAAAATTGCTTTATTCTATTTCCTTAAAGCTACATAACCAGTATAATTTCAAGGACCATTATGTTAATTGCTGTATCCACTAATTGTTATTTTGTAGATCTATCCTAATTAAGATGCATGAATGTAATGTGTTGTACATAATTGCTGTAAGTTCAGTTTAGCACATCAATATCTATTCAACATTCCTTTAGTGATGGACATTTGATTTTCCCATTGCAAGTGATTTTAATGGATGTTTTTAATGAATCTTTTTGATCATGTGTATCAGTGTTTTTCCTAGAAATAAAACTACATCATCAAAAACATACATGTTTACACACTTTATTACATGTTGCAAAATTATTTCTAAAATATCAGTATGCATTCTGCTAAAATCAATTTATAAATTTCTTTTTCATATCCTTGCCAATATTTAATGTTGTTAAAGTTTTAAATTTTGTTTTATTTTTTACTTCCTTGGTCATTGGTAACATTAGATATCCTTTTATATGTTTATTTAGTATTTTTATTTTTATTCTGATCCATTTTTCACTCATTTTTTCCTCATTTTTCATTAAAACAGATTTATTTCTAAGTGCAGTTTTCATGCTGCAGCCATGAATGCCTAGTTAGTTTTATGCACAGCAAATATCCTCTAATCATCTGTATTTTGACTTCTAACTTTGTTTACTGTCTTATTTTCTAGGATAGTTTTAATTTTTTTTACTGACTTTCAGTCAACTTTTCTTACTTTCTTGCCTGATTTATGCAATTTCTCTTGCCTCAAGGTTTATATATATAGTTTTATATATCTGAGTTTTGTTTTGTTTTCACATTTAGATACACAGAACTGTTGAAGAATTTTTTCTGTGCTATGTGATAGGGAGATTAAAGTTGTGTGCTTTAACAATAAAACGTTTAGTAGTATGTCTCTCAGTTAAATTCTAATGTCTCCTCCATTCTCGACAAGGTATAATACACACTTCAATTTGTTTTTGAGCGCCTGTTTTGACACCTTGATTTATTCACCTATGACTGTGCCAACAACATACTGTATTAATTAATATAGCTTTTGTGTTTGTTTTGTTTATTTGTTTGTTTGCTTTTGAAGGGCTAAGGGTTGAATACAGTGGCTCTGGTACACTTGGCAAGTGCGCTTCAGCCTCAGCCCACCTAATTAGTATGCTATTATTAATCTTATAATTATTCTTGCTGTAAATATTCTTACCAGCTCCCTTACCATTTCTTCTTTCAGAATTACTTTGGACATTTCTTAAACATTATTCTTCTAAATGCATTTTAACTATCAGTTTATTATATAAAATGAGTACAACTTTTATTTCAATTAGAATTAAATTGAGGCATTAACTGAGAGATTACATTCTTATATTTCTAAATGTGGTGGCCATCCAATCCTGGAGTCATCACATCTGGCATTCAGGTCCTTTTACTTTCAGATGATGAAACACATTTTTAATATGCTACATAAGAATCCATCCATTTTTGTTAAATTTATTCTTGGATACATTATATTTATGTTATTACCATGAATGCTAATTTTAAAATCACAAGTGCTATTTTTATTACTGATTTTTAAAAGCAAAATTAAATCTATCGAGCAAGCATACTATATGCTAGTGTTAGCTCTATTAACTTGTCCACATTTTATATTGAATTCTTTATGTTGACAATAAAACTATATGCACTTCTGTGTCTTTAAATCTTTATAAAGTTTATTTTTCTGTATTTTGGTTCATTTGCTAGGACGTGCTTTTTAGTATTGAGTATTAAGCTCAGCAATAATTATCTTTGTCTCCTCCCTGACTGTGATCACAATCTTAAAGCTACACAATCAGGAACATTTGCTGAAGTTTTTAAGAATTTTTTTTCCAAATTAGGAGTATTACTTCCCTAAATGGATTCTTTGATATATGCTGTAAGTTACTTTTATGGTAGTTTTCATTATCTGTTTTAAATGTCATACTCTAATTGTGATTGGATGTTAGTGCATATTTTGTAAACTATTTTTTGCATTTATATGAAGCTTCTTTTTCACTAAATTGAAGGTAATTTTTTGATAATTTTACTTTGAAATTAAAGTACCTGTGAATTATATTTTGGTAATTATTTGAAATTTTCACTAAAATCTTCATGAATACTTCAAGACGTTATATGCATGTAGAAAAGTATTCGTATCAAAGTTATATCAAATTCTATTTTTATCTGACATTTATTACCAGCTACATTGCTGTTTTAATATTAGGGTGACATATCTCTCTTCAAGGAGTTGTCCTGGTTGTGGTTCTTATTAGTAGCTAGTGAGCCAGGGATTTAGCTCAGCAGCATAAGTGCCTGCCTGGCAAGCACATGGTCATGAATTTGATCCCTGGTACCACCCCACTCAAAAAAAAAAAAGATTATTAGTAGATAGTGGTGGTTTTTGTGTTCTTTTATTCAAAGTTACACCCATAAACTAAAGTGTGCTCATTCTGCTTATACAATAATAATAGTTATGAAGATGCCTATGATTATTTGGGCTTTTTGTCACTTATTTTCTTATTTCTCAAACTTTTTCTTTGGTTCTTTTCCTAATTTTCTGTTTTTGCTGCATTGATAAAATTTATTTACTGGACCTATTCCTCACTATACAATCCTCTCCTATTTCATTAGTGATTAACCTTAATATCTTAATGAACATAGTTAAATATAAAATTCTTAAGAAGCCTACAATTAAACAGTATCTCCATATCTTCCTTCCTAACAAAACCAAAGTCCATTGATATGTCTGTAAAATGTCCCAGTTTGATTTCTTTTTAAGGGAATCTGAAATTCTCACTCTAAACTTTTAAAGCTGCTGAATATTTTTATTTTGAAAGTCACTGTTTATCATATTCATTAACTTGTTTCGGCATTCTACTTATTTTCTTCTCCCCTTTCTTGTTTTGCTCTTCTTTCTTCTTCCTAAAATTTGGTAGCATTTTCATTTAAGCTTATAGGGATAGAATCTTCTAAAATTACTTTCGTTTTGCTTGATTTTATCATTATGATAATGTTTTATTTGCTTGTACCCCAGTAAATTGCACACTTGTGTAACCATAGACTCTCTGGAGTTGGAAAAATCTTACTCTTTTGCACCCCAGCAGTTATCGTTGCTAAAGAAAGTTCGGCTATCATTCTAATTCTCATGCTTTTGTACATAATTGAGCTTTTCCTCTGGTAGTGCTGAAGATTTTTATCCTTAACCCTGATGACTTATAGTTCCATCAAAACAGTCTCACGAATGATTTTGTTTCTATTCCATAGCTCATTTACGAACAGATAAACATATGCCACAGACATTCGGAGGTAACTAGTCACACAGGGGGAAGCTCTAACTCCTAGCACTGTGCATAAAACTTCATAGTTGGTCCATGAAGTTTGAACGCTTCAACGGAGGTTAAGTCTGAGCTACCTTTTTCCCTTTTCAGTCCCAGAGTACAGACAATTGATGACCTTTCTGCACTCATGCCATAACTTCTATTCTATTTCTGGTATTTTTTTTTTAGTAAAATATGTCAAATTCATGTGCAGAGATGTAGGGAGTAACAAAGCTATCCATCTTTTTTTTTCTGACCACTGTTCCAATATTTTTAAATTTAATTCATTGATTTTTAAATTATGTTTTTTAATATAAATATGCATTATGGGGTGACTAAATCAAGGGATAAATCAAGTTTATCTACATACTGATTCACAAGCTTATAATTTTTAAATTTAATTTAATTTTTATTTGTTTGTAATGTGTGTTTTGAGAAAGCATCTTGCTACATTACCCAAGCTAGTCATGGGTTCATATGATCCCATTGCTTTAGCTGCCTGAGTAGTTTGAAATATTTATAATTATTTTCTTGTGGTTAAAACACAATATACAGACTTTTCAAATATCAATATTAACTACAGCCACTGTGCTGCCAAATACATGCCTTGAAATTATCCTGTGTGCTTAATTTCAATTTTGTATCTCCTGACAAACATGTCTTCAACCTCCAACACGCCAGCCATTGGTAACTACTATTTTAGTCTCTTCCTTCATGAGGTTGACTTATGAACCCTCCTCATATTGGTGAAATGGTGTGACATTTTTCTTCTATGTCTTGCATGTGTCATTTAGCATTGTCCTACAGCTTCACACATATAATAACATAGGTTCTAATGATATTGTGTATAACAACATTTCTTTCCTTGCAAGCTTGGCTAATATTTCTTTATGAATATGTACTATATTTTCTGTATCCATTCATCTGTTGAATGGTTCCTAGATTTATTCTAGATTGTGGCTATCGTGAATAACGTTGGAAATGGAAATGGCAGTGAAGGAACCACTTCAACATATTGATTCCATACTCTCTGGAGATCTTCTCAGAGGTGCAATCACTGAATTATCCAGTGGCTCTATTTTCAAATTTTTGGAGGAATTTACATACTGTTTTCTATAATGACTGCAGTAATTTATATTCCCCCCAATAATGTACAATGGTTCTTTTTTTTTTTTTTTTTTTTTTCCTTCTCGGTATTAGAGATCGAACTCGCAAGGTTGTGCTTGCCAGGAAGGTGCTTATGCCACTGAGCTAAATCTCCAGCCAGGGGTTCTTTTCTCTCCACATTGATGTCACTATTTGGTATCTTTGCCTTTTTGAAAAGAACCCTTTAGACAGCGTGAGCTGATGTCTCCTTGTTTATTTTAATTGCTTATCTTAAGCTTTATTTTTTGTATAATATGCTGACCATTTGGGGAAATATCAATTAAGGTCCTTTCCTTTTAAAATAGACTCTCTTGTGTTTTGCTATTGGCTTCTTTGAGTCCCCTAAATATTTAAATATTAGTAATTTATCAGGTGTATCATTTGAAAATATGTTTTTTGTATAATGTCTCTTTAGTCAGTCATTTTGCATTGCAGAAGGCTTTTTAATTTGATGTAATCCCATTTGTCTATTTTTGCTAACATTATCTGTACTTTGGCAGTCATGTAAAAAAAGTCGTTTCCTAAATAGACCAATGTCTGGAAACTTTTCTCATGTTTTCTTCTAGTAGTTTTATAGTTTCTATTATGTTTAAATCATTGATACATTTTGAGCTGATTTTTGTACACGTTGAATAAGGTTCTAATCTTATTCATCCTTGTGTGGATATCCAGTTTTCCCAACATCATTTAGAGGAGAGTTTGGCCTTTCCTCATTATATTTTCTTGGCATCTTTATCAAACAGAGGCTGAGGCAAAAGAACTGCATGACAGAGCCCACCGGGGCAACCTAGTGACTTAGAAACACCTTGTCTAAACAAAGGGTAGGTGTGTAACCCAGTGGATTCTATACCAGTACACACAAAAAATCAGTGGAATAAAATGTGTGTGATTTGGGGAAATCTATTTTGTTCCATCGTTCTGTGTTTTTGCCAGTATTATGCTGTTTGGGTTATTCTAGCTTTGTAGTAAGGTAATATCTCCAGTTAAATTTGTTTGTTCTCAAGATTACTATAGCTATTTTGGGGTTCTTGGTAGGCTATTGGTAGTGCACACAAGCAGACAGGGCTCGCTCTCGGTTCCTCTACTGGGCAGGTCTGTGTCTTGTGCTATGATGTTAAGGGGAGCTTTCCCATGAGTTTTGCAGTCAGACCAGATCACTGGTTGATCTCTGTGGTCAGCTAGGTTTGCCAGCAGGGCTCCTCAACCGTCCCTGCTCATGGTGGGTCACAAGCAGTATTCTCTAGATGAGGGATACTGCTAACTGGATTCTCCAGTTGAGTAGAGCTGGAGCTAGACCCTGTCATCACCTTTGGTCTGCTGGGGTCCCAGGGTACACTCCCTGCTCAGATGGTGCTAAGGGCTTGATTCTATGTTAAGCACCACTGCTAAGCAGACTGTAATTAGCATCTCAGGCTGTGATGGGGTGCAGTCCTGGGCTACACCCTGCAAATGGGCAGGGTCACCTGTTGGGTTCCCTGCTGAGGTCAGGCCACAAGATCACTCCATGCTCACTCAGGAGAAGAGGTTATCACCTACCTAGGAAGGAAGACCATCCTCTTCAACGAAGCAGGGATGCTCACAACTGAGCAGGGATGCTCATAAAGTGGTGAAGGAAGGAGCCACCTCCTTAGCCAGGCAGATCAACAGAATCAACCCTAATGATCAGTAGAGTGACAGATGCTGCAGCCAGATCATCTTCATCCTGCACCTCTATTGCCTTGGTTGTGTTTTTTCTAGTACAACTGTATTCTACCAGAGACCCCAAAATCACAGGTACCAATTTAAAAAAGCTCCATGATTATTTCTTTCTTCTTTTGTCCTCTCCTCTCTTCCTTTCTTTTCTTTCCATTCCTATCCTTCTCTAAAAATCTGTCTCTGTCTCTGCTCCCCCTCCCTATTTAACCTTGTTTACAGTGATTGATGATTAGAACACAATCTCACCCCTAACTACTTTTTCATTTTTTCATAATAGTGTGTGTGTGTGTGTGTGTGTGTAGAAGAGATAGGCAGTTATTTATAGTTCCCAAATTGAGAGGTACAGAATACCTCAATAACTTTTACTCTTATGCAAAAACAGGGAGAATTTGCATTCTGTGGTTTTCCAACAGGAGAGAGAGAAATATTTATTTCAATAGAATGTAAGGTAGAGTATGTACCATATGTTAAGACACAATTTAGGGTTTTCTTAGATTTACTGCTTGGGTTAAAGTTAGGGTTAGGGACAATTGTCTCTTAGCCAGTCATTTATTTGGCAGTTGTTTCATTTTTAGGTTAAGTCTAGGAATAGTTATTCCCAGAACAAAATACAGCATTCCTAGTTAAACTCAAATTCATTGTGATTTGAATTGGAATCACTGTTTGTAACAACATGACTCAGCTAATGTGTCAAGCATAACTTACTCTGAAAGGTTAGTTCATGATTAGTTAAAACCCAGACTTAGATGAGGAGTATTGTATTTTTAACTAATTTTTTTAAGTGAAACATAGTTTCACATATAGTTTTACACAACATGGCAGGGATTTTCTTTAGCCTTCACCCAGTTTCCCCACCATGGAAAGATGAGGCAAGACACAGCTGCAGAGGCACACACAGAAAGCCATGACACGATCACAGTCAAAATAGAGAACAGTTCCGTCGCCACAGTTATCCCTCTGTCAAGCTTGAAAAGCCACATGCTTCACTCTTCCCTCCAAACTAAAACCCTGGAGACCATCACACTCCTCTCTGTTTCAAAATTTTGTCACGCTAGGACTATTATCTAGGGAAACTCAGGGAAGGTGTTGCTTTATGAGATTGCATTCTTTTTCATGCAGCATCATTTCTGGAGGTTCATCAAATTGTTGCCCATAACAATACTTCTTATTTTACTGTGAAATCGTAGTTGTGCATCGTATGGATGTGTATTAGTTTGTCTGATCGTTTGCCTGTTAAAGGATATCTGATTTGCTTCTGTTTTGAATAAAGCTGCTATCTATTCACATGGAGGAAAAACACAAAAATATAAACAAACAAACAAAAAAAAGCTATGTCCTGAAAACATATAGGGCCACAGTCTTGCCTCTTTGTCTAGGTGGGATTTTAAGCTCCTGGGCTCCGAAAATTTGAGAGAGATTGCTTAAGATCCCAGAACAGGTACAACCAAAATCTATGAGCAGCATAAATGCAAGTTTGTATAATCATTTTCCTTCTTGAATAGGGCTTTAGGCTGGGTTCCAAAGCTTAGGGGGTCCAAAGATTATGCATCACTACAAAGCAAGACTGTAGCTTGCTTCCCTGCCTGGGCAGAACGTTAAGTGTGGCCTTATGGCTGGATGAGGTGCCCAGGCAGAGGATCAAGCTGAGAATAATCTCTGATCGTGCTTCTGGGAGCAGGCATCTCAACTCTGTGGTTCAGCTGTATGTTGGTGGTTTCTAACAGGCACTGTTGCTGGAAGAAATAAGATACAACTGTCAAGATCTGTACCTTGACCACTGTGAGTCTCACCCCTGACTTCGTGTCTAGATAACTCCCAGTGGTCTGGTCCTACTAATTATCACATTTCCCCCAAAAACAATATAGAAGCGGACTTCCTGGGAAAGAGTCCCAATTGTTGGGGAAACTGAATCTCTTTTCCTACTAGTGAAACCACAAGCCCAGGGGAATCCTGTCATGGACATTTTGCCAACTTGGAAGAGAAAGGACATCAGTACTTTCATTGGAAAACTGTTCTCTTACCTATCTAGTGCAGCTTTTCATAGTTTTTATGGTTCATGAAGATAGCTCAGCTTCACTCTTGAGTTGTAGATTTTCCACAAAGATCTTTTTATCTGTGGACAATTGTTAGTGTTATTGTCAGGAGGAAGATAAACATCAGGGTCATCTTGCTGCCATCTTGGTGATGTTTAGGTAGGTACATTAAAAGCAAAACATCCACATCAATCAGATCACAAGAATCTCTAATATTTTTTAAAGTTAAATATGGTTTCTGAAACCCAATGTTTTACCAAGCTAAAAGGAAAATGGGTTTAGTGAAACTAATGGCTGGAGACACTGAATACAGCCCAAACTGTCCTGAAGCAACTTTGAAGAAGCCTACAACATCACAGAAGGTAATGTTGAAACGTTTCATTTCTTGGATTGTAAACTCAATTATTTCATTAGCGCAAATGGATTTCACAATTGCTAACCTAAATCAAAACAAAAAACACTCATTTTAGTTATACTCTGGTTATTTAGTGATGCTCCATGTTGGTTATTCATGCCTTAGAATGAATTGAACTGAATACCTTCTCTTTCCCATGGAAGTTGTGTGCTAAATATTTCCTCCAGACCTTCAGAAGGACTCTTTGGGTCTCTAGTGTATGGTAAGATTCCCTGAACTCTTCTGCATTTGGCTCTTTGGGTGATTATTATTAAATAATGCTATAAATTATGTGTCCTGTATTAAACTATCCCCTTATGAACCCTAACTGAAACAGCAATAATTGTAGCATAATAAAAATACTGAAGCTAAATTAATCTATAGCTATATTACTTACCATATGAATTGATAAACAGAGCTAATGAAATAATTGACAAATGAGTTTATAATGCAATGAAATGAAATGTTGTAAACCCATTTATCAATTATTTCCTCTATTAGTAGTGGTTTCAGAGGACCCATTCTTGACAGCTGCGTCTTGAAAATTAAAGTGTTAACAAATGGTCTGGTATGTGAAATGCAGGATGAGAGCCAAGTTTGTTATTTCTGAAATCGTTTGCCCTAATCTATTTACATGCACGCCTGATCTATACAACAAACATGTCTCGTTAGTCTCACCGGAGAAACAGACAAATTTTATTCTGGAATCATGTGCAGCTACAACCTGGCTCTATTTTGAAAGCTGTTTCACTAAGTTTCCCAAAGATTTGCTTCTGAGTTTTAAGGTGTTTCTGGAATAGTAGGTACAGGTTTCATTTGACTGGAATGATTTTAATATTTTGCCTGTCATAATTCAATACTGTGATAAAAATTAGTATGCATATTTACATGACTAATAATCTCAACATTTTGGAGAAAAACAAATTTTAACTGTGAAGCAGACACTTTGAAACTTTGAATGAGAATTCTTCAATTATCTCTGTGCTTACAATAAATTGTCTTTCACATGGAACACTGAGAAGGACTGGTGTGAGTCTGCATTCTATTAAGTTTAAAGCTTTAAATTTGGGAAAGAATAAAACATGTATTTCAGGTGCATTGATTGTTTTTGTTTTAATTTACCTGTTTAACATCTTGTATGGATTTCTCCAAGTAGGAAAGCAAAAATCTAGGATAAACTATGCTAAAACCCTAGGTTTCCAGAACACTCTTTCTCCATTTTAAGACATGATGTTGCACCTGGTAATTCTATTTCGTTATTCTTGTACTATGAGGAAAATGATGTCATTAACATGGAGGAGGGACATAATATACATTGGGGTTTATGTTACCTGATTAGATTCCAAAAGACCCATTAAAGAGCTCAGTCAATGGGAAGCTATATCTCATCATTTTATTCACTTCAGGGGAGAAGTGGTGTGTCTCACACAGCTTTCTTTTGTTTGTACTCTTTTGTGGTAGCAGAGGAAAAGATCACTGTCTTATCAAACAATAATCAAAAGTGAGCTAGGTACCTCCAAAATGAATTGTTTAAAAGTAGCTTCATAAAAAGATTCACATCAGCAGGTTCCAACCTCCAGTTGCACTGTTTAGGTTTTGTTGATACAGGTGAATGATTCATCTGAAATTGCCCAGCGTTGTTGTTCACCTGATTTTGTCAACCTCCTCCACTCGATTTTTTAAATAATTTGCTCACTCTGGCTTCCATTTGAGGTAGTTACTACTTTGGATGACTGAAGATGCGTAAGAGAAAAGAATGGTCTCCTCCTTCTTTCCTGAGCTGTTCCAACAGTGAGAAAACACCTGCAGAGAAAGTTCTTTAGCTCACAATTTCCATCTAAATTACAATAATTTACTTAGACTTTCCTAGGGGAGAGAAGCAAAAACACATCACCAGGTATTTTATCTTGTGTAAAATAAACATGATTAAAATGGAGAGACTTTAGATAGCAGCATTTTACTTTATTTTATTTTATTTTTTATTTGTTACCCTGGGAAAAGTTACACTTTTACAAATAAGTGGACTTGGTGATTCATGAGGCTACTGGCGATAATCATTAATGCCATGATTTATTCCATGGAAAGTGAGAAGATGTGTGGGGAAAAAATCTGGAGTGGCGTCTACTGCTTGAACATCATTTTCTCATTTGCTGTTATTTCTATGAAGTACAGATAAAGCACTTTCCATGCAAAATCATATTTAATATATAAAATCAAAGTAAACACCTGAATGACATAATGTGATTATACAATCATTGTAATGTAATTTATGTTTAATTCTAACCTCACGTCTTGAAGCTTGCTCAATTTTGAGAGTATAGAGAACTTGGAGGCATGGCAATCAGTAACGCTAACTTTTTCTTTGTTAAGTTTCTTCATGCACTTCCTTCTCCATTTTCTCCTCTTGCAACACTAATTTACAGGCTGCCGGTAGGATTTTTTTTAGTGGGAAAAACATGTAAAATTTACCTTCTCCAGCTATTACATGAAATAGCCATCATTCCAAGCTAACTACATCAGCAATCACCCCAAAACAAACCTACTCCATTGTGTATTAAGAAGATACATGCATACTGTGACGCACTGTAAAAACTTAGCTCTATTGTCGGTTGTCATCAGTCTCTGGAAGATGAGTTTTGTATATAGCTTCCTTTAAAGATTATGGATCAGTTTTGTAATTGCTGTGATGCAGAGAAGTACTAAGTACAGGAGGAAAGTCATACCTATGTGTCGGGATATATGACCTTGGAATGTAATTCCTAGAGCTGTGAGATGTGTGTGTGTGTGTGTGTGTGTGTGTGTGTGTGTGTGTGACGCAGACAGAGAGAGATAGACAGATAGAGACACATAGACAGAGAGAAACTTGTTCCCTGATAGCAGCTGTTATTAAGGATGCAAAGGTGCTCATTAATACATTCCACTAAGATACTTCTTTAGTTCCTAGAAGACATTGACTAGAAAACAATTTTTTCTTTATTTCTGTAGCAGCCATTCTCCTCACACTCACTTTTACCCATACAAAGATTAAACTTTTTCTCCATAGGAATAAGTCAAGGATACATGTCCTGATTCTCAATAGGTAAATTATTCTTATATGATTAATATCTGAAAAAATAACTTTAAGATAGTAATAATTTTCTTAACTTCACAAAACTAGTCAGTGGCAAAAATATGCTAATAGAAGTCTTTTGAGCCCCAAAGCTTTTATTATGATGAATTACTTAATATATTTATAAACAATTATGGGGACAAATTAGTTAATATCATGTATTTGTAAAGGATAGGGACTTTAAATTTATACAAATGGTAACATGCAAATAATACTTAAATGATTTGAAATAGAACCACGTGTATGGGTAAAAGTCACTGGAGAAAGATTTCCAGCTGCTCTTTATTCTTCCTGAGAAAGGAGAGTCTAATCAATCAGCAAGTAAAGAAAAATATATAAACTTTCCCATCTCACAACCTTCTTGGCTCTCCAGAGCCATCTTATCTCCAGCTAGCAAACAAGCTAGTGTGTTGTCTGACACGCTTGCTGTAAACATCATGGAGATCGAATTGTGGCTTTTGAGAAAGCTTTCATTTTGTTCAATTCAGGAAATGATTACATGAGAATTCTGATTATATTTAAGCTAAACATCACTACCCGTTTGATTGCAGACCTAAAACTATATTACTCAAAAAGTACCCTCGGGATTAAAAATGATACTGTTCATGTACCTTAGTCAATTGCTTCTGAACTTGGCCAGAGACGTATTGTACCCTTAATAAAGCCCCGAAACTTGTGCAAATATTGTACTGATTATATAAGAAAATGTAGGCTGGGGATTTAGCTCAGTAGCTTAAGTGCCTGCCTAGCAAACATGAGGTCATGAGTTCAATCCCTGGTACAAAAAAAGAAAGAAAGAAAGAAAGAAAGAAAGAAAGAAAGAAAGAAAGAAAGAAAGAAAGAAAGAGTAATTAAACTGCCCATTACCAGTTATAGTGCATCCTTGGGGCTTATTTAGTGTTCTTTATTCTTATTAAACCTAGTGGAACATTTTCTGTACACATTTTTATTTGTAAAAGTCACCCTTTAATACCAAAATGGTCATCAATGGTAATATAGTTACTTCATCAATAATAATGTGCCCTCAAGAAAACATTGATTTGATTTCATGATGGCAATGTGTATTTGGAATTTGCCAGACTTCAGGTGCTAAATGTTTTGCAAACAAAGTATCAGGACGCTAGCTCAAGGGTTAATTGTCACATCAATAATCTAGTAAGGCAGAAGAGGTATAATCGTGAGAACCCGCTCTTGGATATGACATGAGTAGGATCTTTCCTCATGAAATTAATATTTCTCCATCAGCTTGTGCTTTTTAAAGTTGCATATGAATTTTCCTGCCCCTTCATCATGTCCTTCAATTTTTATTATTTTTTTCTGTTGCCCCAAACTTGGACATATTTTTATCATTCAATACTATGAACATCAAGTGCCTCTGGCAGTTATCACTTTTAAGCAGCCTTTGCTATAATCACCATCGGGAGCAGTAAACTCATAAAAAATGTCACAAAGATGGATGACTTTCCCCAGTGACCTTTGATGCCTCCAACATACAGGGCTGTGTGGAGACGGGAAATGAGGAATCACACATAAAGCAATCTGGAGTGAGGGTGTTCAGAATCGTTCTAACCCAAACTGAAAAGCTCTTTCCTTAGGAGAAAAAAATGAAATGAAAAAAGAAGCAAATGAAGATAACATAGGTCATTTTAAGTAACTATCACTAGGATGTTCCTTTAGAGAAAGAGTCATTAACCTCGAAAGCCACGAGACATGTAAAATAAAGAAATGAATATTATTGACAAGAACTATGTGAAGGTCATAAGGCTTAGGATGTTTTCTTCACAACAGCCTGCGAATGCATGTATTATCCTCCCTCTTTTTAACATCTACTGATGCTAAAAAACAGTAAATTAAGCAACTTGCCCAGTGCTACTGGAAGATAGATTTGAAAAACAAAATTCAACACCAGAATACCTCATTCTCAGGTTAGTTATGAAGATTGAATGAGTACACGTTTGTGCAAACCTCCAACAATATCTGGCAGAGTCCATGGTCTTATTATCATTGCTCTTTCTACATTTGGCAAAGAATCCCTCAAATATTAGAAGTATAATCATGCTTAGCAAATACGTAAAAAGTGTCTAGCTTGGGCCACAAAATAAGAGTCCAAATCAGCTTCCCACCTTCAAACTGCATACCATCTACCCAAGATTCTTATGTAAATCTATACTCAAACACTGCAAGAACTAGAAATTGTCATCAATCTTGGGTTATGTCTTCGTTAGTGTGCTTTGATGCTACACTGCTCCTACCTACACCAACATTTAAATCCCTACCTAATTCCCTATTTTTCTCCAATACCTCTGAAAATTCCCAAGGAATATGCACTAAAATCCTTGAACAACATGAATTAGCTTGTTGCCATGATTTTGTTAGGTTTCCAGTTCTTCCCCACTGTGTTCCACAAAATAGGAATCTAAAGGGATGATGTGGGCTGGGGATTTAGCTCAGTGGCTTAAGCACCTGCCTGAAAAACGCAAGGTCGTGAGTTCGATCCCCAGCACAAAAAAAAAAAAAAAAAAAAAAAATGGATGAAGCTACTGTTTTGTTTTGTTTTGTTTTGTTTTTTAACCACCATAACCAACCCTCGCCTTCCCGCTTCCCTGGAGGTCCCAAAACAGCAGACTGCTTTGGGTCAGAAATGATACTGGGTCACTACAGCCGTAACAAAGACTGAGGTGAGTTTCTGCTATTCACAGGTATGGTGAACATTCAGCTTTCTCCAGAGGGCCAGCCAGACCTCTTGCGACTGGGCTGGAGACTAGAGTGTACCCCCACTCTCTGTTCTGTGTTTATCGACCTCTTCATTTATCCAGTACTGACATATTGCCCCTGTCTAACCCTGAGAAAGTTTCACAATAAATATTTAGTGAATAAGTGCTCTGTGGTTAGGGGAAAAGTTAGAAAACAGAAAACAGACACATTTAGTAAGAGTTAGAGCTGTGCATATGAATTGTCTCTTCAATTCTTATAAAAGTCCAGTTGCTGACTGACCATGGAGAGAAGAGTTGATTACCTACAGCTTTTTAGGAGACTTTCACAGTTAGAAGATTTATTTGTACCATAAAAATGGAAATGTCAAGCTTCTTTATGGGTTTATAATCCCTACAGCTGTAGGGCTGAGTATGAGGTTGTGATCTGCTATTGTAATTGTGGTCGCCATCATCCTATGGGAGTGAGGTCAGCCTCTGTAAATGCTATATAAGCTATAATGACTTGAAAATGACTTCTAGAGGATGAACTCAAAGGGAAAGAAGTGGAATCCTAACTTTTAAAAATGAATTTTAAAAAACAGTTGAAGAAACATCTCACTGTGTGACGGCAGTGAAATTTCATTTTTTGATGATTGCTAATGTTTTCAACCTTCAAACAGCGCATTATTACAATCAACTCATTTTATTTGAACCATGAGGGCTATAATACAGCACTACATTCCAAACTATAAGTCAAATTTCTTTCCAGCCCTCCAAATGTTGCAAAGTGAAGTATAGAAGTATAACACACTCATATGCTTTATCAGAAATCCTCTTCTAGCAGATAACATGTGCCAGCTCAAATTATATTACATTTAGTTCACTTCTACTTCTTTTTATAGTAGAGAAGAAAACACACAAAAAGAACCTTAAGTGAGAGCTCCTGCCTCCATGCCTACCAAAAATGTGGACTTACAAGTTCATTTATAGTTTACAAGAAAACTGATACTCCATCAAAATATTGCACAATTCAAATGAATAATATATGTGAAAACAAAAAACATTATTCCCACCGTAGTAAGTAGTGTGATTTTTTTTTTCCTTTTTCCTTCCCCCTACTGGAGGAAAATACCTGCTTCTGATTATCTTAATAGCTACTGTTAATATTCAGTCTTGTAACCTAGAAAATTTGGATTCATAATATTTATAGATTGAGAAACCACTACTTTCTGAAATGCAAGAAAAGGTTTAACAGCAGTGTTATCTTTAGAACTTTCTGGAATTAGAGGTACAAGTTAGTACTGTTGGAATTTGTATCATTTTACTGTGCTTAAAACTTTGTGTGGTGTGACTCTGAATCTATGACAACTTGATATAAAACTGTATTAAAAATTTAAATAGAATATATTACCCCTGAATTACTGAGTATTTTATTGATCCATTGCCATTTGTTTAATGGGGGAAAAATCAACAAAAGAGGATAGCTTTTAAAAAAATGTATTCTCTGATCTAATTATGGTAATTATTCTGGAATCAAAAAGAATTTAACATGTGAATAAATTAGTGGGCCCAAACCATACACTTATATGGTCAGAAGGGTATAGTTTTTGAAAATACAGTATCTATATACAGATGACATGCTGGTCAATTATATAAGCAAAATAATCATTCCAATCAACTTGCAGGACACATAGTTTAAATTTTATATTATCTTATACTTACTACAGAATATTAATTATTCAGTGGAGGCTATATACATGCTTTGATAGCTCCTTGTAATTATCTTTAGCAACATTTAAATTAATTTTATATATTCAGAATTTTACTACTACAACACATCTCATATAGGGAGAACTATTAAAATGTGGCTATGTGTGCATCTTGTTTGTTTATAGACCAGAAAGCTTACTGCATAGTAATGTTACTTATTTCTATTAAACACAACATGGAAGAAAAAATAAAGACCAATATTCTTCCTGTTAGGGAAGCTTCTTTCTCATTTTTATAGTTGTGAAACATACTATAGGAAACAAGAGTGGCTCCAATATTCAAAGTAATCTCTGAAAATTGCATATTAATTAGCTTATCAGAAAAAGCCAACCTCCATGCAGGGATGGATCATGATATAATCCAGTCAATACAGTTTCAATATTTATATATTAAACTCTACTGTGGCTTCCATGTTAGATGCTAGGAACGTGAAGATGACTAAGATAGGAACTCTGCAGTGGAGCATCTTATAGAACTGGGAAGATATAGAATGTATATTATAACCAGCCAACCTGACTGTTCCATACAAAAGAAACTGCTGAAGAATTGCAGTGTTAATTTAAACAACATTTTTTGAAAAATAATTAAATGTTAAGGCTTTTGTAAAGGTTAATTATTTCTGTGGAAAATAGCAGCTTCATGGGCAGGTAGACTAATGCATCTATATTGGTTGAGGGGGAACCACGGGGAACTGAAAATTTGCTCTTACGGAACTGAGAGAAACAAAACTTAGCTGTCGGTCTCCAAGGATAAATACACTCATCTGGATAGGCAGCTTGTCCTGGTAATAGTGTCCAAGTGCCAAAGTTGAATGCTTGACAAAAGCAAAATAATTTTTAAAATAACGCTTTTTTCCCTGACCTTGCGCCCAATTCTCTCTTGAGAACTCTTGAAGTTCTTGATTCCCATAACCACATGTCTCACCGCAGCCCTCCTTGTTCTATGAATGTTGAGGACAGAGAAACGTATTCTCTCTTCTTTCCCCTCTTCTTCTAGTCCTCTTTTTAAAACTTGTGCCACCGAAGTTTTAAAACTTCACTCTGAAATCACGCGGCTAACTGGAGACAAAATATACCCTACTCCCTACGGAAGAGCCACGGGAGTCAGAGACTGAACACAGGAAATGACCACCTTCACAAGGTATAAGGTGACTAAGCCCATAGGTCATTGTGAATGCCAGGAAATTATGCTTCACTTTCCCTGAAGAACAAGCAGAGTAAAATAGAAAGGGCTGTTTCAAGACAGATTCATTTTGCTCAGATTCCATTTTTGTGGCTGTGTCAAACATAACCTTGGCAAAGGAATTTCCTAGTCTTTATCCACCTGTTCCAACAAACCCAGGTTTAAAGATGTCAGAGTCCATACAGAAGCAGCAGGCCAAAGGAAAAGGTAGAGTGAACATTGAAAGTCTTCTTTAAAGACAGATTTCTACAAACATTTGCAGGAATTCTTTCCACTCAAGACTGAATCAATAAAGAGTTGCTTGTTAAATTTAAATACTTGTGTTTGGAGTTGATATGGTCATATTAGCAAAAACTAATTATAGAGAGTGTATTACATATGAAAATGAGGCAGTTTTGTCAGTAATCTGTTCTAAGCATGGAAAACAGGCAGCTTTTAGCAGTAATTACTATATTATGTATGTGGTTTGCATAAACAAAGATACACACATGTCTAAAATCTTCCTCAACAGATATACACATAAGTTTACATATACAAATCACTGATATTTGTTAGGCACTGTATACCAGCTGCTGTTTTCCTACATTATAATAATTTCGACCTCTTCCTTTCAAAGAAATTATTGTTGCCATCTGGTAAATAGTGGCTTTTTCTACAGTTGCTTTATCTATATGGGCTGGCTTAAGAATATAGAGGCGCAAAGATAATGAAACTATCTCTCATGCATTTATACACACACAGGCATACATGGGTTTATATACACTAGTGCAGATCAGTATCTGCAGAAGCAGATAGGGATGGAGTTTGGGATTCTATATGTTTATTAGTGATCAATGTCTGTGAAAATGTAAGAAGGAATGGAAGCTAGCCGTGCTTTGTTTTAAATGTTGAGGAAACTTTTGGTTCTGGTCAAAAAAAAATCTCAGATAGCTTGGCATGAAGCATAAAAATGTCCCAGATCTAGGCAAAGTGACTGGAGCTTTCTAGTATCACCTCAGTCTTTAGATCTGAACATCCTCTGGAAGGGCAAGCCCCTGGGCTGGCACTGTGGTTCTCTGCATGTGTATATACCTTGAAGGAGCCAACATGCAGAGGTTGTCTACTGACTGAAGTTCTCATGACTAGGGAACAAAAAGATTTCAAGTACACATGTGTATGTCTCTATGCCACACTCAACATCTCTCTGCACACACAGCACTACTATATGGGCATGTTATGCTCTATTTCACTGTATAAATGTGTAAAACATTAGGTAATATGACATTTGTTTGTTTTGATGTGCTTTGCATTTTATCCTTTGACAAAGTTCTTTTTACATAAATGCATGTCAATGGCTTGAAATTATAATTTGGCAGTAAATGTTTCCCACCAAATCTGTCCTTTAAGTGAAAAAAAAAATAGTTTTAGATGCTGTGCCTTCAGATTTTTAATGACAAGTTTTTGTTCTTTGTGTGATATTTAAAATAAAACATGACTAATTTCCATTCATTCATCCCCAAGGAAGATTGCATTTGAATTTAGTCTAGCAAAATCAACTGTTTTAAGCTTTGTTATATCTTGAACACCAGTTTTTAGCATTCATTAAAGTATAAGCATATATATATATATATGAAAAGTTAAGGAATTCTTTGAATGTATACTAAAATAAAAGGCTTATTAGAACATAAATTGCTAGACCACTTGCAGAGTTTCTAAAGAATTTGCATTTCTTAAAAATATCTCAAATGATAATGATGTTGGCCTGGGAACTGCATCTGAAAAAACCATTGCCCTCAAGAGGCAAGATTATTAGGAATGAGAATGGAGTAGGTAAATTGTGTGGGAGTGTGTTGGTGCAGTGAATTCATGGACTGAGACTGCAGAAAAAATATCACTGAGTCAAAATCCTACCTAAGGTATGAGAAAGCTCAGGAAGCCACTGGCAAAAAGTCTCTAACTGCAAACATGAAAAGATTTATTTGAGCTGATGTCTACCCAAGTGAAGCTATCTGTATATTCACTTGAAGTAATGAGTTTCAAATTTCCCAGTATAGAGGTCTTTCCTGAAGAACCATCTTTTTGTGAAAGACTATCAAGAATTCATGCAATACACCTGAGCTACAACTGGCACAGATTTTACAAGTAATTCTGTTTTCCAGTTTGCAAATCAGCCCAAATGGAGTTGAATTGAGAGTGATTACGATGTCTTTCTCCCACCCATAACTACTTGTCACTTTATCTTGATCAGATTTGCTTCCATTGCCACCAGTATCTGGGGTACTCTCTGCCCTTCATAATAACGTTTCTGGTGCTTTTCACTGTCACCAGGACTTGGTTAGGAGTTTTCTTTCTAGTAGTTCTCGATCAATTGAACATACTAGAGATTAGGTCGGTGACATTGACATCTTTCTCTGGAGACTTCATAGACTTGGCCCATCCCCTTTTCAGTGAGCTTCTCTGACCTACAATTATATATTCACATAGAATTTATCTAGACTAATAAAAAAGAAAAAGGACTTAAGACTCTAGCGATGCTCCTTTGATCCAGGCAAACCAAGAATCTCTTGTTGATGAATGCAAGACATTTGAATTAGCTTATCAGAAAATGTCAACTGCTGGTTCATGAAGATACTGTTTTACAGAGCAACAATTAACCCTTATACAAGTCTTAAATTTTAATGATTCTTCAAAAAATATTATTTAAATTGACACAGCAATTCTTTAGTAGTTTCTTTCATATGGAAATAACAGTCAGCCAGTCATAAGGTCTGTTCTGTACCTTCCCAGTTGAATAAGATGCTCAACTGCAGAGTTCATATCTTATTCATTTTCATATTCCTAGCATTTAACATGGAATCCATTAGATAGATAGATAGATAGATAGATAGATTCAGTTGGAATATTGAAACTGCATTGACTGCGTTATATCCATCAACCATGCCTCCTTTTTCTACTATTGTAAATATGATCTTTTTCCCCTACTGTCATCTAGAAATTGATTAAATTGTAAGATGTTGCCCTTCCTCTGGTATAATGAATGTGTTGTTTCTGTAATATTTATTAATGTGACAGAAATTATCAGGCAAAGCATCCATTTGAACATAATTAAAGGTGACCATTTGTTGTAGGATACCCATACCATTTCAGACTCATTTATCACAAATAATTTCAACAAAGGATCATGCATGCCATGAACGGAGAGAGAGTTGAACTATCTGCTGGTACCTATTAACACTGACTTCAAATGCTTCAATGTTTGTAACTGGTGAAAGTGACAGAACAAATGTCTGTTCCCTTAATTTTAGTATTGTAACCTATGTGGTCTCCTGGTTATTACTCTTTCATTTATTTCCTAAGAATCACACCAACAAAAATGCAGTACTTAGAGCATTTTCACTTTAATTTGCCATGTACCTTCAGGGAATTGGTAAGATTTAATACATTGTTAATTTAGAATTATATAGTGCAGGAACAGGTCTTAGATGCTGCATGTTAGTGTTGATTAAATCTTTAAAGTATAATCCCCATTACCTCCCCCAATCATGATGAGTGTAAAAATTCAGAGGACAAATAATCTGTGATTTTCTTGGGCATCGTATCCTTGTATCTAACTGTTAGAGCCAATTCATTAGAACACTAATTCATCAGATCACTCCTGCTATGCTGCAGGAATGGCTTACAGCTGAGGTAGTAGCTTTATTAGTTAGGATACTTTCAGTTCCCACCAAAGTCTACTCTGATTAAATAATGTAGAAGTATTTCATAGGCTTGTGAGAGCAGAGAGGAACAGACTGCAGGCAAGTTTTGAGAAGAACATCATTTCTCTGCACTGGCTAGAGTTCTGCTCTTTTGATAGCAGCAATTATCAATGTCTTATTTATTACAATTCCTGAGGCATGATATAAGATGCACCTCCTTCCATTTGATCGGGCCAATTTATATGACCCATCTATCCCTAATCCAACCACTAATGTCACCAGGAATTTGCTTTGTTCTAATGAAGTTATATCTGAGTTAAAATATCATCCAGGGGAAAAAAATTTAATTGATTTACTTAGAGTTATTTCAAAGGTATGAGACAAAGTCTTAAAGTAATCTGATGGTTTAAAATGACGCCAGTAAGAAGAGATGGTATGGATATCAGAAACCAAAGGACAGTATCCCAACTTCTGAAATATATCCCAACTTCTGAAATCTCTGCCTGGGTATTCATTCCATGAGACTTGTCTCATCTAAAACACAAGTGCCCTAATCTTGCGTTCAGCCTACTTAGCTATGTTTTCTTTTTCTTTATTTTGTCTTTTTTTTTTTTTTTTAGGACCATGCTTTATCCAACTCCAGGTGAAATGATCAGTTAAAGTGTATGTTAACAAATAATTATTCCTGAAAATTTATTGAAAAGAATAGTTTTGTATGCATTGATTCATAATGCCTCCTAAAATTATTATTTATGGAAACTTTTAAGGGTTATACAATAACAGAGAGTTTATAGAGACTCATGACAAATTTAAAAATTGACCGAATTTTAACTAGAGAAGTAGAAGCCCTGACGATCCTGGTTTAATGCCCGTAAGACGTAGAAAGAGATGCTCCAGGTGAGAAGCAGGCAAGGGGTGGTCTAAGGCAGAGCTCCTGTAGGCATTCCCTTTGTGACATTACATTATTATTAATTATTTTCTAAGTTCCCTTTCTCATTTTATTAGACAAGCATACAAGCAAGATTAAACTCCTCTGGATCTTTATTTCTCTATTTCTTCTTCCAAATTTTATCATCTATATGTTTCATTTGTTCTGACATTTGTTTTTATTCTGATTTAAATTATATAAATTAATCACTTGAAGAAATTTGTATGCCCATGTCTTGCATTTTGGGTAACTACTTTGAAGATAACCATACACAATGCATTAACTCCTGTTATTCTCCTATTATTCTGTTATGAAATTGTTTTATTTTTCCCATAACTTAAAAAAAAAAACAACTCTACATGTTGCCTATCAGTAACAAAGTTTTATTTTTATTGTGATATTTTCCAATGGAGATAATATTATTCTTTGATGAATGTTGCTTTCTCTTTTTATTTAGAGAAAAAAAGCAAAACAAAAAAGGGTAGAAATAATACAGAATTTCAAAAAAATAACAGTAAGAAATCACTATTTGATAAATTACTTATTGTCATCTTAAAGGTGGTTGTTCAAGTTGCAAAATCAAAGCATAAAAAATGAGCAATCAAACAATGACAGTACAAACTATTCTGTTTAATAAACTAACAAAAAGTTAATAGTACAGTTACCCATTTGCACACTTAAACATACATACAGTTATATCCTTTAGAGCACTTTCCTTCCCTTTCATTGTCACAATACCCATTATGTATTTTGGATCTTATTACTCTTTCAGTTTTTTATTATTATTTTTATACTAGAGAGACAATATGATATTTACAAATATGAGTCTGATTTATTCCACTTATAAGGATAGTCTCAAGTTGCCTCCATTTACCTATAAAAGCCTAAAGATCTTCCTTTTTACAGTTGAGTAATATTCCATTGTATAAAAATACCTTACCTTTTTCATCCACTCTATGGTAGATGGGCATTTTGGTTGTTTCTAACATTTAGCTATTACAAATTGCACTGCTATGAGCATGGAGGCACATATATGGCTGTAACATGACCTTTTCAATTTTTCTGGGAAAATACTCAGGAGGGGAATATATGGATTGAATGGAACTTCCAATTCTAGTTTTCTGAGGAATCTCCATACTGATTTCCATAGTGGTTGAACTCACACCAACAGTGGAGCAGTGTTCCTTCTTCCCCACAGCCTCACCAACATTTTTTATAGTTGTTTTCTTGATGGCAGCCATTCTTTCTGGAGTGAGATGAAATATCAATGCTGTTTTAATTTGCATTTCTCGAATGACCAGTGATGGTGAATGTTTCTTCGTGTATTTTGCCATTTGCATGTCTTCATCTGAGAACTGTGCGTTCATCTCAGATGCCTATTTTTGGATAGGGTCTTTGATTTTGGGGGGCTTGATGTTTTTCAGTTCTTTGTATGTTTTGGATATAAGTCCTGTTTCTGAAGGACTACTGGCTAAACTTATTTCCCATTGTTGGTGATTCTTTCACTTTGTTGGTGATTTCTTTTGAAGTGCAAAAACTTTTTAATGATGAGATCCCAGTTATTATTGATTCTTTGAAGTATTTCCCATGCAGTTTGCATTTTGTTCATGAATTCTTTGCCTACCCCTATGTCTCCAAGAATTCTACCTACCTTGTCTTCTAGTAGATTAAGTGTTTCTGTTTTAATATTTATATATTTGATCCACTTTGACTTTAGTTTAGTGCGTGGTGATAGACATGGGTCTAGTTTCAGTCTTTGGCATGTGGAAAGCCAATTTTGCCAACACCATTTATTAAAGAGGCTATCCTTCTTCCAGTGAACATGTTTAGCCCCTTTATCAATATAAAGTAACTGAGTGTCTTTTGTGTTTGTATCTTCTAATCTGTCCCATTGATCTTCATTTCTATTGTTTTGCCAGTTCCATGCTGATTTTATCATTGTAGCTTTGTAGTATAGTTTCAAGTCAGGAATTGAGATGCCTCCTATGTTGCCGATGTTGCCCAGAATTGCCTTTGCTATTCTAGGTTTCTTCTGTTTCCAAATGAATTTTAGGAATGTTTTCTCTAGATCTGTAAGGTACATTAATGGTATTTTTATTTGGATTGCATTACATCTGTCTAACAGTTTTAGGAGTACGGGCATTTTCACAATGTTGGTTCTTCCTAACCAAGAGTAAGGGGTACCTTTCCATTTTCTAATATCCTCTTCAATCTTCTTTCTTAGAATATTAATAATTTTCAGCATATAGATCTTTTACATTCTTGGTTAAGTTGATTCCTAATTATTTCATTTTTTAGATGCTATTGTGAAAGGCGATATTTCCATGATTTCTCTCTCATTGAGTTTTTGTTTGTGTACAGGAATGCTATTGATTTTTGAGCATAGACTTTGTATCCAGCTATACTACTGAATTTGTTTATTAACTCTAGTAGTCTTTGGATGGAGTTTTTGGGGTCTTCTATGTAAAATATTGTGTCTTCTGCAAATAGTGATAATTTAACTTCTTCCTTTCCTATCTTTATTTGTTTTATTTCTCCCTCTTGTCTGATTGTTCTGGCTAACATTTCCAGAAATATATTGAATAGGAGTGGTGATAATGGACATCCATGTCTTGTTCCTGATTTTAGAGTGAAAGCTTTCAATTTTTGTCCATTTAGTGTATTGTTAACTGTTGGTTTGTCATATATGGCCTTTATAAAATTGAGGTAGATATCATCTATTCCAAGTTTCTGTGGGTTTTTTTTTTTTAAATCATGAAGAATTGTTGGACTTGATCAAATGCTTTTTCTGTATCTATTGAGATGACCATGTGGTTTTTGTTTTTGACTCTGTTGATATGGTGCATTACATTTATGGATTTGCTTATGTTAAACCATACCTGCATTCCCGGGATAAATCCCATTTGGTCATGATATATAATCTTCTGGATGATTTGCTACATTCTATTTGCCAGTATTTTATTGAGAATCTTTGCATCAATATTCATTAATGAGACTGGCCTATAGCTCTCCTTTTTGATTGCATCTTTTCCTGGTTTTGATATCAAAGTAATAATTGCCTCCTGGAATGAGTTAGGGAGCATTGCTTCCCTTTCAATTTCATTGAAGTGTTTGAGGAGTATTGGCATTAAATCTTCTCTAAATTTCTTATAGAATTCAGCTGTGAATCCATCAGGACCTGGGCTTTTCTTTGTTGGTAAGTTTTTAATCACATTTTCAATTTCAATAGCTGATATTAGCTATTCAAAATTGTTATATCTACTTGATTGAGCTTTGGTAGTTCATACATTTCTAGAAATCTGTCCATTTCCTCTGTGTCTTCCACTCTATGTGAATAAAGGTTTTCAAAGTACGTATTCATGATCTTTCCAATTTCCATGGGATCTATAGTAATTTCTCTCTTTTCAGTCCTTATTGAGTGGATTTGAGTTATTTCTTTCTTTTTATTCATAAGATTGGCTAGAGTTTTATCAGTTTTTTTATCCTCTCAAGAAACCAGCTCTTTGATTCATTAGTTCTTAGTATGTTTTTTAGCTTCAATAGCATTAATTTCTGCTCTGATCTTTTTTTTTTCACAATCTGTATGTTTTTTAATTTATTTTAGTGGACAAAATATAGCTGTTTATGTTTCTGGGGTACAGTGTAATATTTTGAGCTCTCTATACATTGTAGAAAGAGACAATCAAGTGAGCTAATATTCCCAAAACCTTACCAAATTAATTGTTTTTGTCATATAAATGTTAAAATCTATACTTTTGAATCATTTTTCTGTTATTAACTGCATATTTTAAGTTCAATTATACACCATTTTAAGCCTGAATCTTTTCATTTAAACATTAAGATATAACTTTATCTTGAACGGTGGCTGTTATAATTAAATAATTTATTTCCCTCAAGGAAAAATTTTACTTGTCTATCTAGGCAACATGCATCTATTTATCTAAGTTAGCATTTAATAAGTAGAATAATATTTAAATAATTATTTATGATATTACAAAGAGCACTTGGAAAATGTCCTGAAACATAAAGTTATTCCTATTATTTTGAGGCATATGAAGCTTAAAAAGTCTGGTTTTGAAAAATATTTAATAAAGATTGAATTACTGAATGGGTTGTTTTTGATATTTTATGCAGATTTACAAATGTATGAATTCTTATCTTTAACCATTACAGTGAATCAACAATTGACTGCATGAGCATTATTATGTACTGCACCTTGCAGGATATTTTTCTTAGTATTTAAAAAATATAGTGTGGAGACATTATGAAAATTGTAATAGATGAGTAGCAGGGAATTGTGCAAAATAATTTGTAAGTTTAACGTGCGATCAAAACATCTGTTCAGATATATTTCCCACAGGTAATGTAGCAAAGAATGCAAGTTACAGACTGAGAAAAGGAAAAAGTTCTTCTTCCACAGTGAAATTCATTGAATATAATAAACATAATTTTTCTACTCATCTAAGAATTACTTAAAACAAAAATTTTACTCTGAAATCTGCTTTCCCTACCTATCATGTCAATATTATTTTCTATTTCATTTTTTTATTTAGAGAAAAAAATGCAAAACAAAAAAAGGGTAAAACTAATAATTTCAATAAATAAATAACATTAATAAATCACTCATTGATAAATTACATATTGTTATCTTAGAAGTAGTACAAGTAACAAAAATCAACTCTTTATCATTTCTGGTTTCCTACGCCAACTCTTGAGATTTTCTTTTTTGTTGTTGTTGTTATATCATGTTTCAGATTGCTCAGTACCTTACTGGTCCGTTTTGTTGTTGTTATTTACTTTTTATTTTTGTTTATTTATTTGAAATAGTAAAATACCATAGAACAAGATGGAAAAATGCCAATTGATATTTTATGCAGATTTACAAATGTGTGAATTCTTATCTTTAACCAGTGCAGTGAAATTGGTACAGAACTTCACAGCAGGTTACCAGGATAACAGTAATAGGTACCATAGCATATCTCGTTTTCTTCACAATAGTTGTTCTTTCAATCAGGTATAGTAAAATCAAAGGAAATACAGAACATTATAGAACCCGTCAAAACAGAGTATTGAATAGAGCAATACCATTAATCAGAACAAAGGAAAACAGTGATAAAAAATATTTGCCTTCAAAGAAATGGTAGAAGGAAATCCCCCTTATTTGCTATATTGCATATAGTCAGCCTCGCAAGAGATGCTCAGATCTGTCTCCCATTTGCTAAGGGGGGGTGGCTGGGGGATGGGGGATGGGGCATGGATGTTTGAATCTTAGCCTGCAGGCCAGTAGGCTGACAGCTGCTTACCAGGGCAGCGAGCTGGTTGCTTGGTTTCAGAGTGCCCTGAGTTCCAACATGGCATGGATTTCAGGAGACGCTGATGGTCCCAGCCCTGGGGCGGCTGCAGCTTTCCAGGCCACAGCCACTTACCAGGGCAGCAAGCTGGCTGCTTGGTTTCTGAGTGCCCTAAGTTCCAAAATGGCGCGAATCTCAGGAGACGCTGATGATTCTTGCCCTGGGGCAGGCGCGGCTTGCTGGGCCACAGCTGCTTAACAGGGCAGCGTCTGCTCACCAGGGCAGCGTCTGCTCTGATCTTTATGATTTTCTCTCTTCTATAATAAGCTTTGGGTTTGCTTTGCTCTTCTTCTTCTAGAAGCTTGAGGTGTAGCATTAGGTTTTTTATTAGTGCTCATTCTGTTTTCTTGATATGATGAATTATTCCTGTATATTTCTCTCTTAGGACTGCTTTCATTGCATGCCATAAGTTTTTGGAATGTTGTATCTGCATTTTCATTGAATTGTAGAAATTGCTTAATTTCTTCTTTAATTTCACCTGAAACCCACTGATTGTTCAGGAGGTTGTTAATTGCCATGTATGTATGCAGGTTTTGCAATTTCTTTTGCCATTAATTTCCAATTTCAGTGCACTATGGTTAGATAATATGCATGGGACAATTTAATACCTTTATATTCACATAAGAATGTTTTATGGGCTAATATATGGTCTATTTTGGAGAATGTCCCATGTGCATCTGAAAACAATGCGTATTGTGATGTGGTTCGGTGGAACACTCTTTAAACATCTACTAAGTCCATTTGCTCACAGGTTTGGTTCAGTTCTGTTATTTCTTTGCTGACTTTTTGTCTAAGTTGATCTATCTCTTTGTGACAACGGAGTATTAAAGTCCCCTATTACAATTGTGTTGTTGCTTATTTGGTTTTTCATATTTATTAGTATTTGTCTTATATAATTGGGTGTTCCTGTATTGGGTGCATATATGTTTATGATTGCTAACTCTTCTTATTGAATTATTCCCTTGACAAGTATGTGGTGACCTTCTTTATCTCTTTTGATCATCTTTGGCATGAAGTTCACATTGTATGCAAATAGAATAGTTACCCCTGCTTTTTTCTGGGTTCCTGTCACATGGAATATTGTTTTCCAGCCTTTGACTTTTAATCTATGAGTTTCCTTTTGAGTCAGATGTGTTTCTGGTATACTGCATATTGTGAGATCCTGTTTCTTGATCCATTCTGTCAATCTACTTCTTTTAACAGGTGAATTGAGGCCATTTACACTGATGGATATAACTGATATGTACTGGGTCAACCTTGTCATGTTATTTTCCTGCTGTTGGTTTTCTACTTTTCCCCCTTGTTTGATTGTCTTGTCTGGTGATTTCTTTCTATTGTTATTCTAGAAATTGTAGTAATTTTTACCTCTATCTAGTATGTCTTTCAGTACTCTTTCTAGGTAGGTGGACATTAATTTCTTCAGTTGTTCTTTGTCATGGACGCACCTTACTTCTCCATTAAATTTCAAATAAAGTTTTGCAGGGTACATCAATCTGGATTGAAAGTTGTTTTCTTTCAGGGCTTGAAATACTTCACTCCAAGCTTGTCTTAACTCAAGGAGTTGTGCTGAAAAGTCTGCCATGATGCTAATGGGCTTTCCTTGATAGGTGAGTTGTGTCTTTTCTCTAACAGGTTTTAGTATTCTGTTTTATTGCTGTATGTCTATCTTAATTATTATATGTCTAGGTGTAGATTTATGTTGGTTGTGACTGTTTGGTGTTCTGTATGCATCACTTATCTGTATATCAGATCCTTTCCCCATATTTGGGAAATTTCCTGCTATTACTTCTGTGAATAATTTACGTATGTCATTTGCATTGACTCCTGCATCTTCATTGATGCCTATTAGTTTTATATTGTTTCTCCTGACATCATCTTGAAGCTGCTGAATTGTCACTTCATGCCGCCTTGTTATTTTTAAAAGTTCTATCCTTTCCTGATCATTAGCTGTAATCTTGTCTTCAAGGTCTGAAATTCTATCCTCAGCTTCATTTAAACAGTATCGTCAGCTTTCAATAGTATTTTTTATGTTTTGTATATCTCTTTGCGTTTTTCATGCATTCTATTCATTTTCTATATTGTTCATTCAAGATTTCAAACAGTTTCCTGCGCTCCTATACTTTTTTATCTATGTCTTCTCTAGCTATGCTCAGCAACTCTTTTATTAAGGTTGTCATTTCTGTCTTTATGTGAGAAATTATTTCTAATTTTATTTCCTCTATAGCCTCATGGATTTTTTCTTTATTTCACTTGATATCTTTTCAGAGATTTCAGGTGTATGACTTTTAAAATTCTCTATTTCAGTATCTCCTGTACTTGCTCCTGATGGGCTGGATGTTTAAGATTGCATTTTGCTTTTGCATTTTGTCATTTTCACTTTTCAGGCTAACATTTGGTCTTTCAATCCCACTTGTCTCACCTGTTGGTAGTGCATATCTTAGGGTCCTACTGTGTGGTTGATGTTTGTCCAGTTGCTGGGTACCACAGTGAAGAGGAGAGCCAGTCACCTGAATTCCTCCTGCAGTGCCTGTTGGGTGAGTCCTATATTCTTCCTAGGCTAACTAGCCTGGGAGTATTGATGTAAGTCAACCCTTAGTTCCCACTGTTACTATGTCTTCAGGTTGTTCCAGGCTACCAGATCTCCCTGTCTATAGTGTTTGTCTCAGCTGGGACCCTAATGTGTCACTGGGTGTCTCATAAGCCCTTTTGATTTTCTCCAAGATGGGGGAGGTCTTATTGGCACATTCCTCAACCCACCTAATATTCTCTGTAAGGAGGAAGGACTCCCACACACTCTTGCCAAGCTTGGCAAAGTCCTGCAGCTGGAGGGGACTTTATTAATGCTCCTGTTTACCCACTCAAGCCCTCTATTTTAGGGGCAAATTCACCACGTTGACAGAAGCCTGCTGAGGTCCCCTGTTTGGACGATGTGTTATTGAGTCTCCCATCAACACAGCAAGATTAATCTACTGCAGTCCATGGTTCTGGGAGGAGCAAGGGCAGCCAAATATCCACAATGATACTAGGTCCATGAGGTGGAGGAGCTTTCCAAGGGGGACAGGGCAGGCATGGGTTCCATTCTTGTATTGCACCTAATATCTGTCTGAAATTTTCTACCCATTCTTTTGATTTCTTTTTTTATAAATCTAGCAGTCTTTATCAAATTAGTTAATTATTCTGATTTTTTGGTAGCCTTATCTAAACCATGCAGTGTTTCTGTTTCTCTTTCTGTCTTCTCAAGACGTCTTTATCAAGTTTTCACCTGCATTTCTAAATTAACCAAATCTTCCTTGTGCTGCATCACAACTATCAAAACTTCATCAAATTAATCCCCCTAGTTTATACACTCATTTTGCTGAAATACACACTCAGGTAAACTCAGATCAAGTATGTCTCTGACCTTCTATTCATTGATTCTATAGATCAATTTAGAATTCAAGTAGAATTTCAGATTCCCCTGAACCTAAAAGGCATTAATGGAATGGTTTTGCTTCAACATAGTCAATGAGATTTATGATGCTGTACTAATTCTTTTCTATTAAAACTATGTGTCCTACCCCCTCTCTCTCCTTTCTTCATTTTAGTTCCTGACTCATTCTCTCCTTTCTTTTCATTTTTGGTTGTGTGCAATTTTATAACAATATATTTATATATGCATACTACCAATCCTTCTTGAGTAAAAACTGAGAATCCTTTCACTGTTGAAACTAAACATCACTTATTTTTTATATAAGTTTTTTACAGCCAGGAGTGATGGCACACACCTATAATTCTATCACTTGAGAGAATGAGATAGGAGCATAGCCATGAATTTGAGACCAGCTTGAGCTACTGAATCCAAAGGACCAGCCTGAGGCACACAGTGAGACTCTGTCTCAACAGAACAAAAGACAAAAAATTCCATCCTGTTTCATGCTATTATTTTCTTTTTTAAAATCGATTCTTAAATAGCAATCACTTCAAATGTTTCTTTACATCTCTTATCTTTGTAAACATTTTTTGTCATGTTCCCTTCATTTAAGAGTTCTTCAACTTTTTCTCCACTTTCTCTGGTAGCTTAAATTATTTCATCAAATCTAGTTTTATGACCACGGCTCTTTGTGGTGGCTTAGGTATGCTTTGCCAGTGTCCCCAAGGGTTTGTGTGGGGTCATTTTGGCCATTAGTGTGGTAATGTTACAGTAGCAGGAACTTTAGGAAGCTGAGCATGGTGGGAGGTCCTTAGGTCTTTCTTGGGGATGTGGTTCTTGAAATGAACTAAGGTAGTTCTTGTGTAACCCTGAGTTATTTTTCTCAAGGATGGGTTGCAAAAAAGTGAGCTTAACTCTTAAATTCCTTTTTGACTGACTAGTGACTTGGTCTTTCCCTCCTATACAAACTCCTACCATTGAGAAGTCATTCACCTTGAAGCTTTCATCTGAGCTGATGTGATGCTCGCATCATACCACTGAGCCTCCAGAACTAAAAATGGAAGAAAGCTCTTCTTTACTGAGTAGACTATCTTGGGCATAACAAAAATACTGGACTAGAACATTTTTTATATTCTCCCTTCCATTTTTAAATTGTATTATCTTCTTATTTTATGGATACATGAATGTTCTCTGCAGATATTGGACTCATTTTACTATTCTTCTTGAATGTTTTTCTTTTCAACTCATAAAAGAAGGCTTGTTTGCAGTTTTTCATGGCCTTTGTCTTTATATTGCAGTTACCTAATGATCTCTGGTTGCCTTTTGGTGTTTAAGGGACCACAGGATATTGTGAACTGAAAGTTTAAAAGCAGAGCGTTTCACTTTAACAGTTATACTTGGAAGGAATTAAGAGGAAAATGACAACATGCTACCAGATTCCCAAAAGGCAAGTTACAGAAGTGTTTCCTTTGGGGCACTGAGAGCCCATAGTGTTTGGTACAAATCTCTCAAATTCATTTCCTTAGAGAATTTTGTGAGGTTTTTTTTTTCTTTTCTGTTAGGAATAAGTCCTTGGTCGTGGGATGTTTTGCCTTAAGCGACAAAGAACATCAGAATAAAGATTATAAGACATCTTACTCCATCCTGACATATGTGCAATTTCTGAGTTTGAGACCTGCACTGAGTCTCTGTCACTTGATTCCTTCCTTATGAGTTCGAGTCTGTGAATTTGTGATTCTTATTCTCGAGGTGATCCTCAGTTATCTGTCTTCAAAAACTGTACTGGAATCCAGCACACACTCTCTATTGTAATCATTAATATGTTTGTGTGTTTTTAGTTCATTAATGTTAATTTATTTGAGTCACAGAAGAAGCACTTATGCATGTGTGTGTTTTCTCTGGAATAGTTCTTTTCAACAATTAAGCAACTAAACAAGTAATCTTATTGTGTTTTATCTTCGTTAACAATTTTAAATCATATTTGGTGCAAGATTCATTATGCAGCCACACATAAAAACATTTGCAGATAAATGGACATATAACCACACATGCTGATGAATTGCTTTCTGATGGTAGGGCTAAAATGGGAAAGTGTGAATTAAAAATACATTTTTCAAAAAGGAAAGAAATTTGGTAAGGATTTTTAGAGTGGGTCATTCTCCAGGAGGGGTGGCACCTACTAATAGTCTTTGAGTTGGAGGAAAGGTCATGGAAACTAAAAAGATGCCAGAAAAGTCTAAGCATACTCATTTTTGGTGAACAAGGTCATTAAAAAGGGGAGAAAAATAGTTCTTGAAATTGCTAATGCTTGAAATCCGAATATTTGAATTTTAGACTCAACAATCAAGCTATTTAAATGCTTGATCATCAGTGTGTGAACTCCAATTTCTGTTGTCCTTGTTGGACAACATTGATAACTCAGAACTGAGTATTAATTGAGGTAAATGAAATCACAACATGGTTCTGGAGGCAAAAATAGATATTTAATTAAAAATTAAACTTTACTTTTCTATCATTTTGTGACAGTTTTGGTAATGCCTGTCACAGGAAATTATTTGTCTTCTCTTCATATCTAGCTATAATCTTCTTATTAACAGTTACCAGTGTTCCTCCCTGTCAGCTGGTTGGAAACCCATTAGTGGTTTGTTCATTAGTAAAATCATAATATTTACATCTCATCTCTTCACAAAAAAATGAGAGAGCCTTCTATATTGTCTGCTTGAATCATTTGGATTATGGTGTCAGAGGTATCTGAAAGTGAATTTAAATTGTCTGTAATATTGATGTCTCCTGCTGAGTAGTTATCAGTAGATTATCATAGAATGAGGCAGAAACAAAAACAATTATTCCTTTTTTCTTTGGAGGAAACTTTGCAGAAACCATGTTCCCAGGCGTGCTGAGATGATATTCCACACTCATTTATTTTATACATATTTATTTCTGCTCCTTTTTAAATTTTTGAAATTGTTCTGGCACATGTTTGAAGTACACAGTGTTTACATTCCATGTGTGGAGTTGGTATCTAACACATCTTAATTTCTTTTTTTATGCCTCTTTCTTCCCCTTTTCCGCCTTCCTCCTCTTGATCCCCTTATCCTTTGGAAGATTTTTTGCCCTACTTTCTGTTATCTACATTTTATTTTGCGTTTTATATATATTTTGAATTTCTCATATTTGTCAAAGCGTTTGTTTCTACTCTTGTGCACAATTGCTAGACTTTCTCAAGATTGACTCAGGAATCTCATCTGTCAGTGGTTCCCTGATCCTCCTCAAACATAGTCAATACTTCCTCTCTGTGCTAACTCACTGCTTCCCTCAACATGTTTATGATCTCTAAAAGGCCACTAGTCTTAACTTTTTATTTACTGTAAAATTTTTATGGCACTAGAACTGAATGCATAGAATGATGAATAGTTTCAAGTTAATAATTTGGAATTCGATGGAAGTTGAAGAAAAATAAAAGTACAGAGTTTAAAATGAGTGCTACCCAAATTGTAGTGAAACAGTTTTTGCTTTTTTCAAATAAAAGGAAGAATAATCACAACAGTTAATGGTTTTTGAGAAATTACTCAGTTTTTAACCATAAATTTTCATTCTTTTAAGTTTAGATACTTACATGCACTACTGAAACACTTGTATAAACATTTAAATAAGCTCTTTACAACTAGAATCAACCAATAAAATCAAATAATTAAAGTAATACAATCACTACCAAATATTATTAGTTTTAGAAGATTTTTGTATGAGAAAATTTTATACCTAAGTGTAATATATACTTTTTTTTTTTTGTCTTTTTAAGACAGGGTCTCACTATGCAGTTCAGGCTGGCCTTGAGCTCACTTTGTAGCCCAGGCTGGTCTCAAACTCGTGACAATCATCCTGCCTTAGCCTCCCAAGTGCTGGGTTTACAGGCATGAGCCATCATGCCTGACCTAGTATAATATATACTTGACACCTGCTATTTGTTTTAGTTATCTGCTATAAGTCATATGTACACTGAATGAGTGAATAAAGAATATAGATGAAATACAGGGCTAGATTTCTGCAAGCTCTGATCACAATATTAGTAATCAATACATAAACTTTTTAAAATAATGTGTGTTTCTCTTAAAGACACATAATATAATATAGATTGTTGATATGTTAGCACTGAACTCATGGTCAGCAGCATTGTCACTCGTGTTGGAGCAGAGCTTAACTAACATTTCTTTATTTTCTGCATGAAACACAATAAAGCACTTAATAACAGCCAATAGTACAGCAAAATTAAGCTTGAGGCTCATTTTAAACAGCAATGTCACTATCAAAAATGACAAAATTGGAGAAACACAACGTTAAGTAGACCACAAAGAGCATAGCAGTTCAAAATAGAAGGATCTCAGATTACTTTAACAATGTTCAATTGGGCCACTCAAATTTTTGACATTCGATGCGAGTCTCCAAAATCACTGCCAGTATGGATTTGGGGGTTACCAATACATTTTAGCAAGCAGACTGATTTCTAAATGGAGTATCTGGGGAAAATGAGGATTGATTACGTCCTTGAAATCACAGTTGTGCACATTGGATCAATTCATCAACACTGTTTTATCTCTTGAAAAACAATAAGCTCCCCAGTCATAGAATTTGACCAAATAACTATATATTATTAAAATAGACTAAATCATTGGTGCTAAGAGAATTAAAAGTTGGAAAAATACAGTGACCCTACTGGAGTCTATTCTTCAACAGGAGTTATATAATCTACATTTTATTTTTGTTATTTATGATGTTTATGTACTATAAAGTCACCATTAGCACTGAATCTGTGAGTGATGAGCCATGTTTCTCTACACTGCTATGCTCTCTTATATATATGTAGAAAAATTAGTAAATGGACAGAATTAATCTTGTTTGGTGAGCTAATCCAGAAATGTACTATCCTCAAGATCACATTTACACATTCTAAGTAAGAGAGACTTAAAACCATTTTCTCTGAAGGTTTACAGCACCTTCAAAGAAAAGTAAACCTGTTTTACAGCACTTTGAAACTTACGTGCAGGCTGAACTACTGCTACTGAGCCAAAAGTTAGCTGTCAGTATTCTACCCCAACCACAAATAATAATCAATCTCAAATCTTTGCAGGGCAAACCTTTGTTACTACAAACTGGAATCTTCCATTTATCTAATTGTTCATATTTCCACCATTATTCTTACCACTCCTGTATGAAAAGAAGAACGGCTTAGGTTTGTGTGCAGCCCGCTCCAAAATACTGACCCTGTTCTTCTGCACTGCATCCTCTATTTAATGGGGTTACTAGTTGATTCGGGTAATAGGAAGCTCAAACTAATTTTAAAATCATTTCACAGTTCTGAAAGGTAACTTTGCTATGTACTTATTTGCCTTAATTTCTCCCCTTTTATGCTGCCATAAGTATTTTCCAGTTTGTATTCAACCCTGTGATAAACATGTACATCCACAGCTGCAGACCCTCTATGGAATAGAAATGTGCTTAATTATTTTAATAATATCATAATGATATAGTAACATTATAAAAACAATCGATAAAGAGCATATTTTGTAATGAATATTCATCATTTTTATTAAAACAGTTGATACTTAATTCCACAAATAAAATCACAGGGTATATGAGAATTAAGTGTCAAATTAGTACTTGAAAATTGAATACAATAAAATATTACTGGAAACTCCTAATGAAATTTGCAAACAAAGAGAGTCCCTGACTTCCACTGCAGAGTAATATTACATGAGGAATATGACTTTTAATCTTCAGCTCATGCATTCATCTGCAGATTTGTGTGGAAATTGGTAATTATGGATGAAATATTTGATTCAGAACTCTCATCTTGGGAAGATTTGGAAACACAGGCGAACTGAATGGAATGGCAGACAGAATTACTTCTTTCTTAGAGCCAGTGGTAATTACACTTGTGTGATAAGTTACATGTATTTTTACTGACATATCCATTGCATGATTTTGCTGTGATTTTAGTCCTTGATATCCACTAGCACCTGGACAGTGTCTGTTACAGACATAGTTGGTACTCAAATATTTATTGCATCTGTAATTGCAACTTTATGTACAAAAGCCCACAAGAAACTATGCACATCAACTTTCTCCATTGCTTTAAAGATGCAGACGAGCCTTATTTCGAATTCTCTTCTTTAATGGTTTAAACACATGCAGAATAAAAGAAGCAAGCCAGAATATATTAACCTAATTATAGTACAATGTGCCATATTTCATTTAGTTGCATCTAAATACACAGTCAGTGAAATCACCTAAATGCACCTCTCCTCATAGAGTTGACCTTACACTTTTAGACAGACATATAAAAAAACATCTTCATGACCTTCAGCTATACAAAAGACGATTTTAAATGCAACATCACATGAGTGTCTAAGAAAAGAAAATAACATGATAAACTGGACTGGGGCGATTTGCACATTTGCAAATCACTTATTTGGCAAAAAAGGTTATACAAAAAATATATTTTGAAACTCTCTAAATGCAACCAAAACAAAACAATTTTTAAAACTGGGTAAAATATTTGCACAATAACATTATGGAAGATACTATGTAGGGAGGAAAAGTAATGATATAAAATTGTTCAACAACATTCGCCACTAGGGAAAGGTAACGACAAATCACAGTAAGTACAGTGAGGCACAACAATAGACTTATAAGAATGGACAAACATGAAAAAAGACAAAAATAACATCAGAAACTGTTGTAAAGGATGCAGAACTATTGAAAATACTTAGATTTTTGATAAAAAGTGACATGCATATTTGACAGATTGGTTTGGGCCATTTCCTTCTAAAGTTCAATCACCTGCCAAATAGAGTAATCCTATCGCTGATTATTTACCCTAAAAAGACTAAAACTTCTAATCCCATAGAAAATTGTAAATGAACATTTCACAATGACCAAAACTAGTGATGTCCAAATGCCTTATCATGTGTGAAAGCTTAGTGTCATATCCATGCAATTGTATGCTACTTAGCAACAAAAGTACAGTATAATTTGGATGAATCCCAAAGTCATCAGGCTGAGCAGAAGAAACATGTCACAAATGGGCACAACTGCATGATTCTATTTTTTTTTTGACACTCTTAAGACCAAATATGTTAGTCAAAGAGCATATTACTGCTGTCAGGGTAGGTGTGAAGCAATGTTTTGATGGTGATCTGGTAGCAGAGGAAATGTTTTGGAGTGATAAATCTCTACCATGATTGTGGTAGGGGATACATAAATCTATACCTGTATTAAAACTCATATTTTGGCTATATGTACCAAAAAGGCAAGATTAGAAATCCCAGATTTTAAAAATATAACATAAATGTGTGTGTGTGTGTGTGTGCACCTGTGCACATATGTTTTAAATATGAGCATCTTTGGAAAAACAGGATTACTTTTTTAATTAAAACTTTGAAGAGAGTTTCTACTATCAAGTGGTTTAAAAAGCACTGTGCTCATACAAATACAGTTTGATGTGACTGGAAACCTCTGTGTTCAGCAATCCAGGCATAGAATTCGATCCGGTTACATTAACAAATCTTCTCAGATCCAGGTCACGTTCCTTTTCTACTGCAGTTTTAGTCCACATTTTTAAAAATTTTTCCTCATGTGCTTAAACCTCCATCTTTTCATTTGACAAGCTGTGTTTGGTGCCTACTCTGAGCTGACCTTGAACATGTTAGGTTTCTGTAAAGCATTACACAATCAAAACAAGCTGCTTCATTAGCAGTAACGTCTTCAGTGGTATCCTGACCAACGACCCCATCCCGCAGATGTCCCACCGAGCCCCTAACATGCTGATCTCCTGACTGACTTTCTCCATTCACCCCGCCACCTCCCTGGAACCGCCAGAGCACCATTTTATTTCTTCCACATGACTCTTTATAGCTGAAATCAAATCCTGATTAAAGTTCTCTTTCTTTTCTCCCAAAAGATTTCTCCAGCATTTGTCAATCAATATTGTAAAACACTGTCTGCAACGCGGGTGAACAGATAATTCTCTAACAAATATAAGATCAAGTTTTGTGTAGGTTTTCTAAGATAACATCTGTGAACGCAGACTAAGCAGGCACTTAACTGACTCAAAGAGATCACAGTCTGTGATCATGTGGTTCAATCAGGTGATCCATTTTTCAGAACATTGAGAATGAATGAGCTTCATATTTTTAGACCATTTTCTTGATCTACTTATAGATGACCTTTGAGTGAGTCTTGGGTAATGATAACTGGGGAATTTGAAATTATTTGTTCTGCCAAGGATTTATAGTATGCTTTGACTATAGGAGCATTTACAGAAATGATTGTGTGCTTGTAGAAAAAAGTCAAAGCAAAACTTTGGAATAGACGTGAATAAAGAAAGACAAAAAGAGTGGAATCATTGTTCACTTTTAGAAATGAACTGATGAGCTTCTGGAAAACTAGGAAGTGGAAAATGTTTTATGGGTTATAAGGATCAGTAGTATGCAGTGATTAAGAAAACAAACTAAAACACTCAGCTAGACCTAAATTGGAATTCAATTCTAGAGACTTGTTGACTTCATAAATAAATCCATACATTACCTCACTAATGGGTTAATTACTTTATGTCAGTCTCAATTTGTTTTTTGTTTTTTTTTTTGCCTATGAGACATGGAAATAATAGTAGTACATTCACTTTAGGTTGTCAAGACTTATTTGAAATACTGTATACACATAACACTTTTAGTATAATATTATGGATGAAATAAATGGTAAGTAAATATTAGCAAATAGTAGTAACAGTTTGCAAATACACAAAATCCAACTTCTGTGACTAAATTAGCTTCAGAAGTACTAGGATGAATTAACTTAGGTGAACATTAAAATAGTTTTCAGTATCTTTAAAATATTTATGTGCTTTGTGAATATGTGAGAGGGTAGTAAAGTATTTCTCAAAATAACTTTAACATACAAATCCTTTTTTTTCTCAGAGTATCCCAAAAGAATTAGTGTGCCTAAGACACTTATTTAACAAATACTGGTCATATATTCTAGGAGTTTTCTATACATTTTTATCATAATACCCATGTTTATTTAGTAACTTTAACACCATCATGTTTATGCAAAAGATATTTTAATATTAAGATGTAACATGATTGCATCAAAATGGCTATTGTAAAGACATTATGAGGTAATGTATTTAGTATTTAGTGCAAATCACTGACCCTCAACCATGATATTGTCCACTTTCTAATTTGCTCATTTCCAAAATAATTTTGATAATTTTATCTCTGTACTTACTTTATAAATCAGAAAATGGGTTAAGCTTATTTTTATTTGGAATGTTATCTCAGTTATTTACCCTAAAATCATCATTTTAGAGTTTATTTATGGCATTGTATTTTACTAAAACAACAAAGAAAAACACTTAATAGAAGATTGACTACACAGGTGGCAGCCGAGCATAATAGATCTTTTTTATGGACTCACCTAAAATTTCTGCTCTCCTTTCTATTTCAGTACTTAATATAGATTCAATTTTAAAAATTACCACAATTAGGCATCTTAGAAAAGACTGATTATGTCCTCCTAGGTTTTTAAATGGAAAGCAAAGTAAATTCCATTAATATTCTGAAATTATTATTGGAAAATAAATAACCATAACCATAATAACGTTCATAAAGTAATTAGTGCATATGAGAAGCAAATCACTCAGAATATCAGAGAATTGTTAGAAAATGAGCAAACATTCTGCTTAACATGCTTTCAGAGCACTTCTGGTGTAAGCTGGTGTAGCACACATGTCCTCTGCTACTACGTGATGTGACACAGATGGTGTCAAGCTACTGTATCCTCTTTCATCCAACTTTGAGCATGCCTCCTTTCTGACCTCTACCAACATCTCTGAAGCTCTTCCTGATCATTATCCCTAACCCACACGATGTTTTTCCCTAACCATCTATGTGTACCCAACCTTCTCTTCAAAAACCACTTCAGCACCAAGACTAGGGATTCAGTATGGGATGAGGCTTAGGAGTTGATAAAGGTATGAACTTAACGTATTTCCTTTTTTTCAAAACTCCACATTTTCCTATTTTTTTAAATCTCTGAAAACTGATTTTCAGATTCTTTTGCCAGCTCATCCACATTGCCCTAATTTGCAATTGCCTGTAGTTTTTTTGTTTGTTTTGATTTGTTTGTTTTTGTTTTCTTTTGGAGCTTTAGAACAGGGATAGATTCTAGATTCAAGTACACAAGAATTCGCAAAGCACAGAGGAGTGGGGAGAAATTCAGATTGTTACTGCAGAGTCCCATATTTTTTTGGTTGCATTAGCATATAAAGGCAATGTTATAGGTCTATAAATAATACATGAGGAGTAAAAGTTGCATATGAGTGCATTCAATATCCAAAAAAGAGTGAACAGTTTATTTTTATGCTGATAGTGATGGAATTTTTGTTACATTTTCCATAAAGCCATGTCCACAGATTCATAGATTTTAATTTTGTTAAATACAAGCTATTGCTGGAAGACCAAGTACATTTCCCAAACACATTTCATAGGTAAAGATTCAGTTATTAGGTGATTGTTGGGTCATTAATCATTAACATATTTATGGAGAAGTTTTATCAAACTACTATTTTTTCTTTCTTGAGATGTTCCCCAGTGGAGGATAAGAATGGATTGCAAACTTGATCTGACACTTCTTATCTACTTCATCCATGGTATGATGATAAAAGATTGTTCAAATTCTCCACACTTCATTCTTGGCATCTAATGGCCAAGGGTAATAGTAATAGTTCTGAGGATTGAGTAATTAGAACACCTGAGGGTTTAGAAGAATATTTGACACGGTGAGTACTGTGCAAACAAATGTTATGTGCCAGGTTTGAGAAGGTCCCCACAGAGGTGAGGGAGAATACAACTTGGACTGTCAAGTAGGGTCATTGGCTTTCGTCACAGGAAAAGGATTTCAGGATGCATCAAAGTGAGCTAGATAAGCAGGTTTATTAGTCAAAACTAGGAAGAAGGGAAGAATAGGAAAAAGACTTCAGCTTTGGTCACTGCAGAGGGTTCATTCTGATGAAATTCAAAATAGCTTACTCGCTGAAGAACGCGGTCTGGATTTAAGGTCCACTTGATCATTTTTCCAGTTCTTAGATTCCATAGTTCCATTCCCAGGAGACGACTGCCCTTGCTCAAGAGGGTGATCTCATCACAGTGTGAGGCTCTGCTTTCCTGAAACTCAGGTGATTCCAGTTTTAGGACATTCACTGGAGACTTCTAGGCATTGCTCAAAGGAGGGCAGGGAGTGAAGTGGATGTTGTAAAAGCTGGTACTGTCCCTGTAAGTCCTGAAAACTACTTTAGTTATTCTTACCTTGGTGTCCTCAGTCTTAGTTGAGGTAAACTAGGTAAACTGAGGAGTATGGAAATTTGTTTTGCTAACTTTTCTAAATGATTAATATTTTTACAGGCATGCCAAGCAGGGATCAGACTGAGTTTCAAGGTAACAAAGAGAACACAGTACTGGGTTTCCTTGTCTCCTTTCTACCTCTCTTTCTTTATACTGTCAGCTCCAATCTAAATGTCTCCTTTTGGTTTCAGTCCCAAATGCGTGCTTGACAACTGTGCTTGGGTGTTTCACAGATACTTCAGAGTTGTTTATAAAACTCATTTCATAATCTCTTTCCTCAGCTTAACCCATACACAGATTCTACTTTTATAACAATATTAATTCCATCAGTAAATAGATATTTGTATGATTCACAAGTCTTTTGGGATTTCTTTTTTCCCACATGTCCTGATACCCAATTTATGTAGGTGTTTGCTCTTCAGATATGACTCCTCTCTTATTCATGTGTCTACTCTCAATCCAAACTCCATTAGCCTCTTACCTGGAATACTTAGAAAGTCTCTCAATTAGTTTTCACAAATTCATTAATGTGTTCCACCCTTTTTCCCAAAACACAAATTCAATCATGTTGCTTTCCTCTTTAAAGTAGGGAGTGGTCTCCCATTGTTGTTAAAATAGAGACCTGAATCCTTAACATAGACCCATCTCCACATATCTTGATACTGTTGTTGTCAGGAGACTTATGTGTCTCTTTGATTCCTTTTTGCATACAATGTTTTCTTTCAGTCCATTGGATGAGCCATTATTCCTATTTCTTGAGAAACCTTTTATTTTTTTTTTATACAAGTACATCCTGCTCTGTATTTGGAATTATCCCTTCAGTCTTTCACATTAAATCCACCTTCTTTTGCTGAGTTGGGCATGGACATCAGTCCTTTAGAAAATATTACCTTCATTTCCAAAAAATGCAGGTATTCCAATTATTCCATGATTCCAGCAATGTACTTAGCTTTTCTATCTTGCATCACAAGAACATTAATTTGTTATATAACTCTTAGTAGAGCTGTTTTCTCAGCAAAATTCATGTTCCATGAGGAAAAGATCCTGTATGTTTTATTCATTCCATTGAGATGGCTGTATCAAAATGTTACAACCCCCCAAAATTATAATATTACAAATAGGAAACATAATTTTTTGCTGTATAAACCACTGGTGAATTCTCTAGGGAAAGTTGAATGTATGTAATTGAATTAGTCAATAACCTATACAGAATTTTTGGACATAAATTATACAAATGGTTGAACCTACCTGCCCAAAAGATGATTTCTGTTTTGGAAGAGTTATTTTGAGCCACTGTTTCCAAATAGTATTAGATGGAATGATAAGTGATCTACAATGGTTATTTATTATTTAAGACAGTACAACTCTCATCAGTTTCAAGGAGAAGACTTATTTTCCTGCCAGGAATGCAGCAGGCCTTGAATCTTGATCTGCAAAATATGATTTCATGTCACTGGCATAACCAATTTTTTTAAAATGGGAAACAGGTTAAGAAGCAAAGATTTCATAAACTAGCATCTTACATCACTTCAGCATTCAAACCCTTACCATTTTAATGACATTTACACTCTGTAAAATTGTCATTATGCAGAAGCTCATGTTGAGATTTTATTATTTACTACACTGTTATTTGCTACCTGAAATCAGGCTGAATGAAACTTAGTAATAGACAAAAGCCTGCTAAAAACAATTTCAGTTTGGCCCTAACAGATTTTTCCATACAGTATTAACACTAGTCATTACTGACTTATCCACTTAAATTTGGCCTCTGTCTCAGTTGTATGCTGCTCTCATAAACTTAGATTAGCAAGTTTTTTGTAAAGGAAATGAATATACAATTTAATGGCTGTGTCTAGCAAATTAACCCTTCTACTAAGGGTGATATATTTTTTTAAAGTAACCTTTCACACAAGCCTATGTTTAAGTTCTTTATCAATAAGATCACATTAATTGGCAATATTTAAACCCTTTCACTTGAGTAGATATTGATCTATCTGTATGACAAGATGTCTTCAAAGGACAGTATTTTAAAGAGTTTCATAAATAATTATGGTATTGTTACTGGTACCAAATCAAAATGAAACTTGGAATCAGTAAAGTTCTAAACACTGCTTCTTGACTGTAAGTTTGAAGCACAAATAAGTCTCAGTTTCCAAAATCCATTGAAAGCTAGGAAGTATATTTTAATATTTCATTCTGTCTAAACTCCAAAGATGGAAGTTATTCCACAAAAAGGTTCTCTGAAGACTATTTTTTTGGTACCAGGAACTGAACTCAGGATCTTGCACTTGCTAGAGGCACTTGTGCCTCTGAGCTACAACCCCAGACCACAAAGTTGTTCCCTGATTTCCTTAGTGAATGGTTTTTGGGAAGTCTCTGATGATAAAACAGCAAAAATGAAACATACAAAAAGGTGTTTATTTGTTATAAAATGGAAAAATATCTATTCATACATATTGCACCAAGTGTATGATAAATGAGAACAGGGATATATTTGTCTTTTAAATATTGACATTGTATAAATGTATCAAAATATAACATAGTAGTATCCCAGAATATGTAACATTTTTATGCTCTCATATATTTGCTTAAAAATAAATTTCAATGAAATGAAATACAACCTTCTCTTGGGCAAACTCAAAAAGAGATCACTCTGGAATCTGTTTATTAATTGGTGGAGTCAGTCAGTGTCTCCACTCTCAGTCTTCTCTGTGTGCAGACCCGAGTGGTCTCATTTGCACAGTCCTTGAGTAGCATTTTCACTGTTCTTGAGCCAAGAGTTAACCATTTTTCAAAACCTTCCATGTGATTCCCAGATTCATTTTTCTTTGCTTCTCCAAGAAGTTTCCAGTTTCTGTCTTCCAAAGAGATTTCCCTTGCTTGCCCATTTGCAAGGGAGAGTTTCACCTGCCACGGTGATTTAAATTCAAAGAGGACAGTGAAATGTACAGCCAGTCACTTATCATCCTGATAAACCAAGAAAACCACTAACTCAGTTCTAGAATGCTCCACATGGTTCACCAATACCAGCGCTGGGGAGATAAAGCACGGGGTGATAAATTAAACTCTTCATTCTCTTTGCGCATGTAGACATCCTCTGTTTCTTCACTTTTTACAACTGGTTTTGTTTGTTTTACTTTTCCTTCTTGTACAATTAAATAATATACTCCTTTCTGAGTAATCTGCTTAAAAAACCAGTATTTTTCAAAATTAGTATTGTCATTATCAAGATTGTTCAAGGCCATTACTTTCTAATAGGGAAAACCCTTAATAGAAAGAACAATTGTATTTCAATATTATTCTTCCAGTGTGGTAGAAAAATGAAAAAATGTCAATCTGCTTTTTGGCACATGAATGCATTACTTTTGTAATTGAAATCTGTAGCCAAAAGTCTTTAGAAGTCAGTAATATGTACCATAGATGGTGGTCATAACCTAATATGTTTATATGTATTTATCTAAAGCAAAACAAAAACAAATATACCTTCAATTCCACCATATGCTAGCTCCATATGTTGGTCTGTCTTCTAGGAAAAGAAATAAAAACTTTAGGTAATTTAGGGAGAAAACAAAAGGGCCAGCTTTACAGGTAGACCGTGTCCTATGTGTACTCCTCTGTGTGAGTTTTCTGTGTATGATGGAGTCTGTGGTATCTCCTTACAGTTCCTATTAACCAGGCAATTTGTTACACCTGTGTCTTCTTGGAGACATAAACGACAGTCACTCCTGAGCCATGAGGATGTAAATATTACTGTGGGATAACAGCACATCAGAAGTTATTGACCTCTGTGATGGTTTATCACAGATGTCAACTTGACTGGATTTAGAGATATCTAACCAGTTAATAAAGTATATTTTTAAGTGAATCTGTAAGATTTCTGGAGCTCAGAAGGTGAGATCCACCCTGAATGTGAGGACCACTGTCCAATAGGCTGGGAGCTCGGATGGAGTAAAAAACTGAAGAAGGAAGAAGATTGACTGCATTTGCAGTCATCATCAATTCTTCTTGATGATGTCTTGGTTTTTACAGCTATCATCTCTCAAATACACTAAACTGTAGCTTTTTTGACCTTGAAAAGCTAGACTCACATCAGGTGCTTTCCAAGAAAGTTCTAACGCTTTTCATGCTAGGACTGGGGCTGTATCATTGGTCTATCTTGTCCTGGGGTTGCTAGCTTCCTTGAGCAGCTACTGTTTTCCTCACTTCACCGGACTGCAGGCCGGCATTGCTAGACTGCCCAGCCTTTGATCATGTAAGCCCATAAAACCTCTTTTATAACAAGATATGATTCTATCAGGTTTATTCCTCTTGAGAACTCTGACTAATCTAACCATCTATGTTATGAAAAGGTGAATGCTCCTCGTGTATGAAAATTGTTATCTTTGATTAGGAGAATTTAGGAGCTATAAACGCTTTCACAGTGCTACTCAAATGTGTTATGAAAGTTACTTCGATAAACTAATAAAAATCTGCGGAGCCCACGGTCTCCTGTAGGGTGTCCTAAGAATGTAGAATTCCCTCAGTCTGAAGCTTTTGCTGCACTTTTGGGTCAGAGTTTTTCTTTTCTGTCAGACTGATTAATTGGAAATCAGAATCACACATGTTTAGATCTGGAAGGGCTCAATGTGGGAATTCAATTCTCCCTCCTACATTTTATCCAATGGTGAAATAACAGTCACTTTTTCAACGTGACACAGCATTTTTGATACAGAATTGACATCATAATCTATGGCAATGTCATGATGATAAGACCTTCATTATTCACCTCTGAATTTCTACAACTCAGCATGACAACGTATCCATTGTAGAATTTTTGAATGAATATAATCACAATTAATAAATAGTTCCCGCTTACCATGTCAACTTTTATTTCTTTACTCAGTCATTATACTCTTGTCTCAGAGCCAATGGCATCAACACCTTAAGACTTTTAGAAACATCAAATTATGTTCACACTTACAGATAGAGTGATTTAGATATTATGGACTTTAAATACTATCTAATGATTCTGACACAGGACAATAGCTGAGAAACAAATCTAGCAGTGTGGTCAACCCTGCTTGCACATTAAACCTACCTAAGAAATTTTTAAACATAGTAATACCTAGGACTCACCCCAAACAGCTTGGAATGGGGTTTGTTGTTATTGTTTTTTGTGGGGGTTTTTTGGTATTTATTAAATTTCCAAGATAATACAATTACATGTAGACAAAGTAGCAAACTGTAATTTTGACCCAAAATTTTTTGGAGTTGTGTGTCCATGAAATAGAGAGCAAAGCCTCAAAGTCTATAAGGCATGTTTAAATTAATTTCTTATAGGAGCTGCAAAATCACCATGTTATAAGCAAATGAGTTAGATAGAAATATTTCAGGCAGTCAGTCAGGGCTAAGTCCTCAAAGGAGCCAGGGCAAAAGATCAGATACTTTGCAAACATGGGTGAGACCAACACCTTTGCTGTAGGCCAGACCTCAAGACAAAAGATAAATCAAATGTACCCACATACTTCCTAAAGGTAACCATCAGGAATTAATATTCTAAATAGGTTTCTCTCACCCTGAGTAAAGCCAAGAGTCACCATCCTAACCCCCTACAGGAAGAGTCACTGCTCTGTATGCATGCCCGCTGGCTATGTGACACACTTTCCCATCTGTACCCAATTTAATCAATTTTACTTGTGCAATTAATCTTATTGGTTGACCATGGTTCCGTCCCACCTCATGCCCACCTTGTGAGTTCCCATGGTTTCCCCACCTTAGACCTGCTTTACTCGGTGGTTTTAACTCTATAAAAATCCCTAGAAAAGACAGTCTTCGGCAACTCACTGTGGATTTCCTCTGTCTCTCAGACAGACGCTTTCTTTCTTTGAAGAAATATCTTCTGCTCTTAACCTCTGTTGTTCCTAAAATTCATTCTTCGATTTTAGAGAACATGAACTTATACCAGACACATAGTAGGTTGGAAGTTTCATTCCCCTGTATCAACCATATCATCAAAATTGTGGACTTCACCTATTTCAGTTGTAATTATTTTCTCAAGCTACCCTTTCTCTGAAATTTCTTTTTCTCCTTTCCTGTAATTTGTTGTGCAATAACCCTGAAATCATAACCCAATATCTCCAGTCAAATACATTTAAAACATGATAAAGGTATATTCCTAAAAGATTTAGAAAAATATTTAAATGGGATATAATTAAATCTGATTTCCGTATTTCTCTCCCAAATAACATATCTCAACAGGTTTAGTATATCCTTTCAAATTACCTCATTATGGAAAATTGCATGTTAAAGTATTTCATTAACTGCAACAGTTTGATTAGATAGAAGGTGCTGTTACTATTAAATGGAAATAAGTTCCCAGAAGACAGAGGATATGTTTATTTACTTTTGTATCCTAACATTTCAAAAGACCTGGGCCATTCCTATGCAATTATCTTATTTGAATAACATTTCGTTGATTATTTAAATTACTATGAAATTAAAATCAACACGTAAAATTTTTGAAAAATCTATTGTAATAACTGAGTTACAGTACAGTAGGCAAAGAATAAGGTATAAAATCTACCTTATGAATGGGAAAGAAATGTGGTAAGATGTTTGTAAAAGTTGATGACAACATGTTAATACATATGATAATTTGAAGAATAAAAGATTACGTAGAAAAATATTTTAAAAATCTATTTTAAAAGTATAGTGCTTGTCACTTCAAATTATTCAAATGAATAAGGAGGAGGATGAGGAAGAGAAAAAACAAGAAAAGGTAAATATTATAACCCATACATTCCTACAAAACAGTGCTTTGTTTGAGAGTATTTTTACCATTGGTTCCAATCACCTAAAAACCTGAATAACTCAATAGTTGAAACATTAAAGTCACAAATATTTGGAATTAACTTCCATTTCTGCCTTTCATTTTACCATGTGACTTTAATAAGATAAAATCTTTTTCTGAGACTATGTTTCTTTTAAAAATTATTGTGGAATTTACATAAAGTGAAGCACTCACTAACTTGTACAATGCCTAAAACAGAAATTCAAATAATTCGAGCTTTTCTCGCTCTTTTCCCTTGAACACATTCATATGTACATATAAGTAAACTAATAATTTTTATTTTACTGAAGTGTATTTCAGTTGATTTGTGAAAGCAAGATTTAGAACATAGTATCAACACTTTTAATAGTATTTCTAGGCATATTGTTTTCTAAACTTCTGTTTTAAAGACTATTTTCTGTGTTCTTTTACTGATTGATGTTACACATTTGCTTGAGAAACAGAGAGGAGTTTATGAATTGAAACAACACTGAACTCTACCTGATTCATGTAACATTTCAATATGCAGATCATTACCATCAAATATGCAGATCATTACCATCACCGCCTGCTATGTATGTATTGGTAAAGAACTGTGAAAAGCTTTAAACCCTATCCCTTCCTGGAATATGTATTTGAATAAGCACAGTGTTTCAGAGTAAAGCATTTCCTCCTTATATTTTATCAAGACCTCTGTGAACTTCTCAGTACATTAGTGCTCAGAAAAAAATAACTTTGCCTTACTTTGATGTGCAGTGTGAGTTGTTTTAAATAATTTGTCATGAAGTTCTTTTTGCACAATCATAATACACACTAGGAAAAGCTATTTCCCATTATCAGGATGGGATGACTGGGACTGCAGCTGAGAAAGTGATTTATGTAAGTGAAAGAATATTCCTCGACCACAGTGAAAATTTTTCAAGTGGGACTCATGACCTGGATTATATCTGCTTGATGTATGAGAAGAAATCAAACACTAAACTGTTCTTCCTTAACTTACAGCAATATCTTGAGTATCAGCTAAAAAGAGGTTCACACCTCTTTAAAACAAAGCATTTTAACACGTTCTGCATACCTCATTTTTGTCACTATTTGCTGAATTTAAGAATATATCATAACAAAAATGGAAAGAAGGTTAGGTTATGAGACTTCACTTTATTTTTGGTTCTACTCAGTTGAGTAGTTGACTGTGTTTCTGGGTTGAGAATGGTTCCTGTATAAACTGAGAAGCCAGAACTAATAGTATTTCCAAATTTTAACATTCTGGAATGAAACATGATGCACCACACTTCATTTCCTTGATTCAGTATTTGCTTTAGAAATCTCTAAATGACTGGTCATTGCTTTGATATTCAGAAAAATGTGTTAAAGTTACCCTGGAGTGTTCAAAGATTGGCATCTCTGTTTGCAGAACTACAAATGCATTCCAGTGATAACAAGGCCATTTCCTTTAAAACAAACTGCAAAGGAAATGACAGGGATGGCTCAGTGGGTTGAATTCCTTAGGCTTTACCTGAAGAAGGATTTACATATCTGCATCTCCTGTGAAAAGATAATTCTGCATCCCCTTTCCCCACACTTTTGAAAAGCAGGGCAAAATGCCATTGTTTAATGTTTAATGAATTCCTACAGGTAGATGACAGAAGTCAATATATAATCAGCAAGGTCACCCCAGAAGAAAGCACGGGAGGCCCAATAAAATCTATTAAGCATTATAGCCCATTGAGCATGTCCCTTAGGGCAGTCGAAGAGCTGGGTTGTTTCTTGATGGGTTCCTTTTTTACTTCAAGATCCTTAAGAGAAGTCGGAAAATGTTCATTTGTCCAATGCAAAAAAAATAAAAATAAAAAGGAAGAATAACATCTATATATTAATGATATGAATAAATATTACAAAGGAAATTTCCATAAATATTAGAAGGAAATTTTTGTCAAAACAACTCATCCTTCCACATTTCAGACTGCTGGATGAGAAGAGAAATAGGAGAGAAAAGAAGATCACTCCCATTATTCCCATATCATTCTTTTATTTTTTTTAAACAAAAAAAATAGGGCTGGGGATTTAGCTCAGCGGCGTAAGCGCCTGCTTTGCAAGCACGCAGTCGTGAGTTCAATCCCCGGTACAAAAAAAAAAAAAAAAACAGACTTTAATTATAAATTAAAACAGGTTAATAGGAGAATAACAAAAATTAATATGCTGTGTATTGTTATGTTAGTTTTCCAGAATACAAAATACAGGCATGAAATATTGTCCACACAATATTACCATAAATTTTCTTTTCAATGAACTAAGACTAGCTACGTGACTGTCTTCTTAACAAAACCATGCATTAGGAAAATGGAGATTCCAGGAAGAGTATTTTAGGGCTGAAAAAGTGGCTCATTCTCTAGGCCACATCCAAGGAATAAAGGAGACAGAATATAGAAGACAGAAAGGCAGAAAGAAGGAAACACGTAAGGATTGAGGAATAATGAGTATTGTACTATGATGGAGATGGTAATTACATATTCTTAGGTTAATGGGGCTAAGTAAAGATTAAGCCTCAAAAGATGTAGACTATTAATGAATTTGTAAGCTACTTAAAGCATAATTAAGAATCTTCTAAAAGCAAGTTCTTTTCATTATCTGAAATTACTTTTATTGGAATAAGATTAATATTTGTAGAAAAATTAGTAAAATAAAAACAGCACTTTCTATAGCAAAGACAGTGTTGATTAATGCTTCTCATTCGTCTCCCAACTTCATACTTACTTTCTTCGCAAACTGATGTTAAGAATGACCTACAAAGTTCAGAACACACCAATCAGTTTTCACCTGGAGCAAAAAATCCAATATAGGTGCTCACCGTGATCAAATATTTTAAGGTTTATAATTTGTAATTATTCTTCTCTCACCATCTTCTGAATGTGTCTAGTATTTTTTTTTCTTTAAGGAATACATCAGTTAGAAGTAGTCTATATCATGATTGTGTTGTAGTAACATATCTCTGTAAAAATTATTGAACTACACAGCTATCAACTGGATTTTATGATATGAACCCCTTATTTATCAGTGAGCATGGCTTTTTGTCATAAGTCCGGAATTTTGAAAAGTGTATGATAGTGTAAGAATTAGTGGGTGAGTAGAAGTTAAGTAACTTGTTTTAACAGTTTTAATATATTATTTAAAATCATGAAACAAAAAAATGGATGGTACAAAAGAATAATGAGAAAATTACTTTCTTAACTTGTTTTTCTGTCCACTGTTTTTTTTCCTATAAGCTAGTGCCTTATTTGATGAGAATTGTTTTAGAACAACATTTTATATTCAGATATTCTTTATATACAATGGTATATATACACCACAAATGTACAACTGTGTGTTGTATATACATACTGGGAGGATACTCTATACCTTGATTTTTGTAAATAATGTGGTTTTAAAAATGATTTCTTATCATTATATGCAGAGCTAACATTTATTTTATTGTTTTTATTTTAAAGAGAATAAAAAAATAGAAATAAAATAAAACAAGAGTTTTGAGTCAGGGATAGGAGAGTAGCAATAATTACTACATCATACATTTTTATCTTCATGGTAAGTTATAGTAAAATAATGCAGGTATGAAATAATATCTAGACAATATTAGCACAACTCTTTCTTTTCAGTGAACTAAGAGAAACTAAGTGTTCAACTATCTTAACTATCTATCTATATATTATCATATATATATATATATATATATATATATATAATTTTTCCCTTTTATCTCCCATTAGTCTCTTTTTTCTTTTAAACAGTTTTGTCCCAATTCACAATATCTATTGTACATTTTGGAGCTTACGTTTTCATTAAGCTTCTCACACTTAGTGAAACAATGCAGTGTTTACAAATATGGGTCTGATTTGTTTCACTTATGAGTATGTCTCAAGTTGCATTCATTTACCTATAAAAATCTCTAGTTTGGTCCAGGGATCTGGTTCAGTGGCAAGCTTAAGGTCATGAGTTGGATTCCTGGTACCAAAAATAGATAGATAGATAGATAGATAGATAGATAGATAGATTATAGATAAAAATCTCCAGTTTAATCTTTATGGCTGAGTAGCTCTTCAATATATATATTGAATCCCTCTAAACAAGGGATTCCTCAGTTGATGGGCATTGTTTCCAAGATTTAGCTATTACAAATCCTGCACCTATATAGCTGTGATATGATGTTTTTACTTTTCTGGGGAGATACCCAGAAAGGGAATAGTTTGGTTGAATGGGAGCTCTAATGCCAGATTTTTGAGGAATCTCCACACTGATTTCCATGGTGGTTGTACCAGTCTATGCTCCCACCACAAAGGGTTCCTTTTTCCCCACAGCCCCCCACCATTTGTTACTGGTTGATTTCTTGATGACAGAATTCTTACTGGGATGAGATTGAATCTTAGTGTTGTTTTAATTTGTATCTCTCAAAAGACCAGTTATGTTGAAATTTTTTTCATATAGTTATTTGCCATTTGTAGTTCTTTACCTGAGAAGTATGTATTCATCTTAGATGCCCATTTTTGGGCTGAGTTTTTTAATTTGGGAGGCCAAATTTTTTCAATTTTTAAATATATTTTAGATATAATTCCTTTGTCTGAAGGACAACTGGCTATAATTTTACCCACTCTATGGATTGTCTTTTCACTCTGTTGGTGATTTCTTTTGTTGTGCAAAAGCTTATTAATAGGGTGAGAACCCGTTTGTTGATTCTTTGTAATATTTCCTGTGTGGTGTGTGTTTTTTCATGAAAGCTCTACCTAAACTTATGTCTTCCAAATTACTACCTATATTCTCTTTCAGCAGATTTAGTGTTTCCATTTTAATATTTAGATTTTTGATCCATTTTGACTTTAGTTTAGTGCAAGATGATTTTTGATCCACTTTGACTTTAGTTTAGTGCATGGGTCTAGTTTAATCTTCAGCATGTGGGAAGCCAGTTTTTCCAGACCATTTATTAAAGAGACTATCTTTCTTCTAATCAAAATATTTGGCTCCTTCATCAAAGATAAGTAGGTTTTTGCAATTGTGTCGGCATCCGTCAGCATCTTGTGTTCTGTTCTACTGATCCTCAGGTCTGTTTTCCTGCCAGTATCATGATGATTTTTTCACAGTGGCTTTGTAATACAATTTCAGGTCAGAGCTTGTGATGTGCCTTGACTTGCCTTTGTTGCCCACGTTTGCTTTTGCCATTCTGGGACTCTGGTTTCAAATGAATTTTAGGAATTGTTTTTTCTAGTTCTGTGAGGTGTGCTAATGATATCTTGATTGGGATTGCATTAAATCTGCTTAAAAGTTTTGGAGATGAAGTCCATTTTTACTATATTGGTTCTTCCTACTCAAGAACAAGGGATATCTTTTCATTTTCCAATGTGCTCTTGGATCTCTTTTTACAGAGTACTGTAATTTTCAATGTATAGTTCTTTTGCTTCCTTTGTTAGATTGATTCCTAAGTATTTTATTTTTTGGATCATATTGTAAAGGGTGTAGTTCCCCTAACTTCTCTCTGTGTGAATTTATTGCTTGTGTATAGGAATGTGATTGATTTTTGAGTGTTGACTCTATTGAATTTGGTTATTAAATTTACAAATCTTTTGGTGGAGTTTTTGGGGTCTTCTATGTAGAGTATCATATCATGTGCAAATAATAATAATTTAACTTCTCCCTTTACTATACTTTTTCCTTTCATTTCTTGCCAGTGTCTAATTGCTCTGGCTAATATTTCCAGAACTATATTGAATAGATGTACTGATAGTGGACATCCTTGTCTTGTTTCTGATTTTAGGGCTAAAGTGTTTAAGTTTTAACCGTTTAATATGATATTGACTTCTGGTTTGTAATAAATGACTTTTATCAGATTAAGGTAAAGCATCTATTCCAATTTTCTGTAGGGTTTTTATTATGAATGGGCGTTGGACACTGTCAAATGATTTTTTTGCACCTATTGAGATGATCATGTGATTTTTGTCCTTGATTCTGTTAATATAGTGTATTGCATTTATTGATTTGCATATGTTGAACCATTCCTGCATCCCTGGGGTGAATCCTACTTGGTTTTGGTATACCATCTTCTTGATGATTTGCTGCATTCTGTTTTCCAGTATCTTATTGAGGATTTTTGTGTCTATGTTTATTAAGGAGATTGGCCTGTTGTTTTCTTTTTTAGTTGGATTCTTCTCTGGTTTTGGATTCATGATAATACTTGTCTCTGGAAATGATTTTGGAAATATTCTAACATTTATTTTAACAATATATGAGAAAAGCATTTTCGTCTAGTTACTTTTGCAATGTCACTTAGTATTTAGTTACAATATTTTGCCTTTACAAGCCAAGCCAAAATGAAGATACTTAGAAAGATGTTTCTATATATGAAAGATAGTTTTGGAACTGCAGATTTCATTTTAATACAAATTCAACAGTTCTCCTATTGTGCTGTTTTACCCCCTGCTTGCAAATTTGATCATTAATTTAGTCATATTCTTGCCAAAAAACAGAATGCCACCAACTATTTTTTCAATGATAGCAGAAATGCTATAGTTCAAATAAAAACGAGCATATTTTCATTGGAATTTATGGGTGGCAATTACAACAAAGTTCACTTTATAATAAATCATAAATTTTGATTTATAATCATTTCATCATAATTAATGATTTAAACATTTTATTTCTCCGCCTTAGTTTCTTCTTAAGCTCTGGGAAAAATTGTATTCCAGTCAACCATATGTACTTGCAAATATGATGGACTGAAGGTGGAAATTAGGAAGAAGTCCTAGTTTTTTCATTTCTATGTTATTGCTGCCCAATATGACTGTGAAATCATTGGTCTTGCGATGATACTTACAAAAGATCCCAGTAACCATTTACATGGTTTGGAAACAAACTGGCGCTCATTTTGCCTGATGCCTTTCAGAGCAAATAGAGTCACCAGTCACTAGATAAGGCATTTTTATATTTCCTTACCAAATTATGACATATATAGCATCCTTTCATGTCATGTCTGATTCCTCCCAGAATATATTTGTTACTCTGTGACTGGGCCAATCTATTCCTAGACAAACTATCTCCAAGTAGTTTGTGTCGGGAGAAGGAATAAGATAAGTAAGATGTGAAGGGATTTTTCCTAATAGTGATTAAGTTATTTTGAGGCACAAAATTGTGTATGTTAGCCTTGATTTCTCCCCTGCCAAGAAAAGCAGTTTCCTTCTTTCAACTTGTCTCATGGAGAATGTGCTTCCTACAAATATGTCATGCTTCCACCGGTGACACTATCCCCACAAAAGTTCCCAGAAAAAATTACTGTGCTATTATACAATGTTTCTAAGAATAAATGGACTGCTAATTTTAAATTGAAGGATAAAGCAGCTCAGATCAAAGAGATTCAATACTGGTTTCATTTGAGAACCTTTATTGTACGTGTCTCTGGTAGAGCCTTGTATTCTCATTGATGATTCTATCCATCATTTTGGAGAAGACCAGGGTGTAGCACTAATTTACTTCATCATTTTATTAGCCCTTGTTTTATCAAACTGTAACAGTGTATATTTATATCAAAAGCACATCACAAAGTTGTTTTATGAGCATAGTTTAGGTTACAAAACTGAAAATACATATATCCATCTTTAACTTAGAATTGATAGAATATGATTAACATAAAAATTAAATAGGAGACACAGAGACTGCTGAAAATTTATCTATAGCATTTTCAGTTTTGTTTTGTCAAACTGAATATATAATCTGTTCCAAAGAACATTCCTTCATGCCCAGTACACACACACTCACACACACACACACACACACACCATGGTAATAAATATCATTGTGTTCTTGTAACTTTCCTGGCTCCTTTGCCCTCTTCCACTTTTTAAATTCTACTTTTAAACTGCACAAAAATCACCTAAAGATATATGTGGCCAAGTCACACCTAGACCTGAGAAAATAGAATCTCTAGGAGTAGATCCCAGCAAAATATTTTAATAAAATACTTGGGTGATTCTGATACCCAGGTAATTTGGGGAACCACTTCCATAGATGATGCAATCTGAAGTCACTAAAAAATTCAAAGTATCTTTCAAAAAAATATATATATATATACACACACACACATTTACATACATGTCCAACTGTCGTGTATCATAGAAGGGGCATAGAAGCTGAGCTTGGAAACCTATAGTAGTAATTTGTCCCAAACAGAAACCATTAAAAAGCAGCAAAGGAACAGATAAGAGTCCAGTTACAATGACTGGTACTTTTTCTGCTGCAACAAACCTGCTTATTTTGCTTTAGGTATTTTGCTTTCTCTTATGTTGTTGCCTCGTCTGTGGCTGGACCTTCATTTAATTCCCTGGCTTCTTGAGTCTTTTTACTCTTAATTTGATGTATCTTTTCACTAATGGTCATTTCCATTTCACCATATCCTCAGCCAGCAAATACACATAATCACACTGGGATCTTGGAGTTACACCAGTAACCTGACACCAAGACTGGGATAGTTCGTACTTCCTGGAGAAGACAAACCAACTTCACGATGCCTGCTAGAATAATGAATTTTTTAGTGGCTTCCGACTGCCAACTTCACAATGCCTGCTGCTATAATGAAATCAGGGAATGTAGTGTTCAAAAGTTCAGAGGCATATGAATTAATAAAGTTTTACAGAAAGTTTAAGGATCTTTCTCATTTTCACAGTTGAATCCAGATTTAGCTGGACCCGAGTTCTAATTCCCGGGAGGCCTACATGTCAGCAACCCCTGCCGTGGGCCCCAGCCTCCTGCCAGGTGTTACAACACATGGCAAAAAGAAAGAGCAAAAGACAAAATGCCGGATTAGCCGGGACAATTGTTCACAGGAACGAAAGGCCACAAAGCAGCCAGAACCTCACATCGGGCCAGGAGGAGGGTGACGTGATGGTCCTCCCACCTATACACACAGTAAAACAGTAAGATCATTTCAGTGACAACATAAGTAGAAACACGGGCCTCAATTTAGGAAGTTTCACTTAAGATTCAGTTTCAATGACCTTGTTGCACTTTGTTTGCTTTACAAAGTCTTGATACTTTTGTGACAGAAAGTACAGGCTCTTTCACAGTGGGGTGGCAGGCATTTACTAGATATGCAGGATTTCTTGCAAAATGCATGGCTGTGTTTTGGCTGCTCTCCATTACCAAGCAACAACCAAGAGCATGTAATTGAAGACTGACATTCATCCTGTAACTGTGGAGACCTCAAACACTGTTCACAGTTGGCTTCCAATCTCAGTGGTTGCTTTTTTAGAGTGGAGCGTCACTGATCATTAAATATTTTGGCCATAACCTCTGAATAAATCTTAAGACTATAAAATGATTGTATAAATAGATAAGCAAGATGATAGTAAATTCCTTTGAGCATCTGTTAAAATAAAACTTACATGAGGTCCTAGAGAGTTCGGGATAGCCATTATAAAATATCTCTCAGTGCTGTGCATTATAATTCTAATCTGTACATGTCTTTTTATGAAAGCCCATTTAGAATACAGAAGGAAGAATACAGAAATTTCTTTAATAGAACAGAAAGTATACACCGAGTCTATGACATTAGTAGCCAATTTAAATCTCTTTCCTCAAAAAAGAATGTTAGGATTATCTTAATACACATATTACAAGCTTTTGTGTAAAGGTTGAGTTGAAATACACCAGTGCCCCGTTCATATTTGCTGTAGCCAATATTATTAGCATCTGGTCCTCATCTGAGTATGCTTTTGGAGGATAAAGAGTTTTAGGAGCTGCTATCAGTCCAAGATTGCCTTCAGCTTCTTTGTGTGTGTTGACCACAGTCCAATGGCAGTTGAATCAGTTAACCGTTCCCCAAGAAAAACATAAAAAGAAGAAAAATTAAAGATGCTAAGCACTAGTTTGGAGTATTTTTCTCTTGGTAACTTGTACTTAGAGCCAAAAAAAAAAAATGTAGTCAAAAATGTCAGAAGTAATCCATTGTTTATTTCTACCTTTTGTGTGCATTTGAAGAATGGGAGCAGGTATTTTATACATTATCAAAGTGGCACCACATACTCGCTCACATTTCTGATTTGAGAAACAAGATTTCCTGAAAGAAAATCAATTGCAAACATGGAGCAATGCTAAATCTTGCCATAAAACAACAAATCTTCAGCTAGACACTTTAAATATCATCTTCTATGCCATTAATTCACATCATACTGGGTGTAGCACTTTGACACCTTCATTTAACACCTACTCTTCCAACAAGAGTTTAATGAGTAGTTCAAAAATAATAATAGCTATTAGTTTACCAAAGTGTTTAATACTTACAATGCTTATTTCCTGAAAATACTACAGAATGATGTAAGCTCATATGTACTTTTATAGTTTTTCTAAAAATGTTTTATTTTGTTTTCGGTTAATATGCATTAGTTGCTCATGACATTGGGACCAGGTGATATTTCAACACTCGCCTGCAGGACACACTAATCAAAGCCAGCCCTCCTCTAGCCACTTTCCCTCTCACTCTTCTCAACCTCTATTTCACTGGTCTACATTCAGACCATTTTTTTTTAGTTTCCACACATGAAAAAATAATGCATAGTAATTGCTTGTTGTTCTGTATCTTGATAATTTTACTCAACATAATATTTTCAAGTTTTATCTATTTCACTGTCAATGGCAAAATTTCTTCTCTTACGACCAGATAAATATTCCATTATGCATTTATATACTGAATTTTCATTATCTATTTGTCTGTTGATGGCACCTGGTTTGACCCATGTCTTAGCTATTGTGAATAACGCATCAATAAATGTGAATATGCAGTGGTCTCTGCTTCAAGCTGATTTCATTTCTCTCATATATATTTTAAACTTAAATCACCTCCTTGTACTACAATCTCGCAAGAAATTATGATTTTTATCACAACATTCTACAACTGACACCTTGATTCCCAACACAGTGGCACTATCATTCAAAGCTATCTGCATTCTGTACCGACTCCAATGCCTACTCCCGTCATTTCTCTTGTTTTCATCTTTCTTTTCCCACTGTTTTTCTTAGTTTCTCAAGTCCAACCTAGAACCTATGCTCCATTTTACCAGGCTGTGTCACAGAAGTGTACGTGGAAGAGATTTCACAGTGGACTTCTGAGGGTGGTACCTTATGTATGACTTAGAGGGATCCATGCTTATCTAATTTATGTGCCATTTTTTCTTGTGTCCTGATCTACCACTGGCAGTGAAAATGGTATTGCTCTTTCAATAATTAGTTTCTCCTTGGCTAGAAATCTCGGTGTTTTGTGCTTATTTGTTTCTTTGTTTTCTATTTGTGCATAGTCAGTGCAAGTAAGGAGAAAGCTGCCTCCCTACACCAATATTCACAGGGAGATTATCCATGTCTGAAGATTCAAATATATAAAAGCTTCTCCCTAAGAGTCAAATGATTAAGTAGAAAAGTGCTGCTTTCACAGTTCATCATTTTCTCTAGTATTATATCCCTTATTTTGGTACACAACAGGAATTCCGTATACTTTCATTGACCTTGAAACTAGTTATATATTCACCCACTGAAAGACTTCTCTTTTTTAAAATCTAAAAGACTAATCCCATCAGGAATCTGAATTTGGTGGATTTATTATCAGAAATTTAGCATACAACATTGACTACTGGCGAAAGTCTACTGAAGTTTGAAAGGTCGTCATTTCTTCTTGCTTGTAGGTTTTGTCTACTGCAGATAAAATACAGAAAGCTCAAAAATGGAGACTGGGGTGTATTTCACTTGCTTAGCATGTATGAAGCCCTGTACTCAATACTCGGTGCTACTAAAAAGGAAAAGCATAAATAAATAAAAAGCTAAAGAAAGAGATTAAAATATGCTTTTTAAAGCTGCAGTGAGCTTAGAGTGGAGAACAAACCTGAGGATAAGAGGCCTTATGGTTAGCTTCCACTAGGCTCAGTTGAAGACAAACACTCCCAGAACAAAGGATTCATCTAATTTAAATGTCCAGTCTATCACAAATAGAAAAGAATAGGGGAAATACTGACCTCATCTCAGTCCTATTCTGTCATGTCCAAGGCATTTCATTCATGTGAGCCAGATTTGTAGCTCTTAGAATGCTATAATTGATTTTTCTTACTGATATTTGAGAGCAAACAGCACTGTTCATGGTTTACATATGTATGTTCTAATGGGGTCAATCAATTCTCCTAGCAGAGAAGATAAGTTGTGAGTTAATACACAGTGTTTAAAAAAAAATCCCTTGAAAGAACAGTACCTTCCATAACAGCTCTTCCAGCCATAACATAATCCCACAGTCAGCCTGCCTTACATAGTAGAAATAATAACAGGAATTTGTTTTCTCAAAATTATGGAGGCTGGGGGTTCAGCACCAAGGGCCCACATGGTCAGTCAGTCTGTGTTAAAGTCTTTCTCTTTAGCTTCCAGTGGCTGCTTTCTTGCTGTGTCCTCCTGACACAGCATAGAGCAAGATCTCTTTGGCTCCTCTCCTCATAAGAACACTAAACTCAGTAGATTAAGGTTCTAATATAGGTGAATGAAACTCTCAACCTACTAAATGTATGGTACGAGTTCTTATTCTCTAAAATCGAAGAATGAATTTTAGGAGCTGCAGAGGTTAAGAGCAGAACATATTTATTGAGAGAAAGAAAGCTTCTGTCTGAAGAGAGACAGAAAGGGTCCCGAGTGAGTTGCCACAGACTCTGTCTTTTCTAGGGACTTTTATAGAGGAAAACCACAAGGTGAGATGGGTTCAAGATGTGGGAAACATTAGAACTGGCAAGGGAAGTGGGCATGAGGTGGGACAGAACTATGGTCAATCAGTAAGATTAACTGTCCAGATAAAATTTATCAAATCAGGGACAAATGGGAAAGTGAATCACAGCAAGCGAGCAGTGACTCTTCCTGTAGGGGGCTGGGATGGTGACTCCTGGCTTCCTCAAGGTGACCCATCCCAATTTATATCAATCTGTTACCCTGTGGTTGCATTTGTTTTGCCTTTTGTCTTGAAGTCTGGCCCACAGCAGAGGTGTCGGTCTCCTCCAATGTTACAAGGTGTCTGGACTTCTGCAATGGCTCCTCTGAGGGTCCAACCCTGTCTGACTGCTGATAATATTTCTAACTAATTCAGCTGCCTGTAGCAGTATTATCTTTATGATTTCACTTCACTTTCTTCATATGCTAAAGGCTAATGCCTGCAAAGAGTTATACTATGGGTAACAGCTTACACATATTTCAATTTGGAAGGACACAATTAAGTCTATAGCAGGCCCCTGTTTTTATTATATGGTTTCCCAGAGGACTGGAGAAGAATGAGTGAAAGAGAATAAAACTGTAGTCAAAAACTACTAGGACCCACGCCTGAACAAGGCACTTACCACCTCCTTCCCCTCTTTCATTATCAGAACTCAGTGGCATAGCTGTGAGGCAGAGGCAGACTCAGGGAAGAAAATCTACCTCTGTGTCAGAAGAAAAGGAAGTAAATTTGCTGTGAGATCCCCTGTCTGTGTTATCAGATATCAAAAGAAGGTAGATAAGCAGTAAGTGACTCAGAAGAAAGCAGATATCCAAAGGTGACAGGGGAAAAAAGAGAGAAGGAAAATGCAGTGGGAAAGCTCAGCTCAGTTAAAATCAAAAAACCTCAGAGACCACTGAGAATATCTGAATCATACAACTGAGCAAGGACTAAAAAATGAACATTATCACATTTGCACACTTACTCTTGTCTTTCTAATTTATTTCCTTCTTGCAAAGAGACTTTATTCTCAACTAGAGAAATAATAAAATTTATTTCATAGAGATGTTTATATATTTGAGAACATAAAAAAGAGATACCATCCTTGTAGCAAAGGCATTTCTGAAAGTCAATGTACATAGTGCTTAAAACTATCACACTATTACCTTTATTAAGCTTAAAAATTAATACAATATTATACCATTAAAACCTCTCAAAGAATTATATTAAAATTATTCTTTGTGAACAAAGCCCTAAGTTACATTTCTATAGATATTTAATTGTAGGGAGGCCATCAATAAAAAAATTATTGTTGTCTAATAGCTCCTTAAATAAAATTATTTACCCACATAATAAATGGTTCCATCCCTGTGTCCTTCTGTAAAATTTTCAATCAGGTTTCAGATGTTTTCCTAAAACAACTATGTATCATTGGTCACAGATAAACATACTGTCTTGGTTACTTTTCTCATTGCTGAGACAAAATACCCGAAGTTAAAGGAGGAAAAGTTTATTTCAGGTCACAGTGTGTAGAGGTTTGAGTCCATTGTCAGCTGGCTCTAAGGCACGATGGCGAGGCAGAGGGGCATTGCAGAGGAGGAGTGCATGGCTGAGCAGGAAAGCACAGGACAGCAGCAAGCAGCGAGGGAGAAAGCAAGCAGCAAGAACTGCAGCAGCCTTTCTGTCCCTTACACTCCATGCAGGCTACCTGCCTTAGGACTGGTAGCACCCAAGATGGGGCATCTTTAATCCTAGCATCACAAACCCTAGATCCAGCCAGCTCTGAAAAACCCTACCTATGACCGCATGAGACTTTGGGGGAGCATCTAGACACAAACCATAACACATGCAATGGAGGAAAACCTCTAAAGTCAAAATACAGACCCAAACCAATGAAAGAATAGATGACCCCGGAACAGAGTCAATTTGAGGAGAACAAAACAATTTTAAAACAGCCTAGTAACATCAGGCAAAGTATAGTATTCATTACAAAGAACACAATAGGGAAACGAACACTTGGATCTCACAGAAAGTTAAAAATTAACAGTAACAATAATACAGTGATTGACAAGGAAAGAAGGCAGGCACAGAACAAGTTGTTTAGCTACAAATGCTAAGCATCCCTTTGCCTTCCTCCTTTTAACATCACCCCTCCACATCTGGCTCACCGTCTCCTGTAGAATGCCCTGATCCAGTGACTTGGACCCATGTTAGAGTCAGACATGTACTGAAATGAAATCATTTATATGAAGGTTCTCATTTTCTACTATGGCCCCCATCTGCAATGCCATGTTAAATATGTTTTCATGTTCTTTCCTATGCATAATCATTGCTATGATCCTAAGTACATGGATCAAAGAGCATGGATTTAACAATGGGAAAGAAGATAAACTTGGGTGTACGCTTTTATCTGGTACAATGACTAACATAAAGCAAACTGCCAAACAACTGAAGTTTGTCTGTCTTTCTCCCTGATAAGAGTGTATAAAAATCTGTGTCACCAACCTCTGAATAGAAGACCCAGTGTCATCTATATTGAAGCAGACTTGTAGAACAATTGTGTCACTCAGCGTTTATTATCATCAGAAAAAAAAGTGAGTTGACTGCTTTTATTAACCAAGTGAATTACCTTGTTGGCATTGTCTACCAGTAATCTAAACTAGCTAGAAGTTAAATGAATGGAGTCTCCCTTTGCCTGAAGATTTTTTGATCAAAATTGCTTAAAAATAATACAACAAATTTCTCTGATGCTTCAAACATGGTGATTATTTGGTTTACAAGGGCAAGTCCATAGTTATTTTGATGTACATTAGCTTCCAGTGTGGTACATCTTTCTCCTGTGTACAATGAAGACAAAATTAGATATGTTCCTTTTATTTGCAAGTGATATTGAATTGGACGTTATCTTTAGGAAATCCATGCCTAACAAATGAAGATGTTCTTAGCTATATAAGGGACAGAAGGAAGTACAGTGAGTGAACAAAACTGGATTGCTGTTTTCATCTTGAATGAAGAGTCCTATTATTCACAGCATTTTGCCCTATATACTTTGCACCATAGAACAAATTGCTGGAATCTTGAAGAAAGCCAAAATGCAATTTTCTTTTCACTTCAAATGCTTGTTTGAGAAACTTATTAAGGGAGACTGCAAGGTCATCAGTCCAAGCCCACATATCATATGGGAGACAAGAAACCACTATTCCTTTTGCACTCAATAGCCACCTTACATTCGCATCAGAAAGAGAACTTCCCCTTCCACAGCAGCTAAACATATAGTCAGAATCTGCCTGTGTCAAGTAGAAGTGTCTTTTTGTTTGTTTTTGTTCTTGCTTTTGTTTTTAATTCCAAATACGAAGCCCAGAAAGGATACGGTGGGAAGAAGTGAGGACTACATTCTGCTTTCGGGAGCTGAGTGTGCTCGCTCAGTGACCTGAGTGAAAGGGAATCTCAGAACTCGGTTTAAATAAGATCACAACTCCTAATTGAAAATAATAGATACAGCTGGCAAACTGAACCATCCAATTTTAATTACATTCTTTGCAGCTGTGTGGTTTTAGTGTCATCTATTTTCATAAATCCCAGCACCTCTGTATTTTTGTTCTTGTTTACCCATCTGCTGATGTGTGGGTTAAATTTAAAGAATAAATTTGATTCATTGAACTGTAGGTTAGGGATGAAACAGGGAAACTAAACTAGGAGGCTCTTTGCTGATTCTACCGGTGCATTTGGAAAATTGGCATTTATGTTCTCAGGTTTGGTTTCCTCTTTTTACTAAGTTATATTTTAACTAGACTTCATTGTGCTCACTTTTCAGCCTAAAGCTCTGAACACTTTGCATTTTATCCTCTCCAGAAGTTGGGTAATATGGGCTTTGTGTGTAATCAAGTATAACATTAAAATTATTTAGATTCCTGCAACTAAAATATAATATTCATGGCAAAGTAAAATGTCAGATGTACAAGTGCTCTTTAATAAATATATTATCTTCCTGTTCATCAGGTTTACTTGATGCAAATTTGGCTACCTATTATATGGGAGACATTGTACCCAGGATTATAAATAATATTGGTTGTGTACTGTCTTTATGGAGTTTATGGTTCAGTTGGAAAGAGAAAATTTAAAAAGTAATTAGCATTTCACACATGCTCTAGTGTTAAATCTCAGGATGTCATGAAAGTGTCTACTTGGAGAAGAGAAAATCAACAGTGCGATGAGTTCAAGAGGTATGGAATTTTCAAAACTAAGATTTAGCAACAAGTATCTATTGATCATCTTCTGAGAAAACTTCAAAGGAGAGATGAATGATAAAACCCAATGAGAATAGTTTGAGAAATGATTTCAAAGTGAAAAAATTGATACAAAAATAAAGATGAATATTTTAAGAGGTTTAAGTCTAAATGGAGAAAGTAGAAAAGAGGTGCCAGCTAAAAAGGGTCAGGTAGAATGTATTTTTGTTGCTAGCTCAAGTGAGTTAGGAAGAAAGTATTTTAAGAGAATAGAATAGGGACGTCATTAGAAGTTCTCAAGCATTATACAAATTAGTATCATTCAGGTAATGAATGTGCATGATAAAAATAAGAGCATAGAAAACAGCTACAAGTAAAATTTCCTTATAATTCTAATATTTCAAGTGGTATCCTATTGTATCATTTCATTGTTTGTGTATACATGTGTTTACTTTTTATCAATATAGGTTCATCCTTTATATATTTATAGTAAGTTTTGAATCAATGAAAATTTTTCTATTTCAACAAATGTTTGTAGTGCAACACATTATTTTGCATTATACGGTTGTCACTATTCTATTTGCTCATTTGTTATTAAATGATTAGGATAATTTTCAATTCTTCATAAATATAAAAAGCTCAATTGATCACACATGTGTGATGATTTTTTGAGATAATAACACACTTGTACAATTATTTCTTTGATGTAAATTTCTAGGAGTGTTTTAGATTTTGTATTAAACTTTTGCAAGTGAGTTTGAGCATCGACATAAAGTCCCACTTGGCATACACTATGGAGACCAATAGCAATGTAGCTGGACTCAGGTCTTTTCTGATCACCAAAGCAACCATGCTTGGGGGAAATAATAGAGTCTCAATGAACACTGACTAGAAAATTGTATTTGGCAACTGGGGAAGATACAGCTATTTTACTTAACATGGTTGTTATGGTAGATGATACATGGGCAAATAGCTTATTAAACAAGGTACACTTCAGAGAGAACCATAAAGAGGAAACATGAACATGTCAAGGTAGCACTAACATCTGCAAACCATGGAGCTCCAAGCCCTTGCATAGAAAAGGATGATTTGACTGGGAAGTTGCAATAATAATTTCTGAAATGGAAGAAATTATGTGTCAGTAATTATACTCTGAAATTTTACAGCCCATTTAAACATTTAAACATTTTATGAATTAATTTGATTTCTACCAGTTATGCTTCAGGATAGATGGCTTAGAATAAGTTCAATATCTGACCATATTGGTTGTGATGATTCTACCAGGGGAAATAAAAACAACCCAGTAACTAGGGCCCATTATTTCTGAGCTACCAGCCTCATTTCCAGTGTTTGCATTGGACAATGATTATGAATTTGCTTCCATTTTCACAAGAGGTCGTGAGTACCAAAGGAGGTTGTCTACCAGTTATCATAGAAATCATTAAGTATACAGGCCTGGCATGGTGGCACATACCTGTAATCCCAGCACTTAGGAGGCTGAGGTAGGAGGAGGACCTCAAGTTTGAGGCCAGCCGAGGCTACATAGTGAGTATAAGCTATCCTGGTAAGAAAAAGAAATCTTTGTAATAAATTTGGAAAGGTCATTTAATTAAAACAACAGTGACAAAAATAAAAGATAGACTTTTTATTGTTGGTGGTACCCATTATTTTTAATTGTTATAACCAATTAAAATATGTTTGAAACGAAAATGCATTTGTGTCCTCCAAATGCATTTCTGGAGTACATTAATTCAGAATGAATGAAGAGGTTGAAAAATGCCATCATATTATACAGCCAGTTTATTTAAGTCAGCATTTAGAAATCAAATTAATTCATAAAATGTTTAAATGGGCTGTAAAATTTCAGAGTATAATTACTGACACATAAATTACCATACAATATGATATCACTTTTTGTTTGTATTATAAAACCTTTTATCCATAAAAACTGTATCCATGTTACTGTAGATTTTTTAAAGTGCATGGGCCAAGAGTGCTCTATGAGTTTTGATTTTATAATTTGCTGGTTGTTTTACTCTATATCTACCGAAGGCAAAAAACAATGTAATACATATTGTCTGGAATGTTTTGGTTTGTACTTGAAAAATAAGCTTGAGAGGTGCCATAAATACTGTACCTCACATTAAAATCCACAGCACACACTTATTGGAAGAGCAGCAAATCTCTGCGGTAACTTTCATTTTGCAGATGTGTTCAAGGTACTATCAGGCATCGACTAGCTGCCCTAAACATATAATAATCACAAATTCCATAGCTTACACTTCCTTTGTTTTGCAGGAAATAAAACAGATTGATGAAATAATTTAATTTTGCCTGTGTGCTACTACATATACATTGACAGCTTAGAGAAGGTGAGAATCATAAGCAGCTAACAGGAATGGTCATGCTTTCTTCATGACTTGCCTCTATGACTGAAAAATAATTGATAAATTGACATATTGCTATGGTTTGTGTCTAGATGGCCCCCCAAGCCTCATGGAGACATAGGAGTGGCTTCTTAAAATGAAGCTCAATCCAGAGTGTGTTATTGATTCATGATGCAATGCTAGGATTAAGGGTGGGTGACTACCAAATGAGTCTGCTGATTCGATTGGTACTGTCCTAATCCCAGGAGGCTGGATACAATATAAGGGACAGAAAGAGGTTTATCCTTCACTCTCTTGTTACTCTGGGGGCATAGGTACCATCAACTGTTTTCCTCTGTGACACCCCTCTGCCATGTACCATTCTGCCTTGGAGTCAGCCAACTACACACTGAAACATCTGTAAACTTTGAGCTAAATAAACCTTTCCTCCTTTAACTTTAGGTGTTGGGTATTTTCTCTTAGCAATGAGAAAAGTAACTAAGACAACAGAGAAGTAGGGTCATTGCTGTGACTGTGTCTGATCATATGATTTAGAAGACTTTGAAGCTTGTTTGTGGGAATGGAAAATGTTTGGAAAGGTAGAACTAGAAACTGAAAAAGTAGAACTAGAATGCCTTAGGCTGTACTTGATGGAAGATTCTGATCAGAGCTCAGAAGACCAGAAGGTTGACAGAAATTATGCCAGTAAAGACCAGACTCATGAAGTTTCTGCTGGAAAGGACCACATTATGTGTTGGACTCCAGTAAACATGGGTTATAGATTGGCAGAAAGCTTGTCTGCATTTTTCTCAAGTCCAAACAACTTTCTTAAAACTGAAATAGTAATGGACTAATTAATCTGGCAGAAGAAATTTCAAAGCAGTCTAAAATTGAGGCAGTGGAATGGCTACTTTTGGGATCTCTCATCCAGATTTATGTGGAGAATCAAGAGCAAAGAGCCCAACAAAATGATTCAAGAAAGGAAGTTTGGCCAGAAAGGAAGCTCCAGTCAAGTTGTGACCTGCAAAGATGAAACACAGAGGAGAAATTGCTCGCTGAAAAGACTAGCAAGAAAAATTCAACTATTTCAAAAGCAAACAGAAAACATGGCCTAAGGGAATCACAAGAAGCAGAAGGATTCCACCCTTTGCAGTTTCAACATAGCAAAAGTGAAAGCCTTTGCTGGGAGAAGAGAGCCCCAGAGCACAATGTTATAGAAAGCTGGTGCAGTAGAGTTGTTCCTCAGGATTTGGTTCACAGGTATTGGATCTCTACAGCCAAGCAAGAAAGAAGCCTGGTTACTGTTCAAACTGGCAGCAGAGCTTATGGTCATCCACATGGTCCTGGTTTTAGGTGCATGTGGAATGCAAGAGTTGTGGAAACAGGAAAGCGTCCGCCCAGATTTCAGAAGTAGATCTGGGAGGCCAGGTGTCAGGCCACATTGCCTGACAGGGCAGTGTGCAAAGCTGTGCGTGGTGTGAAGCTAAAGGTGCAGTAGAAACCTCATAAGTTTGGAGAAGCCAGGAATGTGGATCATCTGAGGAAACCTGCAAGGTAGGAGTAGAGTCTTCAAAGAGAGAAGCCGTGGAAGCGAGCAATGCCGTAGGGGCCACTCAGGCCCTTTGAGGTTCACCTCTTCCCACAGATTGCCTGAGATACTACACATGGAAATACACAACTTAGTATTTGTCCTGATGGATTTCGGACTTGCATTGGTCCCATTCATTTATATCTCCCTATGTGTGTCTTTTGGAATGGTAATGTTTATTTTGTGCCATTGTGCACTGGAAGTATTTAACTTTCTTTTATAAAAAGACTAAAAACTAAGAGTTTTTCTTCAATTTCAGGATTACTTGGGACTTAGATTCTACCGCAATGATAAAGCTGTTAGGATTTGGCAACTTTTAGAGATAGACTAAATGCCTTTTGCATAAAGGAATCTATATGAATCTTTGGGAGGTCAAAGGTGGGATGTCACAGTTTGTGTCTAGATTTCCCACAAAGCCTCATGCAGCCACAGATGGGATTTTTTCAGAGGTGACTGAATCTAGAGTGTGTTATTGATTCAGGGTGCAATGCTCTAATTAAGGGTGCTAGGATGAAGGGTGGATGATGACTAAATCAGCACACTAATTGGATTGTCACCACCCGAATCCCAGTAGACTGGAGACAATATAAGAGACAGAAAGAGGCTTGTCTTTCCCTCTCTTGCTGCTTTTAGTACTTTGTGGGTGGCATGAACTCTTCTCCTCTGTAACACACCTGTCATATGCCACTCTGCCTTGAAGTCAGCTAACTATGGACAGAAACCTCTACAAAGTGTGAGCTGAATAAGCCTTTCCTCCTTTAACTTTGGGTATTGGGTATTTCATCTTAGCAACAAGAAAAGTAACTAAGACACATACATATGCACATACAATGAGTGATTTATTCAAGACTTTAAAGAAGGATTCTGATTTAGGGATTCTTAGCCTTTTTCCCTCCTAAGAATTGAGAAATATCCCAACACACAGATATGGTCTATGTACCCAGGAAATGTGTGCTTATGACATTATTGGCTGTTCTATTTCTCCTTTGCAATCAGTTTCTACACTAAAGATTTCCATGGCTGAGCCCAGGTGGGGAGCCCACTGAAGTCTGAGATGGTGTCTGTCTCATCAACATATGGACTGCTGAATAGTACAAACCTGGAGCAGAGCACATCTTCAACAGGCAATAGATGAACATGTGAATGAATTTATTTATCCCTGAGGGCCAATTTAGCAGATGCCTCTCTTTGTCTATACCTATATTAACTGAAATAGAATTCCATATTTTTCACAAATAGCATTAAAAATTTACTCCCTTCTGGTCCTTGGTTTACTGATAATTCCACTGGGAGGTGGGGAAGCAAACTCAGACTAAATGCAACCTCGACTCCAAACTCCACTGCCTGGTATGGTTTTCTCCAAATTGTTTCTCTAATCACCATTCTAATATGGTTCTTTCTCTGGTCGCTCTACCATCTCATTTTTCTAGCAACATACTCTCTACAACTCTGCAAAATATATCATGAGCTATAAAATATACCCCCACACACATTTATATATGTACACACATATACACACCTATATGTACACACACAAATATAAATGTGCATAAGGAAATAGAGAAACACAAAGTACAGTTAAAAGGTGATATTCTTACACTGCCTTGTTTTTCTTAACTTACCAATTCCTAACCAGTTAATGAGAAGAGGAAAGATTTCATTTTAAACCTCCACTCAAGCTGCTTTTCCAATTTTATCCTAAAATTTAAATGTGATTTTTTTGCATGTACAGTTTAACATACAGATATTAAAATATTCTGTTACAAAAGTCTTTCTTCTATAAATTGCGACTTTTTTCTTAAAAACCAACTTACTTTGAACAAATATCAATTTATTGTTACCTGTAGCAATAAAGAATTGGGTTAATACTTACTTCCTTGTATATTCCACAGGAATAAACAGCAGAAATGTTGTATTAAGAAGTTGAGACATACACTATTTGGAAAATTTAACCTAGAGTACTTATACAGCTATAAAGGGACTATAACACATTCTTAAATCCCATAGTAGTACTTAGGGATAAAAAATGTAAAAAGTAAGATATATGTTTATTCTAAAAGTATTCTCTGATCTCTAATCTTGCATAATAGTTGGTAAAATGTGCTAAAACTTTGAACTCAGATGACATAGAATATACTATGAATAATTTTATCAGTCATTAAAATCTGCCCATCATTTCTTTTAAAACCTTTATACATCAGTCATCGTAAGTTTCCTTATACTTTCAAAAATTTCTAAAGTAAACTATGCAGCATAGAAGAGCATTTTTTGTTAACACATATCATTGGAGAAAAAGGCCCCGTGGCTTCTGCAATCATACACCCAAGTCATTTTAGGCTCAATGATTTTATTATTGTTACTGTCATTTTTTCCAGTGGTTTACCTTCAACTACCAAAGCACAAATGGAATCCAAATGGTGGAACATTTCTCCATTATATTGACTTCTATTTTTAAGCAATTTTCCTCTTTAAAGCCATGAGAAATGTGACATGACAGCTATTCTGGGGTATATATTTACAGATTTATCTATTTTAGCTAATGACCAAAAATGTGCCTTTATTTTATATGCTCTAGGGCTGCAATTTTATAATAATAACTAAAGTCAATTTTCTACAGTAGGGTGTTTTTTATAGCCAAAGATCAGTTTAATTCAATAAACATTTTAATGATCCTTTTTGCTATTTTCTTACACTCAGAACACACAGGGGAAAGTGGGATGGAGTCTCTGCCTTCAAGAATCTTACAGTTTAAGGACAGGAACTAGTGTACACAGTGTCACAAGGTAGCAATGCCCATACTCCTAAGAGGTCACAGAGAATACCAGCTTCAGAATGAGAGAGACAGAAAAGCCATGTTTAGAACTTTGAATATCTCTAAGCCTTAAAAGATGAACGGGGATTGACCTGGTAACTTCAGGAAAGATATTCTAAGCAAAATATAGTTAAATGGTGTCATGGTTTCTGTCAGTGGCTCCCAAGCCTCATGCCTTTGCATTATGCATTTGTGATTGGTTCATTGTCTAGTCCTTGGATTGGAGATGTGAGTGCTACACTGGCCTAGGGGTGGAGCCAGGATGTGATGTAATGGCAGGAAGAAGGTCTGTCTCTCTCTCTTTCTGGTTTTGGCTTTCTGTTTGCAGCCGCCATGAACTGCGGCCCCGCCATGCCACCCTGCCTTGGAGCCAACTGAGTATGGCCTGAAACATCCAAAAACTGTAAGAAATAAACCTTTCCTTTCTCATCTTTGGGCATCAGGTATTTTGTCTCAGCGATGAGTACAAAAGTAACTAAGACAAATGGGAATACAAGAATTTGTTAACACAACACATTTAGATAAATGTAATTGGTCACTAAATGGATGGAAAAATGGAATATCACAGATCTGAATCTCTGATTCAATGCCCAAATCTAATCAGGAAATTATAAGCAACACTTGTAATTTTTATGCCTCACAATTACATAAATCAAAATCACACAAGTTAAATGCATATGTAATGCAACTTTTATTTTGATATAGAACTTACCTTAAAAGACAGGAAATTATTGTAAGATGTTAAGTATAATATCATTTAGAAAATCAACTATTTATAAAAAATGTGCTTATATTGTTTGACCAATTATGCATGCCTATATCTTGTAATCTGAACAACTGCTTTGAAAATAACAATATGCAATATATTAACTATTGCTAATTTCCTATTATCTTGTTTGAAGTTCTGTATCATTGTTTTTATTGTCTTTTTTCCTTTTTAAATTAAAAAAATCATTACTGCAGCCTTTGAAAGGATGGCACTGGTAGAAACACCTTGGTTAGCATTCTAGAAAAAAACTGTTGGGTCAAGATGAGACAGAAGATACAAGTAAACCCAGGTAGCATTGATAGGAATGTAGAAGATGAAATCCAGCCACATTAATATTGTTAAATAAATAATTCCAATTTTCTTATTAGATTTGGGCATTGGATAAAAGGTACAGATATATGATATATTCAACTTTCCTATCCAATCAGTGACCAAAAATGTAAACAGCATTAGCAGATGTGCAAATCATGTTAAAACAATCTTAGCCTTGGTCTCCCAGAACACAAATCCCAAAAAAGCACATGTGGGATAATATTTCTTGGAGGCTGATTGCAGCAAAAAATAGGAAAATAAAGATCAGATAGACAAGGAAGAAAGAGAAATATAAGAGTATCAATTTCTTAATGGCTGTAAATTTTCAGGCAAATTCAGCCATAGCTCGCTTCTAGCCAGGAAGATTTCCAGAACATGCTGTATGATATCAATGAGGTCAATGTCCTTGACGAGTAGAGGAGATAAGAGAAGCAATTTTTCTTTTGAGTTATTTTCTTCTTTATTTGTTTTCATTCAGAGAATGAGAAAAGAGAACACAAATTAGATGTAGCCAAAGAGCTAAAGTAGCATTAGATGGGTTTTTGTTGTTGTTTGTTTCATATTTGTTTTTGTTTGTTTTTGCAGTACTAGGGATTGAACCGACATCCTCCCCATGGAACCATGTCTCTGGATCATTTTTACTTTTTGTACTCAGATATTTTGAGGCAAGTTCTTGACAAATTGATGATTTATCTAGTTTGGGATTGGATTGGGGGGAGGGCCTCTTGCCTCAGTCTTCTAAAGGACTGGAATTATGATTATGCACCACAGAGCCCAACTGTTAGAGAGAAATTTATAGCTGTCAGTGCTATATTGGAAATGCAAGTGGATCTTAAATACACAACCTCGTCTTTCATCTTAACCAGAAAAAATTATATTTAAATAGGTAATTATAATTAGTGTAATTCATGAAGCAAAAATAAATGAAATAGAGTAGAAAACAGTGAATATCAATGAAATCCAAAAATTGATTTTTTGAAAAGTTCAAAAAAATGAAAAAATCTTTTACCAGTTGTTGAAGAGAGACAGCACTCAAATTCCTAACATCAAAAAAGAGACAAAGGATGCAGTATGATCAGCTACATTGTAGAAATAACAAAATGATAATTGTGAGAAAATACTATGAACTGCTCTATTTCAACAAATTAGACTATTTCTATAAACTGAATGAATTCCTAAAAAGACACAAACTATCAACATTGATTTAAGAAAAAAATAGAAAATCTAATAAACTTATAACATTTAAAGGGTTTGAAATAATAAATAAAACACTTCCCACAAAGAAAAGACTTGACCTCAATAATTTCATCAGTGAATCTACCAAATATTCAAAGAGATATTGAAACCAACCTTTCTCAAAATTTTCCAGAAGGTAGTAGAGAAAAAACTTCCAGAATCATCCTATTAGGCATATGCCCTTGTTTTCAAAACCAAGCGTAACACCAAAAGTCATAAAATTATAGGCAGAGAGAAAAATAAAAGCTAGGTAATAGGAAGTAGGCACATAGATCTTTGCAAAAGTGAAGAGGACCAAGAGATGTAAGGAGAAAGGGAAGAGGAAGAGGGAGAGAGTACTGAGATCTGTTAAGTACTGCATATGTGCTGACTTCCCATGAGGAATATAGTCATTATGTAGTGTGAAAATGCAAACAAAACAAAAGCTGAAGGAAAACCTCTCAACAATGTTGTAGTAAAATTAATCTAACAACTTTTTTAAAAAATCATAAAAAATGACAGAGTGGAGTTAGGACAAGAATTCAAACTGGATTTAACATTAGACTATCAATTAATATAATACAATTTTAAGAGAATGAAAAAAATTAAATCACATGATCATCTCATTTATGAGGAAATGTGACACAATTTAACATTCACAATTTAAGATCACCCAGCAAACTGAGATTATGTGTTAGCTTCCTCAAGTAGATAAAAGTTAACTACAGTTAACATTGTCTTAAATGACATTGGACCAAAGGACTATACATATTTCTACTAAGATTAGAAACAAGATAAAGATGAATGTTCTTTCCACTTTTGACACTAAAATGATGATTCCATAAAGGGCAGTTAGGCCAAAACAATAGACAGGAAGTATGGTGGAAAGAAAAAAATTATAGAAAATCATAAACAATCCTTAAAAATTAGATTTCTACAGATGCAAAACTAATAAAGAAAAATCAACTGTATTTCTACATATGAACTGAAGTCAGGGAACAATTCATTTTCATTAGAAGAAAAACATTCTTAGTAATAAATTTAACTAAAAAAGTGCAAATTTTTTAAGAAAGGAAAAGAAAAGAAACTAAAAAGAGCTAAGTAAATGGAATAATATACCATGGCATTTCTTGGAAGACTTTTTTTTTGGTACCAGGGATCAAACTCACGACCTCACACTTGCAAAGCAGGTGCTTATGCCATGAGCTAAAACCTCGGCTGGAAGCCATTATTATTAAGATGGCAATATTCCCCAAAGTCACCTTCAAATTCAGCAGAGTCATTAGCAAGGTCTAAATGTTTTCAAAGAAATTCACAAGCTGGTCCTAACATTTACAAATGAAAATTAAGAGACTCAGAATAGTCACATAAAAAAAGATGGCAGATTGATAGGCAACAAGATACAGAGCCTCCCCTGAGAGAGACAACACATGCCACAATAAAACACCCTGGAGAGGTCCAGACAGAGGGAGATGGATCCTCTTGACCTAGGAAGAAACTTAAGGCAAAAGAACTGGTCAAACACGCAGTCCCAGGGTACATTGTAGAAGCTGAGGTTAGCAGCCACAGCACTCTCCAGCTACCTGAATTTGTGCTGCTGCAGAGAGTGGCCAGACTGGCTTGAGCTCATAGCTGAGACATGCTGAGACTGGCTGGAGCAGCCCAAACACACTGGGGCATCTAAAACCACGTCACTGCCACTAACCAGTCACGCTGAAGACTGAGATTGGTGAGCCCAATGGAGAACAGAGCCAGCAAGGGACCTCCATTAAACCACAGTTAGTGCTAGGAATAAGACTCCCCCCATGGGAAGGGTGTGACCAAATGGACGACATGTTGGAATCGGGCAGGAGGAGCCTGAACTAGGAATGACAGTGACTTCAGTTGGTTGCTCCCTTCATAGAGCAGATTGGTTGGATCTGCTTGGCCTGGGTCATGCCTCTGGCTGGGACCCAATAAGCCATCCCAAGCAGATTCCTGACATATGGCACATACTAACCCAGTGAAGGCCCCTGAAGGTTGACTGGCCCGGTGGGGAGAGGCCAACACACACAGCCCATGCCTACATCTCAATGACCAAAATCAAACAGGAGAGGGCAGAAATCCTTCACCAGTGTGCTTCACAGGAACCATAACCAACAAGGAAAGGGGTTGGGACTTCCACTATACACCTGTATGGAAGAAACCAAAAACATGACAAGAGAAAGAAACAACAAGAAAAAGCCCCCAGCCCAAAACCCTGAGAACACTGATCCAGGAGAGGGAAATACAAAAGAGACTGAGGGCAGCAACCATGCAACATCAGACACAGCTTCAGTGGACATTAAGAGATATCTTTGGGACCTTGAAGATGAGCTTAAAACTGAAATATTAAATCAGGTAAGGCAAGATATAAGATTAATAAAAGAAATGCTAGGCATCTCTCAAGAAGACACAGATGGAAGAAGGAAGGAACACAAAAAAAGGAGAGAAACATCAATAGAGAATATAAAGAAAACTTAGAATACATGAAGCAGATTCAAAGAGATTACCAAGAAATTAAAAACTCCATTGGAAGCTGGAAAAACTGCTTAAAAGAAACTAAAGATAGACTATCAAAACTTGAAGGCAAGTTTGCAATGTGTGATCATAAAAGGAAAGATCTCTTAAAAATAACAAGGAAACAGGCAGTAACGGTAAAAAGGCTAGAAGATGACAAGAGAATCTACAATTTAAGAATAAGAAATGTAAGTGAAGATGCAGGAATAAAAACAGGTGAATTACAAAGGCTATTCATGGAAATAATGGAAAACTTCCCATGCATAGGAAAAGAAAATGTTATTCAGATATATGAGGCACACAGAACTCCAGACAGCTACAACCAAAACAGATCTACACCCAGACATATAATAATCAAGATACCAGAAATTCAATATAAAAACAGAATATTAAAAGCCATCAGAGAAAAGAAACAGATTACCTACAAAGGTAAGCCCATCAGGATCATGGCAGACTTCTCAACACAGACCATCAGATTAAGAAGAGCTTGGAGTGAAGTATTCCAAGCCCTGAAAGAAAATAACCTCCAGCCCAGATTGATGTACCCTGCAAAACTGTCACTAGAAATTAATAGAGAAACAAGATGCTTCCATGACAAAGAGGAATTGGGGGAATTTGTGACCACCAATCCAACCCTACAGAGAATACTGAAGGACATTCTAGAGAAAGAGAAAAAAATACCAGGATTTCGGCAATAGTGGAAGAAAGGCCTCAATGAGTGGGGCAGGCAGTAGAATGAAGGAGAAAAGTAGACAAACAATGGCAGAAAAATAGCATAGCAGAAATGAGGCAAAAGTTTGGCTATAATCTCTAACATAGGTGGCCTGGATACACTAAAAAAAAAAAAAAGATACAGGCAGAGTAGATCAGGAGGTAGGGTCCATCAAGATGCTCTGTATAGGAAATATAATCAACCTGAGAGAGGGTTTATGGACTGAAAATCAAATATGAGAAAATAATGCTCTATGTGACAGGGAGCCAAGAGAAACAGGGGCAACTCAACCACCACCTGTAGATAGGATGGAAAGACAGGATGCTTATGTGCAGTAGAGAACTCCTCAGCTATAATGAAGGAAAACCTAGAGGCTTTTGTAGGTAAAGGAATACAACTTGAGATCAAGTCCAGGAGCGAGAAGGTTCAGAAAAAATTAGATAAATAGCAGGATGCCCCCCCCAAACCTAAAAACTGAGGGAGTTGGTGGGACCCAAAATGCACAGCATCCTGTGGGAATGAAAGGGGAGGAACAGCCTAAAAAAGAAGGCACAGGATATTGTTAATAGTGTGCCAGGATTTAAAACCCACATTACTCACACCACTCTGCTTAGGTGGATTATATTCTGTTCCAGCTTGTCTATTTGTACTAGATTGGAGGAATCAGAAGTTATCCCAAACATAGCAGGATATAGTACGGTAATTAACCTTAATTTCCTATTAATTTGTATAATTTACACTGTTTTACCATGACTGATCTTAGTTGAATCTGGTTTGTTGAATCACTGTTTTGTATTGACAGATTTTATTCAAAGCTGTTATGATTGATAGTATCAAGTCCGAGAGTATAGGCAACTGCACTTAAGATGACAAGATCCACTAGGATACCCACTCTGTTTGATTATTACCTGCCTTTGAAGTTTTACATTGTCTACAATGTTTTATTTTTACTAATATTATTATGTACTGCTATATTTAATTATACTGCTATATCCAAATATGCCTGATGATATAGACAATTCTATTGAAGATAACAAGAGACAACACAGTAACCATTGTAGATCACCTTGTACTGTGGTTTTATATGACTTTTTGGTTTCTTGTTTTTATAGGAATTAGTTTTGTTTTTTCTTGCTATGTATTGTTTTTCCCTCTAATACAGAAAGGATAGAAATACATATAAAGACATGTGTAGCTGTTTACTGTCTGTTTGAATTTTTACTTTGTATGCTTTAATCTTGTAACTTGAGCAACAATTTCTAAGAGGACAATATGTAATTTATCAACTGGCGATTTCTTTCTGTTTATCTTTTTTTAAATTCTGTATTGTTTCTACCCTTTTCCTGTTTTTTTTCTCTTTAAATGAAAAAAAAAGAATAGTCACATAATTTTGACAAAGAAAAGTAAAGTTGGAGGGCTCATACAATCTTATTTCAAAAACTGCTACAGTGCTACAGTTATATAGGCAGTATTATACTAGCAAAAATATAGCCATGTAAATCAAGGAAATAAAAATGAAAGTCAAACAAAGCGAGAGCCCCAAAATAAATCTTTATATTTATGGTTAGTGAATTTTAGTAAGCAATAGCTAAAAACAAACTTATTATAGAACTACAGATGGATACAGTTTCATTATCTCATATTTGACAAAAGTGTTTAACTATTGTCACAAAAAGCACAAAAAAGTAAAATTTATATACAAACAGCATTTTACCAAATCAGTAGTTTGGTCACAAACAATACAATCGAGAAAATAAAAAGACCACTCATAAAATTAGAGAAAATATTTGGAAAATATTTAGAAATCATCACTTTTATAACTCACTAATAAAAAAGGAGTACACCAATTTTTTAATGGGGCTACTCTGAATAGCTATCTTATCGAGGAAGATTTACAAATAGACAACTAGCAAATATAAAGATGTTTCCTATGATTAGTCATTAGGAAATTGTAAATCAAAGTCACAATAAGTTTCCATTTCAAAATCTCTAGGACAGCTTTAACAATGCACTCATGGCTGTATCTCTCAGCAAAATTTTCAAGGAAAACAATTTTAAAAATAACTACCTAGTCACTGTGTGAAGATTATGCCCAAGTATGTAGAAAAGTTGATTATACTAATAAAAATATGATAATTCTTGTGTCCTATGAAATATTTTTCTGATGGTGTTACCTTGAGAAGTGACAGAAATTAAGTAGATTTGATATATGAAATGAAAACTCTAGAGAAGTAAAATGAAAAAATTTACTCTCCTGGTCACTTTAATATTAGAGGAGCATCAGGACACTAAAATCTAACTTATTTTAATGATGGAAAAGTTTTACATTTATTAAAGGTAATGATAAAGGGGACTGAAACTCCCAACCTACTATGACCACAAGTTCATGTTCTCTAAAATCGAAGAACAAATTTTAGGAACAATGAAGTTTGAGAGAATATATTTCTTGAGAGAAATAAAGCTTCCCTCTGGGAGACAGATGGGATCCGGAGCCGGTTGCCAAGGACTCTTGTCTTTTCCAGGGACTTTATAGAGTAAAATCATGGGATAAGATGGGTTTAAAGTGGGGAAAACTTGGAACTCACAAGGCAGATGAGCATAAGGTGGGACATAACTATAGTTAGCCAATAAGATTAATAGTTCAAGGTAAAATTGATTAAATTGGGGACAAATGGGGAAGCCAGTCATGTAGAAAGCAGGCATTCTTACAGAGCAGTGACTCTTTCCTATGGGGATGGGATGGTAACTCCTGACTTCCTCAGGGTGATAGGGAACCAATTAGAATATCAGTCCTTGGGATATGGATTCATTTTTTTGATCTTTTGTCTTGAGGCCTGGCCCACAGCAGGAGGTGTCTGTCTCCCCCACAGTTGCAAGGTGTCTGGACTTTTGCACAAGGCTCCTTTGAGGACCTAGCCCTGTCTCTCTGCCTATAATATTTTTAACTAACTTGGCTGCCTGCAACAGTAGGAGAAGGGGGAAAATGGGCTCTGCAAAATAAATTTGTACTGAGTAAGGGAAGAAGAGATAAAAAATATGCTTTAAGCATAGCCTGGGTTATCATGAAGAAGTATGATAACCTAAATTCTATTTGTTTCTGTATTTTTTTCATACATACAAAATAAATGCATTCTGTGGACAATTTCTGAAATGTTAAAGCAAACAAAATCTGCATTCCTACTCTTAAAGGCTGCTTATAATTTTCTGTAAGTAAGTTTAGCCTTTCATAAAGAAGTCAAGCCCTATCTTCTTATAATAGAGAGCAAAGCAGAAAATGTTCACTATTTTTGCCACTTAAGATTCTCCAACCAAATTTACCTTCAAGAATCGAAGACCAAACCAGCTTAAGTGTCATAGGACTGGCAATGGTTGACATCTATGCAGAGATTTCCTATTTCTGTATTAAGAAAGACATTAGTAATTCATCTCAGAACTCTTTCCAGTTGAGATTTTTATCATCATTTTAAAAAGTTATGGTGAGAAAACACTGTTTTTGTTTTGTTTTGTTTTTGTTCTTGCTGCTGTTGCTGTTGTTGCTGCTGATGGTGATGATGATGATGATGGTGGACAGGGTGGTGGTGGTGTTGTAGCCATTGAGTTAGTCAGAAATATGACAGGCAGTGAGACAGGGCTAGGTCCTCAATGGAGCCAGTGCAGGGTTAGGAGTTTCATTCCCTGTATCAGTGATACTCTTAAGCACAGAATTTAGGTAAGATTAAGGTTTAGTTTCAGCATGAGAATAAATGTTAATCCTAGGATGAGAGGATTTTACTACATTTAGCATTAATATGAGATTTTACTTAAATTTACAGCTAGAATTCGATTTTATTTTTAGGTACCATAATTACAATTTCAGGTAAGATTTTTTTCTTAGAACTTATTGCCTAATTTCAGAAAATATGAATTTAGATTAGGTGTATTTTATCCTGAAAGAGTCAGAGGATACCTTGGAATATAGTATAACTTTCATAAGCTCAAATAAATCTACTTTTATTCAAATTTAGTATTTATCATGAATAAAAATTAATGGGATAGCTAAAAGAAGTCTTAGAGGCTGTTAAAAATTAAGCTACTAAACTCTCAAATTAGTATAGCTTTATTCTATAGATTATCCTATGTGACTCACACATTTTATGAGTTAATTTTAATATTTGCCTAAGAAAACTATTGCAAAATGTTCCAAATATCTTTTAATCACCATTTTTTAAAAATCACACTGGTCAAAAGCCACTTGTAAGTCAACAAGCACAGAGCACTAATCAGCATATACAGTGAAATGGGTCAAATTGACTAGTCACGTCTGTGCTAGGATGGATGAGTTATTTTCAACCAGTATAGAATTTGTATCCTGTGAGCATGTTTGAGAACAACCATGACACACACACTGCTGCTGAATTCCATCTACCTTATTCATTCTTGTTTCAAAATAGAAGCAGGAAATTCTTCATAAGTATTAGGAATCATGTCAAACTGGATCAAAATTTAAATCCCTTGAAGAGATTTTCCAGTTTAACGTGTTAGAAAAACAAAGAGGAAGAAAGAAAAAGACCATGATTGCTATACATGACATGACAGGGAGAAAATATAAGTAGTTTGTCTTGCTTGCTAGATCTTTACCTACATTCTCCATTTCAGAAATGATTTCAAACATGGTAAAACAAATGTTATTAAGATCCAAAAAATAAAACATTTCCAAAGGCAAAGATTGGATAACTAGTATATGTAAAAGTAGAAAAAATATAGTAATAAACAGTGCATGTTAAGAGATTTACAAATGTATCTAAGATATACTGCAAGTTGATTCCAGAACTCCTTGGTTTACAAATATAAAAAAGAAAAAGCAAGATGATATAAGATTCAAATTTTTATAATATATATTAGACAAATGTAATTAGGTATAACATATCAGCAAAATATTATCCTTACTAAATGAATTAATGAGCATACATTTATTCTTTCCCTTCATGAACCACTCTGCTCAAAGAAGGGAAGACAAAATGACATTAGTTTTGATACCTGTATCTCCTTAAAAACAAAAACAAAAAACTGCAGTCTCAAAGTAAAGTTACCACCTATTCATATAAATTTCTTCAAGGAAGGTAAGAATCTATAGCATAATAAATCTATTTCTAGTCTTGTAAGCTTTCAAGAGAATATAAAATAGTATCCTTTCATCAAGGACAACATTTCATGTCAAACACTGCAAAATCTAATAATACTCAGCAAGTGATAGAAGCAATGCATGGAAAAAAATAAATACCATATTAAAATATTACCAGTGACATTACAGCTGCAACTGAAAATTCTTCAAGTTCTTTTGTTTAGACTATGCAACCACAGACATCAGGAAAGCCATCAAAATTCTAGACGCTGTTTGTGGAAAGCGTAATTTTCTCCATAGTTTTCATTTGTATTTTCCTTCCGTTCAATCACATAGTTCTAGGCTTAACAGGCAGAGACAGAAGATTAGAAAAAACACTTGCTGTCAAGCATAGCATCTGAGCTCCAGTTTCAGTTTCTTCCTCAGGTAGCCTTTCCTCCTCATCTCTTTCATCTTATTTCCACATTTTTACAAAGAGAAATAAGGGACAAGGATTTAGCTCAGCAGCATAAGCGCCTGCCTTTTAAGTGTGAGGTTGTGAGTTCGATCCCCGGTATCAAAAAAAAAAAAAGAAAGAAAGAAGTTAGGTCAAAGTTCCCTTCTAGTACTTATATAGTTAAGACAATGTACTTAGCCTTTTCTACTCCTTAACTCTTTATTTATAAAGGGATTGAAACCAAAATGTCTTCCAGAAATTTAAAGAGAATGAGATTTCATATATACAAAACCTACCAGAGTATACAGCATGTCATCCCCAAAGTATTATTTCATTCCCCTTCATTTCCTTTACTCTTTTTGTATTTCTCTTCCTTTTTAAAATCCCTTGAGCTCCAAAAGGTCTGTTTATATTAAGTAATAATGTATTCAAACTGACGTTTTACCAGCATAGAATACGAACTGAGATCATGTTATTTAGTACTCAAGTGAACTCCTTACCATGTTCCTTTTAGACTGTTTAGAAGGTTATTAACTTTTCCTATTTTTGAAGCTCCCAGACCAAAGAAAAGTCTATGAACCTCAGGGAACTAGAACTACCTTGGTCTTAGTTTCTCAAAGAAGGAAAGAAAGATAAAAGAAGTGAAAGCAAAAGCTTTATGCCCTCAGTTCACCAAACGGCATTATTTGTTAGGCATCTGTATCTGCCACATAGCACCTGATAGAGTTCTTGTTGGGTGGGATTACCCAACATGTACCTGACTTATTTGGCCCAGTTTAGGATCCCCTGACATGTTTTATAAGTTTCTGTGGGAAGGTCATAGAGAAGGGCAGGGACAAGTAAGGAAATTCCTTCTCCCCAATTGTTATGGTTCATATCTAAATGTTACTCTTAGTCTCATGTGATCACAAGCAGATCCTTTTGAAAAATGATTGGATTATAGAACTATAATAGCTGGTCTCTTGTTAGCAAGTGGGGTCTGCTTGGAAGAAGTGGGTCACCGCAGTCCTGACCCAAAAAGATTGCATCTCTCTTCCCAAATCCTCCCTTTATTCTCTCTGCTTCCTTCAACCACCATGCTTGGAGCGGCTTTTCTTCTGTGATGTCCCTTTGCCATGCCACCCTGCCTTGGAGCCGATTGGTTATGGACTGAAGTCTCTACAAATTCTGAGCTGAAGTAAACCTTTTTGCCTTTAAAATTTAGGTGTGGAAGCCAGGCGTGGTGGTGCACTTTTGTAACCCCAGGACTTGGGAGGCCGAGGCAGGCGGATTGTGGCAAGTTCAAGACCAGCCTGGGCTACAAAGTGAGCCCAAGGCCAGTCTGAACTTCATAGCAAGACCCTATCTCAAAAATAAAAAAAAAAGAGAAAAAATTTAGTGTGGGTATTGTGCCCCAGCATTGAGGAAGTGACTAACACATCAATGCTAAATTCAACCATCACTACTATGTGTGGGTCTGTGCCTCACCCGTGGAGTCGCCATAATACATGTTTAGTGTGCCTGTCTTTAAGAGTACATCCTATACTCACAACCATTTTCTAAAATATGGCAAAGAATGCCAGAGTAGCTAAGTGGAAAATAATTCTAACAATACTAATGCACTATCCCTGAAACTTACCTCCCTTTTGGACAAAGAATCTGTTTTGTTTGTTCTATTTTTTTCTCACTGTTTGTTCAGTGGGTCTGAGTCTAAGTGACAGGGCCCCAAGGTTGGAGGCTACAACCACCGCTGTTTACAGGCAGTCATAGGAAAGCCAAGGCTGAGGAATAGATTCAAAAGTCATTATTGCTCCTATATATAGTCTATGAATCACCAGAAGTTCTCTCAGAATCATCTAACTCCTGATACCAGACCTCTTGGGCCTGACCATGTTCTACCTTAGTGTGGTCTGCAAGAGATAATCCGCTTATCTTAACTTCTATGGCTCCTAAAAAAGAAAATCCTCCAAGGAAGCATTATCTGGCTTTGGTGTCTTTTCAGAGATGGGCTATTAGTTTTACCATTTTGTCATAGATACAGAATGAAATCTTAATTATAGTCATCTGTGTGTGTGTGTGTGTGTGTGTGTGTGTGTGTGTGTCTAATGGTAGCCATAAAAAGGAAATCAAAGAAGAATGAAAATGTGGCTTGTTTATACCAATAACAGATTCCAAAACCTCTTTGACTTGTGTCCTCCTTCCTCTCTGAACAGCTCTGGCTTTTCTGCCTGTGTCAGACTCTACTTCAATGTTCCCATTTCAGAAATCCCTTTAGAGGGAGGAAACTCTTTTGGCAGTAATGAGGGCACTGAAATTGTTTCTCCAAGAATTATTCAGGTACTCAGAGTTTCTATGGTAGTGGTAATTGCTCCCCACACTGCCTTAGCAGGGAACAGAGCTGTGGGGAACAGCAAACACTGCATGGTTATGTAAGGACTCATTATTTCCCATTGTTCCACTGCCTGCTTGCTCTCAAGGCAGTAATGGACTCATACACACCTAGGGGAGAATCCTGATGTCATTTAAGGACATGCATCAGAAAGGAATGCAGACATGACCAGGAAGCAGAGGGACAGAAATAGAGGTAAAGTGAGAGACACTATCAGAGGCAGTACCAAAAATTATACCCCTAAGGCAAGGCCAGTCATTAGCTGATTTGTAATTTGTAATTAATTGATGTTGTTACTCCAAATTCAGCAATCTTTTTATCTTTTAAGATAGACTGAAAATGGAGAAGACCATCATTGGTCTTTCAGAGATCTTAAAACTATGGAATGGAGATATCTACTCTAGCCCCGTGGACTCAAATAATGCACATAAAACACAAAGTTCTATGATGCAGTGTGAGTGACTCACAGCAGCAGTGAAGAATGGCTTCCATGCTAGAATACTAGAAAATCGAGACATTGCAAAAACAAACAAGCATGGGACATGCTTTTTGAACAATAGTAAGGACTTGAATCCTGCATGTGATTGAAAGATCAAACCATCATGTCAGTTTAAAGGGTTTAACAGGTAGCTAAAGTAATAATTTATTCACACCCAGAGAGACACACACATACACACAGAAAAATATTAGGATCAGAAAAAGAGTGGAAAGAATATTTGTGGACCATGTATTATGTGTGCAGCATTTTTGAACAAGTTATCCAATCTATCTAATCATGTGAAAGAATGATAACTCTCCCAAGTAGAGAGACAAGGAGCTAAAACCTTCAAGATCTCAGTAAAGTGCTCAAGGTCATAAAAGCTGTGCTGTGTGCCACAGTCCATGGGACCTGGCTGAGACCCTTCTGCTACTTTCACAGATTGGGACAAGTGAGTAAAGGACACCCAGCTTCCGTGTGAAGCTTTGACTCAGAGCCCCTGACAGCTGCATCACATGCTAGGTACCTGGAAATCACAGTTTCCACCCTGAATTGTTTTGGAAAGTGTCTTTCCTCCTTCACTGACTCAGTAGTAATTGAGTTCAATGGCTGAGGCTGTCCTTAAATCATTATGCTATTCCCAGCCCCTTCCTCTCCCTGTGGTTTGCCCCCCAGCCATGGCAGGAGGAGCTTCGTCTGACAAGAGGCTCCGCCCATGATGTGCCACCAAAGGCCCAAAGCAATGGGGACAACTCAGCATCATGAGCCAAAAATGCAACTTTTCTCTTTATAACTTGATTACTGAAAAATCTTTAAGTGACAGCTGACTAACACAGCTATCTATGGTTCAGTTGACACACTTAAAATAGATAACAGCATTAACTCAGATGAGAAGTAAGAAGATAATACAACAAAGGCCTAGCACGGGATTTTCCACAGATTTTGATCTCCGCACTCTTAGCTAATTTTCATCTTTATGTTTTATCACCACTAACGTCAAGTAACATCAAGTAACATGCTGTCCCTCAAAGCTTGAGCTACTAATAATGCCATTAAGAATATTATTTAAAACCAGAAGATTTTCTGTGTTCTGGAAAGTCGCACAATTTTTCTGAAGTTGAATTGCCAAATCTAAGCAAATGATAGTAATGAGAATCCTCACCTGGGCACGATTCATTGTAAGAATTGTGTGAGTTAATATACGTGAAGAGGCTGAGGCTTAGCAGGGAGACTGCATGTGAAAAAGGCTCAGAGGATTCCGTTTGTTCTTTCCTTTGACCTCTTCAGACTATTTTACACTTCATAAAGCATTGTTTTCTCTCCTATGTTCTCATAGTACCTTGCAATGCATCTATTTTAACATCTATCACATAAGGAAATTTTTTGTTTGGTTTTTTTGTCTATCTGCCTCATAAAACTCTCAGTTCCCTGAGGGTAAGACCTATAGCTTATTTATCTTTGACTTACTGGTGTTCAGCAAAATGATGAAAGATAGCCAGTGGGAGGAATAAATAGGTAAAAAATAAGTCTAAATATTTTCAAGCTCAGGGAAAATGAAAACAGATTAAAAGAAAAAAAAGATTTTAAAAAAGTGCTAAGGAAGAAAGAAAAGCAGGAAGAAAGGAAGGAAGGGTGAAAGGGAGCAAAACATACAGTGATGTATACTATATAAAACAAAAAACTACAGTAACAACAACAAAAATCTGCTAATTGTAGTTCTAATAGCTCTTTAGTGTGAAAAACTATGTCATGGCTTTAGAAGGAAAATGCATAGGAATTAAGGCTTAACTAGAATCTCAAATTACTTTTTGATGTTTTACTCGAAGTTTTTGGATTTTCATTTTAAAACATTTTCTACTACATGTACAGAAATGATATGCAATATAGCACATCAAATATTTACTTCCATTTACCTTCTGTTGTAGTCAGCATTTATATTGGAAAATATTTAATCCAGGACACATAATTTATAGGGTTATTTTATAATATTCACCTAAAGAGTCAAATACAAAAGAAATCAGGAAGATCTGTCCATACACTAGAGACCTAAAGAATCAGCTGAGGGCCTGGATCCCATGGCGGTGTCTTCTGTGAGTCTAACCCAAGGTCTAGAGAGCCCTCTGTTGGTTATCTTTTTTCTCTCCTTGCTGAGACAAAATACCTGACACCCCAAAATTAAGGAAGGAAACGTTTCTTTAGTTTCCAGTTCCTGGAGGTCTCAGTCAATACTCAGATGGCGCCATAACCAGGTGGCATGGCACAGGGGCAACACTACAAGGTGGCAGAAGACCACAAAGCAACAAGAGAAAAAAGGGCAAAAGGACAAAAGGACAAAGGAAGAAGCAAGTCTCTCTCCACCCCAGTGCAGGAAAAGCACATACCACAATCCAAGCACTAGACAGTGAACCAATCACAACCACTAGATTCAACCACCTTCAAAAGATCCACCCCCCATGACCACATGAGGCTTTGGAGGAACTTCTAGATACAAACTATAACAAGCCCATGACAATATCTATGCAAATCTATATTAAGATGCTGCAGTGTGAAGTCCCAAAGATCAGTGGTGAAACTGGAAAGTGCACCAGCAGGGTGAAGGATCTGCACTAGAGCCAGGAAGCAACGCTCAAAAGACCAGAGCACCCCTAAGGAGAACCACAGCCACCCTCAGAAACAGCAAGGACCTGAGTTCCTCCAGTGATAACACCTGAGTATCAGTAAAGCCAGCATGATGAGCTCCTCCAGGAGGATCTCAGCACACCATCTTCCCCTCCAGGACTCTTTTCTATGCTGTTGGTAACAGTCCTCGGGTGGGCCATCCATAACCAGCACCATACTAGTTCATTTCAGCTGGGTGTTAGCAGCTGACCCTTAGTTAATACACCACACCTTCCTCATTCCACCCGTAACTGAGGAGCCCATTGCTAAGCATAAGAGAACGTGGCTTTGCTTGCCACCTTTTACCCAACAAAATTTTTATTTCAAGCTACTTATTTTGAAGTAAATGGAGCCAATATCAGTAGATTACAACCAAATGAAAGGCCTTAGATTTTTACAATGGGTTCATTTTTCTTTTAAAAAATTTTTTATTAGTACGTTTGTAACGTAGTAACGTAACACATAGCTATTGCATTCAGCTCTCTCTCTCTCTCTCTATCTCTCTCTCTTTATATATATATATATATATATATATATATATATATATATATATATATATATATATATGGCATGTTGATCACTTTTATTCTGCCATACCACTCCCCATTCATTTCCTGGTACAAGAAGGGTGAGGAACTTAAGAAGCAGGAAGCGGAAATTGTTGAATATTTTTATCAACAAGAAAATCTATGAAAGATGGAATATAACTCATTTCAAAAATAGCTATTATACTATATTTACAAAATATATCACAATATTTGCCTAGTATGAACATCCACTCAAGGAACTCACAGTCTAAGATAGTTGCAGAATAAATATAGTATCAAAGCATGAATATAAATCTAAAATTCCATGAAGTTTAGTTTATAGAGCCTGTGATTTATAATGCAGCATAGAAAATGTCATAGAGAAGTATATAAAAAGTGCTTTGATGAGATGAACCTAAGTAACAGGAAGGTAGGATAATAAGGGCTTTTTAGATGAGGACAAGCACAGGGGATTAATTCATAAATGTAGAGCTGGGAAGCCACATTCGTTTGGAAATGCTGGGATGTAAATCGAAAGAACGAAGCTTCAAGGCCAAGGGGCTAAAGAAGTATTGGAACTTGAGCTTAAATTTTATCCATATCTTGGTTACTTTTCTCTCTTTGCTGGAACCAAATACCTGACACCCAAAATGAAAGAAGGAAAGGTTTACTTAGCTTACAGTTTTTGGAGGTTTCAGTCCACACTTAATTGGTTCCAAGGCAGGGTGGCATGGCTAAGAGGCAGCTGTTCATGTTGGCTGCCAAGTGACAAGACTGAAAAGGGAAAAAAAGGAAAAAAGGGAGAAAAGCAGGGCTCCCTCCCTACCTTTATTGTATGCTAGCTACCCACCCCTAGACAAGTGCAGTACTCACACCACTAATTAGATAATGACCCAATCACAAATGCTACAATCAACCACCTTCAAAAGACGCCAGCCCTACCATGACCACATGAGGCTTTGGGGGGACATATAAACATAAACCATAAAATTGTACCCCTACCTTCCCAAAGACTCACACACATCCTTTATGAAAAAGACATTTAGTCTATTTCCAATAGTTGTCAAATGCTGTGTTGGTTACTTTTCTTTAGTTGCTGAGACAAAATACATGCCCAAAATAAAGGAAGTAAAGGTTTATTTAGCTCACAACTCATGGAACTTTCCATCCATAATCTTCTGGTTATGAGTCAGCGTGGCATAATTAAGGGGCAACAATGGTAGCTGCAGCAGATACCAGAAGTGACAAGAGCAAAAAGGTAAAAGGGGAAAGCACACCTCCTTCCCTCCCTTATATTGTATGCTGGCTACCCACCCCTGGACAGGTGCAGCACTTACACCATCAAGCCAAGTGTTAGACAATGAACCAGTCACAAGTCTAGACTAAGCCTCTTCATGTCTGAATGAGGCTCTGAGTGGACATCCAAAACAAACCATAACTCTTCACCTCTGGTTCCCTACAAAGACTCATGCACATCCTTTATGTCACAGACATTTAGTCTATCTCCAAGAGTTGCCAGAGTCTCAACAGTTTTAGCATTGCTGAAAAGGCAAAATCCCAAGTCTCCTCTGGGCTCTAAGGCAAACTCTTAGCTGTAACACCCTGTACAAATGAAAGCAAAGTTAAACACTTCCAACATTCAGTGGCACAAGATAAACATTACCATTCCAAAAGGTACAAACAGGAGGATACAAAGCATTAGGACCAAAAGAAGTCCAAAATCCAGCAGGGCAAACATTTAATCCTGTAGTTCCATGTGGAACATTTGAAAGCAATCTGTTAAAAGTTGTGAGCTCCAAAAGGTTTGAGTGACTACTCCCCCACAGCACTTCCGATGGTTGTAGCTCCCACAACTTCTCTCTTGGGTTGAGTTTGTTCCCTCTTTTCAGGTTTTCTTGGACAAACCATGCTCCTGGTTTTTCTAAACTTCTGGGTTCTCTATTGCACCTTTGGCTTCACACTCAAAGCTTCACACACTGCCCTCCCAGGGGCACACTGTCTAGCCCCCCACATTCTTTGCAATCTGAGTGGAAACCTTCCCAACCTCAGAAGTCTTGCACTCCACATGTGCCTCAAACTAGTGCCACTTGGATGATGTCAGCTGGAACAGTAGCCAGGCTTTCCTTTCTCTTGGCTGAAGGAAGTGAGGGTCTGGATCACTGAACCTAATTCTAAGGAACGAATTCTCTATGCCATTGCCATTCTGGAAATCAGTTTGGTTGCCGCCATTTGGGAACATCATGTGGCCTCTGCTGCTATTCTGGAACTTGGTACTCTGCATCTTTCTAAGCAGTCTTTCACTTTTGCAGTTTTCAGGTTGCAAAGGGTAGAGACTCAGTAGTTCCTATGATGTCTCCAGGCTAACTTTTCTTTTCTTCTGTTTCTTTTCAGCAATTAAGATCTCAGCTCTATCTTTACAGTCCAGAGCTTTATTGGAGCTTTCTCTCTGGCCAGACTCACAATATTTTAAATCATCCTGCTGGGCATTTTGCTTTTGATCTGCAACATAAATCTGGTGAAAAGCCCCCAACAATAATCATGTCATTGCCTCAACATTAGACGGCCACAACATTTCTTCTGTCAGATTAGTTAGTCCCCTGGCCTTAATCTCAGTCTCTGGCAAAGACTCTGGACATGAGCAAAATGCAAACAAACTTTCTGCTGAGCCATAACATATTTCAACAGGAGTCCAGCAACTGATTCAGTCCTTTCCATCAAAAGAATTTAGGGCCTGGTCTTTGCCAGAAAGATTTCTATCAGCCATCTGTCTCCTGAGCTATGACTAGAATCTCCTATCCAGAACAGCCTAAGGTTGTTACCTCCTTCAGGAAACATCTCTGAACCTTTCCAAACTCTTCCCACAAGCCATTTCCAAAGGCTCTTGAACCACATGGTTAGGAAGAGTCACATCAACAACCACACTCCACTGGCACTGAATTTTGTCTTCATTAGTTTTCTCTCATTGCTGGGACAAAATAACTGCCACTCAAAATGAAGAAAAAGTTTATTTAGCTTGCAGGTTTTGGAGGTTTCAGTCTATACTTAATTGGTTCCAAAGTAGGGTGGCATGGCTAAGGGGAGATTGTTCATGTTGGCTGCAAGTGACAAGACTGAAAAGGGAAAAAAAAGGGAAAAAGGGAGAAAGCAAGGCTCCTTTCCTTCCTTATACTGTATGCCAGCTAGATGAGTTCAGCACTCACACCACTAATTCCAGCACTAGATAATGATCCCATCACAAATGCTAGCCTCAGCCACCTTCCAAAGGCCTGCCCTATCATGATCACATGAGGCTTTGGGGAGATATTTAAACACAAACCATAACAATGTGCTAACAATGGATAAACAGGTGCCGTGAAGACTGATGGATGTATGGATGATTATATTTTAGAAAGAAAACATTGTTGTACTTGTGATCATAAAAGCTATTTGTATATTTATCAGGTAAATTACTGTATACTGGTGTTTCTCAAGTGTGATCACACATTAAATAATTAGGGTATCTTCTTAAAAATACCAGTGCAAAATTTAACATTGACTCAAATCAGAAACTGAGCATGGAGGCCAGATATCAATATTTTGTCTTTTTCCCTATGTATCCAGCCTTAAGCATCACTGTGGAAAAGAAGTAGCAGCAATTCTCCAACTCAGGAAAAATGATGCGGTGCACTGGGGCCTAGGTGATGATTTTTTAGTATCAGAACTGGTTTACTGATGTTTTTAAATTTGAGTGGTTTTGAGTACTTTTGGAAAGTGTAGGAACCTACTTGATAACCCTTCCTTGCTTTGGCAAACCCAGCCATCTACAACTGAATTATAAAACACCAAAATAATTCCATTTGACATATGAATAATAGAGTTACCTAGAAAAAATTAAGAAGTGAACTGGTAAATGAAGAATGCTGTAGGAAGATATAAAACTTCAGTGAAAATGTGGATGGCCTGAACACAACAGACAGGTTCTTGACTTATTCATAGAGATGTGCCGGTATCAAGCTTGGTACTATTTCATCTCTAGCTCACTCTGTCTGCTCCTTCTCTTCTTGCTAACTTGTGAAAGTTCTTCAGCCGATTTTGAAGTGTGTTGTCCTACAACTGGCAGCATTTGAATGATTCCTGCTAATAAAACCATTTGCTTATATGTATAATGTTCTACATAAATCCTATATTTGTCATCTTACACTGTTATTAACTAATATATACTAATATATAATTAATATGATCCATTAACTTCACAAGTACCCCCATTATGCAGCACAGTAATTCAAATTTTTTTCAAATTAGTATCTTTGTTAACTTTCTATCTCCATAACAAGTGCCTGAGATCATCAAGTTATAAAGGAAATTGTGAACTGAGAACACATTCATTTCCCACTGATCATCAAGTTTTATAAAATTCCGCAATGTATTTATTTTATTTTACTGTGTACTTGCAGTATATAATAACTACATTTTTGTGAGGATTTGGTAAGTTCACAGAACACATCTTAATTCTTTTTATTTTCATCCTTCTTCCTTCCCTTTCCTCCAATTCCTGGGGGTTTCTCTTTTTGCAAAATATCTCTCTCCCTGTTTCCTATTGCCCTTTATCTTGCTCTATAATTTATTTATGCTTTGGCTTTCTCATATAAGAAAAATCATGCTTGTGAGTCCAATTTATTTCACTTAACATTATGGTCTCAAGGTGCATCCATTTTCCTACAAATGATTCAAGTTTATTTTATCTGTCCAACACTTCTTAAAATGATGTATAGTAAATGAGAAGGCGAGACAGGGACAAATATCTATAAGCTATAAAAAGATTGCAGCAGTAGTGATTCTTAAATTGCAGGTCCAAAATATTGTCTGAGGAAGTAAGAGCAGTTTAAAGGCAAAGAATTTCATGTGTTACAAACATCTGAATTTTGCTTAAATCTTTAATAAAAAGTAAGTTAATGATACTATATACGAATATTGCAAGAATGAGAAAGTATGCAATGTAGCACTAAAAATAGATCTAAATATACTCTTTTAAGTAGCTTAAAATAATAATGATAATAATAATAAGCATTTATTAATTGTATATTTTGGTGGACCACACATTTGGAAGTATTTATGCTGAATGGTTCCTATTTCAAATTTGCTATAGGGTTTCAGTAAAGATGAGGAAAGGAATTTGGTCACTGGGAGACTCAAGTGAAATTAGAGGATCTGCTTTGAAAGAGGGCTTCAAATTGCCAGTATATCAGTCATAGTCTTTTTGTTTTGTTTTGTTTTGTTTTGCTACCAGGGATTGAACTCATGATCTTGCACTTACCAGGCAAGCACTTGAGCCAATGAGCTAAATCCCGGACACATCAGTGATAGTTTTTAATGAGAAGTACCATTTGGTCTCACAAGGGTTTCTCCATGTAGTTTCTTGAGAATCTATGACAAGTGGTTTTTCATGGAGAGAATCATCGAAAACAGATTCTCCAAATTCCATTATATTTCCTACCTGCAGAAGTTATATATTTTCAGTTCTGCGATACTCTGTTACCAATACACATCGGCTATAACTTAGTATGGAATGGAAATACACAAGGAAGTCAGTGTGATGAGGCAAGGATTATTGGGGACCATTTTGGAGAATGCCTATCTTATTTTTCCTCTCTCATTCTTACCCATCTATCTATATTTTATCTATATACCTAGATATGTTATTACACACAGAGAAACACTTATTCCAGTGGTGTGTACTCACCCAATGCACACTACTGAAATAAAGCTTTTTCAGAGTAATCTGTACAGTTATATAGGCAACAGATCCTGTATTATCTACATTATTTCTATGTTGCTTTTAAGCAGTTCTTTGGAAACATTATGCAGATTTAAAAACACACTGGTTGATTGCCCCCCTTATCTGAAAAATAATTCTGTGTGTATTATTAAAAACATAGATATTGTCAATATTCTTGGTAACCTACATGGAAGATGTGTATTGGTTTTATTTTTGTACAAGTAACAGTATGAAGTCATTAAAAAGGAGCAGGCTTTTTAGTTTGAATCTTTTTAAAATTTTTATTTTTCATCAGTACATGATTTCAGTACATGTTTTCATCATGGGGAGTTGAGACAGGTACATAATTTATTTTAATTATGTTTCTGTTCTCTTTCCTTCCCTACCTTCCTGGCTTCCTCTATATCTTGATCACTTTCAAATTTACAGAAGTGGCATCCAATAACATCAGTTAAGGACAATCCTTTGACTATTTTATCTCTCCTTATTGTTGAGTCTATGTACCAAAACACAGATGATGGAAAGACAGAATATACAGAATAATGGGTCACAGACTCAGCTAATCTCAGTTTCTTAGAAAATAGGTCTCATTATTGTTTATAGTATAGTGAAATGTTTGTAGGTCCAATAACCAGAGAATTGTACAGTTTATTGTCCAAACTGGAAAGATAATAAAGAGAGAACCATGACTAATAGCACTGGGCAAACAAACACAAAGTAGAACCACTGTAAGTAAACCTGATTACATAATTATTATTATTATAAACATTATATTTGAGAATTTTTTAGAAATTGATGATGAATACACTATTAACTGCAAATAGTACTAAGGCCTTTTCTTAGAAATGTCTCACAGTGTCTATGTGTAAAAGTGAAGTAGTTCGTATAAAGTGCTGAAAAAGTATATATACATATGTATATCCCTTAACCAAGTGGCATTTCTCAGCTGAGAGAAATACCATGAGATTGAGTATCTAGTTGTCTCTACTAGATAGCATACAAACCTAGCTCACTTCAATATATTTTTATAATGTGCTTTCTATATGCTGAACAATCTCAGTTCAGGCTGTTCCTTAGCTTTTTGCAAATCTAAATGAAGACTTACAGGCATATTTGGCTTTTCTTTATAATTACAGAAATAAAATTAGTATATCTTACATTATAAAGAGTAGGAAAACAATTTCAAGAAGATAGGTAAATTCAAAAGTATATACAAAATATAACTTTACAAGAATCATTTTGTGATATGCAAAATAATACTGTATTCCCACATATATTAAATCTTGTACTTTTAAATCTAATAAATTTGATAGCCATCCACATAGAACAACTGTAGAGTTTAGAGGTAAATTAATTTACTTACTTTATAATAGGAAGTAATGGTGTGATTGAAACTCTTGTCATCTGCTAATTGTACCTAAGTTCTATTTATTGTTGTAGTAAGGACTTGAGTGAATTGCTTTGTAGTTTATTTATGTGCAGAAAAAGCCAGTTTCTGAACTATGGGGCATATTTGAGTTTAGCATCCTGTGTTCTAAATGCTTACATGACAGCTGCAGTAGAAGGAGGGCAAATGTCACCTGGCAGCAAGTAGTGTGAGTGGTTGCAAACGGTCTCTTCCCTTGATGTCAGGCTGCAATTCCTCTGGAATAAATAAATCCATAGGAGAGATTCTTGCCATCAACTGTCACCAATCCTAAAGATAGCAACTCAGTGCAAAATTGAGATTTGTAGCTCTGGGTTGTCTGCATACGAGAATTCCCAAAGGACATATGTTCCTCTGCCCGCCTCCATCTGCATGTGTCTGATGGAGAGAAAGTGAGCAAGTATAGAACCGAAAGACTGAAAGAGCAGATTTCTTATTTTTCATGCTTGCCGGTCACTTATTTTAATTCCATAATGGATGCAGGTGATAGAGGAATTTGTCCTTTGGCTGGCTTGCCCCACCCTCCTTGGTACCTTATAAATACTGTACTTGTAGGTTTTCTGTACTCAATGCTCAGTCTCTCCTCCCCACGAATAGCTGCAACTGGTTGGCATATTGTTTTGCAAAAACCTAATAACCTCTATAAATGCAAGTTGCTTTACTACCAAGTGAAAGGTGTTAATATCAAGGGCCCAATAATTCTATCAGAGAGAAAAAACTTGTAGCTTACAATTTGGAGTCATTTCGTACCTCTGGGTCTATTCTGGAAAAGATTGTTTAAATGAGACAATAAGAGGAAACCAATTTACAACTTGAAATAAGCAGAGTTCGTGTTTCCACACCGCTGAAAGGCAAGGTTAGATGAACGCTGTACAGTTATCATAAAATTTTTATCAAGAAGCTGCAGTACCTTTAATAATTCATTCTTTTCCCTTCCTGTAAGAACTCTTCTGTACGCTTTTTAAAATATTATTTTCATTATACAAAGAGAGTTGGCTTTAGAAAAGAATCTCTATATGGAGTCAAATCTATTATCAAGTAGTCATCATTAGTATAAACTAATTTTATCCCTCCTGTTTTATGCATTTTTCAATTGATTGTATTAACACAAGTGTCTTCTTTCCTCCCTGCATCCAGTTAGTAACATAGAGTGGTAAAATACAAAATTATGCATTCACATCACTCTGGCATGCTTAATAATGCCCGCGTTAAAATGTTTTATGAAGATTTAGCTTTAAAAGGCATGCATCTTGTTTCATCCACAAAGAAATTCCTCCCAATATCTTAATGAATGAAATTCTGTAGCTTTCTGAATATGCAATCTGTCAAGAAACTAACAATCCACTTCAGAATGCATTTAGTTCCAGGGAGGGTAAAAATTGCATGGTAATACACTGACCCACCTGGGTCAGTCACCTCCACTGCATTGCACAGATGTCAACGTGGACATCGTTGTTTGAGCATTCTTGGATATAGAGAAGCCAGCAGTCCTTTGTTAGATATAATTTAATTACACAACACATCCACCTAGCTGTCGTCCTGTCTTCAGTGTGTCTGGTCCCATTATACTTTGAGGCATTATCTGGCAGTTGAATTAGTTGAAAATATGACTCACAGTGGAGAAGAATAAAAACTCAACAGTTTACTAAATTTAAAAAATACAAAGCTGAAAGCTTGAATTCATAATAAAATATACTGGCCCGAGCTTAGCATGCCTTCATTAAACAAATGTGTGCAGTTAAAATGTGCTTCAGGATTCCAGCATTCATATGCCATGGCTTGATAATTTCAAAATTATGGATTTTACAACTTAATTAACCCAGAGAATGAGAAAAAGCAAAATAGTACAACAGAAATAAGCTCTGGGGCTTCCTAGTTTGGTGATTCCCCAAATCAGTAAATAAATGTTTGTGGAAAAGAAAAGCTTTTCACTTAGAACACTGTATATATCAGACGAATGCTGAGTGTCATTGGCCATGACAGGAATACATTTTTTTTTCTATTTACATTGAAAACCACAGAAACTACATGTTTTTCACTTTCATATAAACTCTTGACTTCATCAACAGAGAAAGGGTTGGCACAATACAGACTCAACGCCTGCCTTGCCAGCCTTCGTGGCATAGAAGGCTACATGCAATTTGCTCTTTTAATGAGAAAAATCACACAGAATTTCCATCAAACCAAAGGATATTTCCTGAAAGACCTAACAGAGACGTGGGGCGACATTAAGCAAGAGTCCAAAGAGAGCTGTTTGCTTGTTTAAATAAACGATATATTAGCCTCAAGAGAAAAAGCCACTTTAGCTTTCTTCTTTCACATCCTCTTGCCAGAAATGTCCCCACCCACAACCTGAGACAGAGGAGAAGCATCTGACTCTTCCCTTTTGCCTGTGCCAGCAGGAGGTGGGGATGGTTTGTAGCACAGCTATCTCACTCATCTATCTCACTTCTCCTCACTGCTGCCTGGACCCCAAAGTATGAACTAGAGCAGGTTGCTTCTTGCCTCAGTGTCCCCTGCCACTCCCCAGGTTGCTTTGTGACTGCACTCCAGGCCTCTCTGACAGGAAACACAACTGGGCTATCAACTGTGGGGCCCTTCTCACACTTTTGTTTTCTAGAGGCTGAGAAATTGGACATGAAATGGCTTCTAGTGTGAAAGAAATGGCTCCTAGAGATCACAGAAGGATTTGAGCTTATTATTAACACTCTCAATCCCCAAAAAACTGTGGTTAACATTGCCAGGGCTTCTGTGGATTCCAACATTTAAACTTCATTTCTCTCAGATATAACAGCTGTACAACAGATAAGGGCATCCTCAACATTTTGTTGAATAGCTGCTGTGATCGCCATTGCTGTCCTGGATGTTCCGCAATGATTTGGACCAATCACAAGCCTGAATTTGGGCCAATCATTAGGCTTGAATTTGGACCAATCACAAGCTTATACCTGGACCAATCAGCAGGCCTGAATTTGTATCAGTCGTAGGCCTGGTGTTACCATGTAAGTACCCTCCCCTCATATTCTTCAGGGGAGCATCCCCCTGGTGTAATGACTGGCTGTGTTGCAACATAGGTTCTGTTCAAATAAATTAGTTTTAATGTTAGTGTAAATCTGCTTGTCATTTATTTCTCAGATTGTGTAGGCTTAGAGGATCCTATAAATCTTCTTAGGACTCCTGTTTTGAATAATGTGGACAGACTGGTCACTTTAAAAGAAAGCACTATTAACAATATGGTCTCTTAGCCTTGAAGAGCTCCAGAGATCAGCCAGCCAGTGAAAATCAGCAGCAAGGACCAGCAACCAGCAGAGATGACCGACAAGATACAGAATTAATTGGTGTTCCCCAGTGGCATATCAGGGTTGCTAGCAGAGCTGCATTTTGGTGATTTGTGATTCCTATTTGAATCAAGCAAAAGAACTTTCAATTGATTGGTGACAGGCTGGTCTAAGAGGCGAGAAAGGAACACATGGAAAATTTTTCTATGTAGTGCTAAAAAATTGTGTGTGTGCGTGTGTATGTGTGCCTGCATGCATACAAGTATGAATGCATATGTGTATAGAGAAAAGGTAGAGATTTTTGTATATATAAAATATGAGTAGGGATAATATATATTATAAATATATATAATATATACTTACATGCTTATAGAAATTATACGTGTAACTGATACAGACAGATTGTACATGTACTTGTGTTTTTTGGTGGAAAGAGAGAAAGAGAGGAGAGAGAGGTTGATTTTGTTCATCAGCTAAACTGAGGGCTTCTGTAGATTGTCTAAATTTAAATATGTCTTTGTCATTTTTTCAGTTTACCCATCTGTAATATGAGGTTATATTAGAACCTAACTGATAAGATTATTACGAACATAAAATGAAACAAAATGCACAAGTCTATAACAATGTTATATTTAACATATAGTAAGTATTCAATAAATGTTATCTTTATGGAAACTTCTCACCTGTTAACAGCAAGAGGTTCTATTTAGGAGTATGTTCGCCTTTCCTTTGTTAGTCATCACCCCCTGTAGACAAGGAAGGGTGCTATTTATCAGTTGGGAGCATATGACTATGAACAAGATATATATTGTCTTGATACCCTTGAGTTATAACGAAGTGCAGCCAGTAAGCATCTGGCACATCGTAAGTGTCGGATATGTGTAAACACCCAGAGGAAAGAAAGATGGCTATGAGAAGTTATAAAACAAAGGTTTAGCCTACTCTGTAAGCATGCGAGTGTTCTCTATAGAAATGAATTTTAAGCAAAGACCCAAACACTAAGCCAATAGCTCATCTGGAGAGAAGGGAAAGATGTTCCAGCAGGGAAATTGGTGCGAAAGTTCTGTAGGCATGGAGGCATGTCATATGGATAGAGTGTGACGGTGAACAACTTCAATTACTGCTGGAGTCCTGTCAGGTGAGGATTCCCCAGCAGTGTCAGAGATTTAGGGTTAGAGCTGTAAAGTCATGGGCATCTGCAATGGTCTTAAGTATGAATATGACCAGATTTTCATATTCAGTAGAGTTCCCTGGAGGATGGATTGGGGAAGCCAAGAGGTTAAGCAGGGAGACCCACTGTGAGTCTAATGCTGTCAACCTGGAGAGAGAAGATGGTGACTCAGATGAGCATACCAGAAACTACAAGTGGAGTAAAGTAGACTGATTTAAGAGAGGTGGTAAAATGTACTGAATCGCAGAGTCATATTAAACACACACTGGCATGGCTCAAAAGATGATCCATGTGCTCCAGACGAGATATACATCAGCCATGGAGAGACAACTGGAATTGTCTGAAATTCCATTTCCTAAGAGCGTGGGAGAAATGGCAAGGGATTATGAAGAACAATCAGGTAGCTGGATTTCAGGACAAAGGGCAAGAGCTAAGACCCATGAAGAGCTAGGACAATAAAACAATGATTCAAAAGTTGCTCCATCCATGGATTTTAGATGAAAACTGAGACCTGGGAGAAAGAAGGAGAATCAAAGTATATTCCTAGGTATGTCCAGACACAGGTGCCTAAGATTAAGTGGACAGCAGACATTAAAAGACTCAAATGTTCATCCAGACTGCCTGGGTTCAAAACCTGACTCTGTCACTTAATCTGGGCCAGTTACTTAACCTATTTTTGTCTCAATGTCTCTATTGGTAAAATCAGAATGCTAAGATAGGATTCAGAGAGTGGCCAAGGGCACCGAACAAGTGAGTGATTCAAATATTGCCTCAGATATGCCCAAAGAGATAGTAAACATTAGCTCTTATAATACCTTGATCCCAATAGGTGATGGATCTGAAAGTGGTCTGCCTGAATCAGAATGAGCTTATAAGCTCACAGGACTGAGCTTGAAGATAGACCCTATCAAGATCTATCATTGAGTAGGGAGGACTGAGCAACACAGATGAGAAGAAGGACCAGGAATAGAGAAGCCCTGTCCATTAGAGTGACCAGCTCTGAAGAGCTCAAAGAAAGAGTATGACCTTTGTTTTCCATGTGCATATATGTTGTTCTACTTTTGGAAGAGGTGGAGACCTGAGTATCAGAATGGACCTCTGAGATTAGTTAGTGGCTTGTAGACCATATAAAAGGAGAGATAGACCGCCCAGCAGAAGGATTGTAATAGCTTTCTGCATTCGTTTGCATGAACAAAATAATCTCTTGTGAAAATTGATTTCTTTGTGCTAATTCCAAAGCACCTCAATTACCTTATATTTTTGCAGAGCATAGAGAGCAAGATCTCAAACTTATAGTTAAGAATATAACTTTAATCCATTCTTGGAAATTTTGCAAAGGTATTGCATGTCAAGGGGGCAAATTAGCAACAGAAAAATGATTTCAGAATAGCCCATAGAATTTTTATTTAAAAGAAATTTTCATGAAAAATCTCTAACTTTGATCAGAAACTGAAATTTCCTATCCATTTCCCAGAAGAGCATTTTCCTACTTTAAAACAGTCAGAAATTTAGCATTTGGTGTCTGGCTAGCTCTGCAGCACTAAATAATGATTATTATTGTTTGGAAATGTTAATTAAAATGACAACATTTTCTACAAATCTCAGCAAGAGACTTTTATGTGTGCCTTGTAACTGCAGTCTGTCTTGTGCTGAGGATTCAGAGATAATATCTGGGTAGCATTAAGCTGGCTCCATCATCTCTCTTGTCACAGTAGATGGCTGTGGGGGCTGGTAATGGGTCTCTGACTATCCACATCTGGGTCACCAGTTCACATGTGGCTCAGGCAAAGAGTGAATGAGACTCATTATTCTCTCCATGCTATGAAAAGCATTTTCCAGGATAAGGCTGCAGTATCTGGCCAATATCTAGGGCAAAGAGGTTCTAATTACAGTGTTATATTACATTAATTCATCTATTTTAAAACAATAATATTGGCTCTCTGGAAATGAGGCAAAGGAAATGATCCATATGTATTTTTAAGGTAATGGAACAAAATCTGTTGATGCTTACTTTCCAGGTGAGTAAAAGTGAGGAAGCATGAAAGGAAAGAGGTAGTAGCTTTATTGTCAGGAAGGTGCTTTGTCTCCTACTGACTCTCTACTGGATAAGAAAGGGCACCAACCAATACAAGCCCGCATCATACTGGTTAAGAAGCAGTGCACTCTGGTCCTAGATGACTGTGTCTATGAAGATTAGGTCAACAGTGGGCTACATACACAATGGTAGTCTCATAAGACCTTGTTGCATTTGAAAACTCCGTTCTCTAGGTGACATAGTAGCCATCCTAACATCATAGCATTTCACTTACATGTCCATTGGTGAAACTGGTGTAAAAACCCTTAGCATACCGCTAGTCATAGAAGTATAGCATGTGCAATTATATACAATTGAAGATCTTGATAATAATAATAATAAAACAGCTGTGTTGATGGTTTATGTTATTTACTATGCTGTACTCTTTATTTGGGGTTTGAGTTCAATCCAGGGTCTCATGTCGTCTAGGTAGTTGCTGTACCACTGATCTCCAGCCTCGGTCCTTTTTTTATTTTTTTCAAGTTTAGGGCATGGTCTCACTGAGTTGTCTAGACTGATCTCAAATTTTTAATTCTCTTGCTTTAGTCTCCTGAGTCACTGGGAATACAGTTGTTCACCACTATGCCTGGCTCTCTGCTATGCTTTTAAAGCACTGTCTTTCAGTGCACACCTCCTACTTCTAAAAATAGTTCGTTGTAAAGGAGTGTGCCATGTTGCACTAGCAGCAGCAACGTAATCTTGTATTTATCATTTTTTTTATTGCATCAAGAGTCCTTGATGATAGCGAGGTGTGGTGGTGCACGCCTATAATCCCAGCACTCAAGAGGCGGAGGCGGGAGAATCATTGCGAATTCAAGACCAGTCTGGGTTCAAAAGTGAGTTCAAACCCAGCCTGAACTGCATAGAGAGATCCTGTCTCAAAAAGACAAAAACTATATAGATGACAGATAGATAGATAGATAGATAGATAGATAGATAGATAGATAGATAGAAAGAGAGAGAGAGTGAGAAATGAACAGAAAGAGTAGAGACCTTAATGAGTGACTGATCGGAACCACTTGTGTTTGTGTAAGTGCACCATGAGGTCCACATGATAATGTAACCCCTAACAGTGCATTTCCCAGACCATCAACCCATTCTTAAGTGACACACGATTGTACCACCAGTCATCACTTGCCTCCTCCAGTCATATATAGCATGAGACTAATAATGGGGGCATCAGCTCTTCAGCTTGTAAGAAATACCAAGTGAGTAGGCTGGGGATTTAGCTCAGTGGCATAAGCACCTGCCTGGCAAGCATGAGATCGTGAGTTCAATCCCCAGTACCACAAAAAAAAAGAAAGAAAGAAATACCTAGTAAACAAAATTGCTCATAAAAATCATAGCATATTGCATGGTTCAATAAACGGATGGTCATGACGATGATGAAATGAAAACAATGAGCTTGACAATGGTGACAGCTGAGTGTACTGATCTGCTGGGTCAATTTGTGCACCAATGTGAGAAAAACAGGCCAGGCTAATTACACAGTAGAAGCAGATATAGAATATTAGACAGTAAACAGTCAACTGAAAATAAAGAAAAGCATGAGAATGCCCATCTCAGACCTTGTCCTATAAAGTTGTTCTGCAACCTGTGAACAGCCTCTATATCAAAAAACAAAATTCAATGTCAATTGTACATGCATGATTTTATATTTCATTTAATTTTACTGTATTTAAACTTGAATAACCACAAGTTCTAAAGAGACTGACTCTGGAAGATACATTACACCTCAAGGTTTTGTTATTCCACCTAAAGCAAAGAAACTAGGCTTTCATACCCCCAAATTAGTCAGTCGTTGGCTATTTCCCAAATTAATACATATTACCTCCACCTGTCCCTTTGGCAAGTGGTTTATAGGTCCAACAGCAATATTTAGCCTGCAGCAATTAGACACAAAACAAGCAGAGACTGGAAGACGGACACATGAGATCGAAGAAGTAGATTGAAAGAGGTCTGGAGAGGGAACCAGCAGGGCTGCCTATATCTGTTGATCCTTAAATATTTTTCAGGTAATTTCCCACATTCAAGGATTTAAAATTGTTGAAGCCATAGATTTCCCAGGTGACAACTTTGCTTTAATGTTTTATTGGGGAGCTACGTGGCTTTACCAACACAGAACTGGTTCTTCTCACTTTTCCTAAATCTGCTCTCACCAGTGTAGAGAAGAGAAATAGGGTATCTCCACAAGGGTTGATTACATGTTATAAAGTCCTTTTAATTTTTCTGGGATTTCAGTTTTAGCAAACCCTACTATTTAATTACTAGTATTCAGTTGTCTTCTCAGTTTTTTTCTCATGACACATACATACACACACACACACACACACACACACACCATTTTTTCTCCACTGAAGAAACTGAAAATGTTACTCTGGAATTGAGTCCAAATTTTAAAATAAAATAAAATAAAATAAAACAAAATGGAACTGTTGATCTGGTAGTTAAAGGCAGTTTTCAATATAACTAGGAGTTACTTTGAGAACTTACAGGATCTCATATGATACTGGTCAGCAAACTTTAATTCCAGAAATCTGAGACAGACATATTAAGTTCAAAAATTTGAACTGTCATTCTTGAGACTAGTGTGTGACTTGGGAACACATTGGGGGAACAGAATATAGGAAACAGTTTCTTGGGAAAAAGACCAACCTTGCTAATCGTTAGACTCAATGCATATATTTGACTGAGGCTTTACAAAATATTTCAAGAACCTTATAAATGAAGAAAATGGATTTTTGTGTTTCTAGAAGGAATCGCAAGGCAAAAATCACAACTGTATCATTGGCTATTGATACAAGAAAGAACCATTTTGTTTCTAAAGGGATAAAGATTTAGAACATCAACTATTGAGCTAAGTGGAATGTGGCACACTGGTTTTTGCAAATAATCATGTTTTTGTTGTTGGAGTAATGATTCATACATAATGAAAAACATTGTTCCCAGCAGGCTTACAAGTAACAGGTAAATACATGGGTACATATATTCAAAATACCTGTCTCACCTCCATATCATATCTGAAATAATAGCATCAGGGAAGTGGTTACGGAAGAAAATAACTATGTCCAGGTTGGAAAAAGTCCAAATCCTCAAAGTGCTTCATGCTGGACGCCTCCCACAGCCTCACTCAGCCCTCAAACTAAAAATTCATAACTGATCTTAAATTGTTCACTATTCAACAACTCCTCTGGAAAAGTTAGGAGGGCTTGTGATCTTTTCCTTTCATCAGCTTTTAATGTGATTTTGTAATTTAGTAGAAATTACAGTGGACGAGGGTGAGAAGTGCTGACCGTGTTACAGTCCTGACTTCTGTACCACGCCAGGCATATTCTTTCTGTAAGAACCATGCAGAATCTATTGTCCTCCTTACTGCTCATAAAAACAGAGAGCGGATAGAAAAAAAATCAGTGAAGAAAGTATACAGAGCACTCTTACCTCTTCTGAACTTAAGATGAAAGTGACTTTGTTTCCAAACTCAGCTATTATTTATACCAAACGTATATATCTGTCCTGCTGTATTTCAATACAAAAAAACACAAATGTAAGATTTAGTACTTATTGGTTCATGTGGTTATTAAGCCTAGAGGTAGTTCTTATTTGAGGCATAGGTAGATCTGCTGATTTATCTGGATTTAATTAGGTCTTCAAACAGAGTCACCAAGATCTTGCCTCTCTCAGGCTCCATCTTCTATTGTTTGAGAATTTATTTCTGGGTAAACCCTGAAGCCATCTTGTAGATCTAGTCTGACTTTCCATAAATACACATTTAATGGAGAAGACTAATTTGCATTCTGTTAGCTTCCATACAGGTTTTGCGAAGCTCCTACATAGGCCACACGACTGTCCTGACCTAGCCACTGTGCTCTGCAGAATGCAGTCCTTTGGTCATGGTCCTAATTAGAGGCTCCATTGTGAAAGGAAATAAACCTAAAACTACAGAGAAACAAGAAATAGAAAATACCATGGAATGTTTATGATGTCAATCACATTTCCTTATCTGATGAATGGATATAAATCCATCTCTCTTGAGAATTAATTGTGAGAAGAAGCAAAATCATTAAGAACCTGGCATTCTGCCTAAAGCATTAAAAACGATTACTAGTTTTCCATGCAGGAAAAAAATCCTAGATTTTGAGAGTGTTTCTCAAATAATCATGACTCTCTTAGATTCCCAAAACCTCCTTGCAAAAAAGGTAATAATAATATCAATGCATAAACAATACAATAATACAATAATATCTACGCACCCCAAACTAGCAGCCTCCCTGAGTCCCCTATTTTCAACTGTTGCCTTATAAATAACTACAAACAGAGTGATTTAGGTTTATTTATCATAAATTAAGTGTGACACATTTATTAAGCATTTATAATCTCACAGCTTTCAAGGGTGGCTTTGCTGGTTGCCGTGCTAAGAGCTATCGGGCTGCCATGTAGTCATCTAATCTGCATTCTCAGGTGCTCCACTAGGCAGAATCTGCTCCCCAGCTATGTTATTTTTTTGTAGAGCATCTTCAAGGGCCCTAGCTTCCTACTGTTCATCCTGGTTGGAAATGCCGCTCAGGTCTTACACGTTCCTCTCCTTAGGCAGTTCACAGTAGAGCTCTTTGCTCAGTGGGCTAAGATTTATATAAATAAACACAGTATTAGGAATAGTGGACCACAATTTTGCCATACTCATATTTTTGGAACCAGTCACAGGTTCTGGCTGCATTTTATGGCAGGGGGCTTACTGAAGAGCATGAGTGCACAGTGCTTCTTACAGAATGTATTCACAACGCCCTTCCGCTGTAATGACCCTTTAGATATTAAATTTTAAAATTAAGAAGTGCATAAAATACCTCAAATTAGCTACACTGGGATGCATTTGACATATTTTTAAAAGAAAACTGAAATTAAGCAAAGCAGTTAAATCATCTGTTTAAATTATTAACAATTTCAGAATTCATACCTTTCGATTTTCAATACCGTCTCCGCCTTATCATGTTATATATCAGTGATCTCCAAATGTCAGTCATTTGAGCACTTCCTTCAGAAATCTTCGTATGAGGACTGACTTCATAGTGTGCATGTAATTGTTTTAAAAAATAACCATGCATTATCTAAATATGTTCACATAAATAGCAGTACTTATATAGGTCATGCAAACGGGAGACCAGCTCTACATGGCAGAAATAAAAGGGAAGCAGTAAATAAATACCATATGTTACATTTGCTATTATTTATTTGTGCCTTACATAAATTCATGTTGCATGTCCATGGTAGCAGGTGTCGTACCAGGGATAAATCAATACATTTAAATTGAAACTAAAAAGACATTCTCACTTCCATTTCTAATTATATCTGAACAAGAACAAGTTGAGGTACCCAGCACCTGTTCCTGCTTTACAAGGATATATTCTTTATAAAGTGGCAAAAAGCCCAGTACATGCTCTGGGCACTCCTCCTGGCTGCTTCTGAAAGCACCAGCAGTTTCTTTATCCGGCAGAGCAATGATTCTGTGTAAGGGAGCACCAAGAAATGAGGAGCAATTAGCGATTGCAATTAGCTGTAGCGCATTTAAACATGACCCTTCTTCTTTACCAGCTTCAAAGCTATGCAAAGCTTTCTGTATATTTTGCCTATAAAGCAATACACATATTCTCTTATTTTCTCCTCCTTTCTCCTACTTTCAGCTCCCTTTTCATGATTTTTTTAAAGTGCCAGGCTTCCAAAATTTTCAAAAGATGGATCAAAGAAGCAACATTCTTATTCCATCTCTTTCCAGCCCCTTCCCACAAATGATTTATGCCAAGCCTTCACCTCTCTTGGGAGAATCTCCATTTCAGTTCAAATACCTTTTATAACATTTCCACAACACAATTTCATATCATTTTTTCCCCTCAGTGCTGCTTTTTTAAGTGCAGAGTCCCTCAACTGTATTTATTACTGAAATTTTATTCATTCAGGCTCGTCGCTGACTCTCAGGAATAGGCTTTTCTAAATCAGGATTCACATCTTAAGTTCATATTTTCGTCACAACAAATGGGCCAGATGTGCTAATTCTATTCTTTTACCTTCACTGACGGGAAGTAAGTTCATAAAAAATAAATATATATGCACAAATTGGGACTGAGCAAACATGCTGCTTATGGATAATAAGCACACTTGAATAATTAACCAACCCCTGCTAGCTTCTGCATAATTCTCTTAAATACTGTAGAAGCAAGGATATTAACGTTTTTTGAGTTTAAAGAGAAAAGAGGTCTCCACGTCAGATCGAGAAGGGTCTCTTTAATAAAGAATAGTAGTAATAACTGGTGTTTCCATTGATAAAGTCTTCTTCATCTATGCCATGCTTGAATTTGTTTCTTAGTACAACCCTGCTATATATTTGCTCAACCTACAACTCCTGAAATATGTCAAGTCTTCCCTGGAAACCAGCTGAAATGATAGCCACTGGATGAGTCCTCACTGCTCCTATTCATATATCTGTTAGCTCTTTTCTTCTCCTCCTTCTCCTTCTCCTTCTCCTTCTCCTTCTCCTTCTCCTTCTCCTTCTCCTTCTCCTTCTTCCTCTCTCTCTCTCTCTCTCTCTCTCTCTCTCTCTCTGTCTGTCTCTCTCTCTCTCATCCACCTCTCTATCACAAACTTTCCAGTCTCAGACACAGATGTCCAACTGACACAAAAACACAATCTGCGTTAGTTTTAATGCTATGGACATAAATGCTATGGCAGGCTAGATGGCCATAATTAGCCTCTTATGAAATCAGAAATTGTACCTAGATATGAAAAGTCTTAGAATAATGATATGGGAAAAGGCACACTCACTCTGGTTGACAAGATCAACAGGGGTTGGTGGGTTGAGTGGGGTAAATGAAAAAAAAAAACACAAAAGTAAAAGAAGTCTAGGATTAACTCTAAATGGGTTGATAAATTTGATTTTGAAGTCATTAAGGGTGGTAAGAATTGATGACATGGGAGAAGATAGTGACTTGAGAGATAAATCATAATTTATAAAATTAGTAGATATAAAAGGGTGATGGTTGGAGATACAGCTGAGGGTAGAGTTTGTGGCTAGTGTATGTGATGCCCTTGAGTCTTTTGCAAGTATACACAGACACACACACACACACACACACACAGAGAGAGAGAGAGAGAGAGAGAGAGAGCACTACAAAAAGTTAAATTTTTTAGACATGGACTTTTATAAAAATCCAAGATTTTTATACAAATAGGAAAATAAATATCCTGGATAAAACACTGAAAATAATCTATAAGCCATACTAAATATGACACAGAAATGGGTATCTATCCATGGGAACTGAAGGAAAATTCCAGGGTTAAGTTCATTCTAACAGGAGGTTGAGATTGTGAAATTTAGAACAAAATGTTTAGGAATGATTTCTGAGGGCTGGAAGATGGAGAGTGTCATGACAAAGTTACAGTTGGGTAATTACAAGGTCACGGGCTTTCTGAAAGACTGAAGCCACATTGTATGAGGCACAATGAGGTCGTCGAGATCACTTGGAATTGAAACATTAGAGTAATGAGACAATAAAAGATAAAGTAAGTACAGAAGAAAGATACAAGAAAAATGAACACTGAAGAAGTGCCAAGTTCAGGGACAAGTATGGGTTCCAGACAAAAGCAACTGAATATCTTTACTCAAGAACATGCACGAGTGTTTCTACCCACTTAAATGCCTTTGAAGAGTTGGTGTTTGGGGAACTTTTTCTGCAGGAGCATTTTTTTTTTCTATGTTGACTCAAAAACCCAAGGAGATGAGAAAGAAAAGTTGAGAAGAACTTCTGGTACACAAACCTTTTAAAAGCTTCTAATTCTGTTTAGATTTCTTCTTTCTGAAACGTCAGAAATAGAATTAAATATCTCCTTTGTCATTTACCCTTGTGTTCATCTGTCTGACCACTCCACTTTGAGAAGCCTCAATTTCTGCCTTGAGAAATCATGATGCTATCAGATAAATCACACAAGGTTCTATAATAAGACGCCTCTCCTATTTGTTCTTTAATATGTGTGATTTCTTTTTGTTAGGGCTCTTCTTTTTGTTAGGGGTCTTCTTGTTAGGGGTCTTCACTAAAGTAATTTCCTGTCTCAGAAACATTTTTCCTGTCACAATAAGGAAGGTGATAATCATGGGAAAGCAATCGCATTAATATCATTTCTACTACTTTTCAGAATTCGTTCATTGATTCCTGCCTCTCTTTCTCACCAAGTAAACACATAAATCCCTCCTTTGACCATCCATCATTTTCCTAAAATACTTTCTAGTCTATATTTTACATAAACATTCTTTTTTATAATTTTTTATTTTATTTAAAGAAACAAAACAAAACAAAAAGGGAAGAAATAATACATAATTTCAAAAAAATAAACAGTAAGAAATCACTAGTTGATAATTACATATTGTCCTCTTAGAAGTAGTTGTTCAAGTTACAAAAATAAAGCATACAAAGTGGACATTCAAACAGGGAGACTGCAAACAGTTCTGTTCACCTACCCAACAAAAAATTAGTTATATGGTTATCAATCCTACACACTGAAACATACATGCAGATATACCCTTTAGAGCACTTTCTTTCCTCTCTTTTTTACAATAGCAATTGCACATTTTGGGTTTTATCACTCCTACATTTCTTATTAATTTTTACACTAGACACATAATGTGATATTTATAAATATGACTTATTTATTTCACTAATGAGAATAGTCTCAAGTTGTCTCCATTTGCCTATGAAGACCTCAAGATCATCCTTTTTATTGCTGAGTAATATTCCATTGTATAAAAATACATCTTTTTCATCCACTCTGCAATTGATGGGCATCTTGACTGTTTCTAAGATTTAGCTACTACAAATTGTGCTGCTATGAACATGGGTGCACATATATCACTATAATATGACCTTTTCAATTTTTCTGGGAAAATACCCCAGAGGGGAAAAGCTGGGTTGAATAAAACTTCCAATCCTAGTCTTCTGAGAATTTTCCATACTGATTTCCATGGTGGGTGCACCAATCTACACTCCCACCAACAGTGAAGCAGTGTTCCTTTTTCCCCTGCAGCCTCGCTAACATTTGTTATCAGTTGATTTCTTGATGGTAGCTAATCTTTCTGGAGTGAGATGAAATCTCATTGCTGTTTTAGTTTGCATTTCTTGAATGACCAGTGATGGTGAACATTTCTTCATGCATTTATTTGCCATTTGTATGTCTTCATCTGAGAACTATGTGTTCATCTCAGATGCCCATTTTTGGAGAGGGTCTTTGAATTTGGGGGGCTTGATGTTTTTCAATTCTTTATATGTTCTGGATATAAGTCTTTTGTCTGAGGGGTTGCTGGCTAAAAGTCTTTCCCATTCTGTAGGTTTTGTTTTCACTCTGTTAGTGGTTTCTTTTGAAGTGCAGAAACTTTTCAATAATATGAGATCCCAGGGGCTGGGGACTTAGCTCAGCAGCATAAGCGCCTGCCTTGCAAGTGTGCAGTCATGAGTTCGATCCTCGGTACTGGAAAAAAAAAAAAAAAGGACCAAATATGAGATCCCAGTTGTTGGTTATTTGAAGTGTTTCCCGTGCAGTTCATGTTTTGTTCATAAATCTCTGCCTACCCCTCTGTCTCCAAGACTTCTGCCTACCTTGTTTTCCAGTAGATTTAGTGTTACTGTTTTAATATTTAGGTCTTTGATCCATTTAGACCTTAGTTTTGTGCATGGTGATAGGCTTGGATCTAGTTTCAGTCTTTGGCATGTGGAGAGCCAATTTTTCCAGCACCATTTGTTAAAGAGGCTATCCTTCTTCCAGTGAACATGTTTAGCCCCTTTATAAAATACCAGGTGACTGCGTGTCATTGTAGTTGTGCTTGCATCTTCTAATCTGTTCCATTGATCCTCAGGTCTATTTCTTTGTCAGTACCATGCTGATTTCATCACTGTGGCTTTGTAGTATAGTTTCAAGTCAGGAACTGAGATTCCTCCTGCTTGATTTTGTTGCCCAGAATTGCCTTTGCTATTCTAGGTTTCTTCTGCTTCCAAATGAATTTTAGGAGTGTTTTCTCTAGATCTGTGATGTATGTTAATGGTATTTTGATTGGGATTGCATTAAATCTGTCTAAAAGTTTTGGGAGTATGGCCATTTTCACAATGTTGGTTCTTCCTAGCCAAGAGCAAGGAATATCCTTCCATTTTCTAATACCCTCTTCAATCTCCTTTTTTGCCATAGCATAATTTTCAGCATATAGGTCTTTTATATTCTCAGTTAGGTTGATTCCTAAATATTTCATTTTTTAGATGTTATTGTGAAGGGCAATATTTCCATAATTTCTCTCTCAGTGAGTTTTTTGTTTGTATACAGGAATGCTATTGATTATTGAGCACTGACTTTGTATCCAGCTACACTGCTGAATTTGTTTATCACCTCTAGCAGTCTTTTAATGGAGTTTTTTTTGGGTCTTCTATATAGAGTATCATGTCATCTGCAAATAGTGATAATTTTATTCCTTTAACTTCTCTCTCTTGTCTGATTTCTCTGGCTAGTGTTTCCAGAACTATATTGAAAAGGAATGGTGATAGTGGACATCCTTGTCTTGTTCCTGATTTTAAAGTGAAAGCTTTCAGTTTTTGTCTATATAGTATAAGTTTGGCTGTTGGTTTGTCATAGATGGCCTTTATAAGATTGAAGTAGACACCGTGTACTCCGAGTTTCTGAAAGGTTTTTATCATGAACATGTGTTGGACTTTATCAAAGATTTTTCAGCATCTATTGAAATGACCATGTGGTTTTTGTTTTTGGCTCTGTTGATGTGGTGTATTTTTATTTATTGATTTGCATTTGTTAAACCATTCCTGCATTCCTGGAATGAATCCCACTTGGTCATAATGTATAATCTTCTTGGTGATTTGCTGCATTCTGTTTGCCAGTATTTTATTGCGAATCTTTGCATCAGTGAGATTGGCCTATAGTTCTCCTTTTTGGAAGGGTCTTTCTTTGGTTTTGGTATGAGAGTAATACTTGCCTACAGGAATGATTTAGGGAGGATTGCTTCCTTTTCAATTTCATTGAAGAGTTTAAGGAAGATTGGCATCAAATCTTCTCTAAATTTCTTGTAGAATTCAGCCATGAATCCATCAGGACCTGGGCCTTTCTTTGTTAGTAAGTTTTTAATTTACATTATCAATTTCAATAGCTGATATTGGGTTATTCAAAATTGCTCTATCTACTTGATTGAGCTTTGGTAGTTCATATGTTTCTAGAAATCTGCTCATTTCCTCTGTGTTTTCCACTCTATGTGAGTAGAGATTTTGAAAGTAGGTATTCATGGTCTTTTGAATTTCCATGGGATCTGTAGTAATTTCCCCCTTTTCAGTGCTTATTGTGTGAATTTAGGTTTTTTCCTTTCTTTTTTTTTATCAGGTCAGCTAGATGTTTGTCAATTTTGTTTATTCTCTCAAAAAACCAGCTTTTTAATTCCCTAATTCTTTGTATTTTTTTTTAGTTTCAATTGCATTGATTTCTGCTCTAATCTTTACAATTTCCACTCTTCTATGAGCTTTGGGTTTCACTTGTTCTTTTTCTAAAAGCTTGAGATGAAGCATTAGGTTGTTTATTTGTGCTCATTCTGTTTTCTTGATATGACAGTTTATTACTATATATTTCCCGCTTAAGACCACTTTCATTGCATCCCACAGATTACAGTATGTTGTTTCTGCATTTTCATTGAATTGTAGGTATTGGTTATTTCTTCTTTAATTTCATCTGTAGCCCACAGGTTGTTCAAAAGGTTGTTATTTAATTTCCATGTATTTATGCAGGTTTTGCAATTTCTTTTGCCATTAATTTCCAATTTCAGTGTGCTATTGTCAGATATTATGCATGGGATGATTTCAATACCTTTGCATTTACTTAAGAATGTTTTATGGGATAATATATGGCCTGTTTTGGAGAACGTCCCATGTGCAGCTCAGAAGAATGTGTATTTTGATGTGGTTGTGTGAAACACTCTGTAAATATCTACTAAGTTCAATTGCTTGCAGATATCATTCAGTTCTATTATTTTTTTGGTGACTTTTTTGTCTAGTTGATCTATCTCTTTGTGACAATGGGTTGTTAAGGTCTCCTGTTATAACTGTGTTCTTGTGTATTTGGTTTTTCTACATAAATATTCTTGCATACATAGGTCTTTATTATTTGCTCAAAAGTATCTTTGACCCAAAGTAAGTGTGATTTTAGATGAAGCCAAATAGTAGTGGAGGGAAAAGAGAAGAAGAAGAGCCCCGGGAGCAGGGGGGTGCTGACAGGAAGTAGAAACAATCCAACACTTTCAGGAAACCAGAAAAAGAAAGTGGAGTTTTTCCCTGTAAAGGAAAATCTCCATTTGACTTTTGAAATGATGCTTTGCCGAAGTGATGGGGCCACTCAGAAACCCTCACCACAGGTGCAGAGCAAACTGCTCTTACAATCTAGAGAAGAGGAAACATAGTTTACATCGCAACCTTCTAAACAACATTCCACAAATGTGTGGGGCTCTCTATCACACACCAATATGAATGCTGGGCAAAATAGTTACAAAGTTCATTTGAACAAAGCCTCTGCTCTCTAAAGCCTCACAGTCTGGTGGAAGAGGTCCTTCAGTGGAGAACTATTTGAAAGAGTGTGACCAGTAGTCTTTCTCTACAAGAAGCAAAAGACAGGCTTTGTGCCTCAGAGGAGACAGTGCCTTGGCCCAGGTTTAAGCTCATGGAGAATACATTGGTAGCTACAGAACACATAAGAAAAACCACTCTGTGTCTGTTTCCACTTGTGGAAACCCTAGAAAGTGGCTGCCGAGATGATTTCTTCTGAGTCCTGTCATTTTGACTTACAGATGAGCATCTTCATGGTGTCTTTTTCCTTGTGTCTATACCCTCATCTCCCAGTCTTCTAAAGACACCAGTTGCCTGAAAGCCCATAAATGACCTCATTAAACTCAGTTACCTTTCTAGAGACATTAATCTCAAAATAAAATCTATCTGTGATGGTATCGGTGACCATTTCAACGTATGAATTTTGGGGAGACAAACCTCGCAGCCTGTCCTAAGTATATACTTTAATATTCTGATGTAACTCTTTTGTGGTCTGAGTGTATCCTCTGAAAGTTCATGAGTTGGAAACTTAATGCCTTAATTTGGTAATGTTGGAAAGCAAAACCCCGTGGGAGGTGTTTGGGCTCTGCAAGCAGACTGGATTAATTTTCCCAGGGGAGAGATTTCTCACTATACTAGGTTGTTATACAGCAGGTCCACCTCCCTGTCTCTTTCAAATATGCCCAAAGACCTCACCAGAAACAAAGGCAGTCCCACCAACATGCTGTGAAGCTCTCCCTTCCAGAGTTGGGAACCAGAATAAACCTCTTTTCTTTGTCAGTTGTCCAGTCTCATGAATTCTGTTACTGAAAAATAAGAAAGAAAATTTCTTTCTTTAACATTTTCATAAATAGATTCTTAAAATGTCTATAAATCAACAAAATACGCACATAAGGAAATGAAATCTTGTATTAAAGTTCTTGAAATATCAAAGTATTTTCCTACTGTTGTAGTCAAGGTTTGCAAGGAAAACAGTTTAATACAGGACACATCATGTACAGTATTATTTTATAATAGTCACCCAAAGAGTGAAATATTAAAAAAAAAAAGGCAGGAAGTCTGTCCATATACTTAAGAGCCAAAAGAATCCCACTGAGAGCCTGGATACCACGGCAAGTTCCTGCACAAGTCCATCTGAAGACCCGGGGCCCATGGCCATGCTCTTGCAAGTCTGTTTCATGGATCTGTGCTGGGAAGGCCCAAAGGTCAATGGTGGAAGTTAGAAAGTCTGTGCCGGCCGGATGAAGGATCTGTGCCAGCAGGTGGAGGGTTCTGCACTGGAGCCAAGAAGCAACACTCAAAGCAAAGACCAGAGCTCCCCTGAAAAGTACCACAGCCCTCCTCAATGAAGAGTTTCCACACTCCTTGAAGATGAGAACAGTTGAGTTCATATCAGGAAAGAAGCTCGACCAGCTCCTCCAGGAGAACCAATGGTAACCGGAGAATCAACAACACCACTTCTCCTCTCCAGCTCTGCCTTTTATTTGTTGGCAACAAAGCTAAGGTGGGCCATCCGCACCCAGCACCATGCTGATTCAGTTCAACTCGGTTGACAGTTACAGCTGATTCAGTTACAAGTTGACAACCAATTGTCAGTCCACCACATCTATAATATCGTATGGCAGTTATTTTCACAAAACTTCATGTATTTTACAAAAGCAATTTTTGATAAGTACATAATATCCCTTCATACTCCTGCCTCCTTTCTATACTGACAATTAAAATCATATGGCTTGCACTGTTGATTTCCTGTTGTCTTGTTTTGAAGTCCTGTGTTGCTTGCATTGTTCTGCTCTGATCTGGTTTGTTTTGTTCCCTTTAAAATAAAAAAAAAATCATATGGCTTGTTCGGTGATGATGATTTTTTTCCCATGTGTGATAGTTACAGTGAAACCCAGTATTCTATAAAATATGTTCTAATGAACAATATAAGCATATGCAAAAAAGAAAAACCTAGTCCTGTAATAAAAATACTGATGGGCAAATCCTTGATTGCACCAGTTGTTAGGAAAATAATTCTAAAAATAGAATTATTAAGTCCAAGGTATTTTCTCAGTCTATTTCTCATAGCTGGGCAAAATACTCAACATTCATAACTTGAAGGAGGACAGGTTTATTCTGGGTCTTGAGGAGAGCACGCTGGCCCTAGTCATCAGGCTCCAAGGAGAAAGGGCAAGGTAGAGGGGTCAGGCAGAGGAAACCAGCTCTTATCATGCTGCCAGGAAGCACAGACTGAGCAGAGGAGATAGGGAAGGAGATACAGCTGTCCAGGTCACTCCCTCAGTGACCTTCCTCTTGCAACCAGACCCTACCCCCAACAGCATGTTCAGCTCAAATTCTTCAGTGGGTTAATCCACTGGTAAGTGTGATACCCCCATGGGCCAATCGCCTTCCAGAAGCCCCATCTCTAAACATAGGAGCCTTTATGGTGACATTCTAGACCCAGACCATACAGATATACATTCTATAAAGGATTTTATTTGTACTTATTAGCAAATTACTTTCTAGAAGGAACCCACGCTTATTAGTTGTACATATCAATGAGTTGCACGTATTTCTTTAGAAAATACAACATGGAAACTGAGCTAACATAAAAATGACATCTGTTTAGTTTTCACAGAAGAATACAGCAAATAGGTACATTACCTGGAGAACACACTAGGTTAACAACAGGGGAATTCACATTAATCTATTCATTTATATAAACACTAGTGTTTAATTTGGTTACATCACTGTTAAACATAATATGGGTTGTATGTGATTGAACTGATACCATAATATGGGTCTTTTAATAGTTTGTTAAGCTGTTGGCCTTAGGAAGCTTACCTGAATTTGTTACTATAACTCTGATCCAAACTAGTATCCAAATTAGTATCCAAACTTGCCTTTGCCAGTTGTTGTAGATAGGGATTTGTGTTCTAGACACCATGTTCTACTATTATATAAAGGCCACTTCTATCTGTCTAGCTCTGGCTCTCCTGGCAGTTGGTGAACATATCTCAAGAAATGGATTTCTGTGTACAGCCCTTACATACTTGTTGAATGCAACATGTACTTGAAAGAAAAAAAAATTTAATGTATGCATACAAGACCAATTTTTTAAATATAAATCTGATTTAGAGTTCAGTGTAGGTTTGCCTGACCTCATTTATTGCATTTCAACTTGATATTTGTGAAAAATTTTGGCTTAATATAAGAAAAAAAGACATTCAGACTTTCTATGTCTTCTCATGAGTCAAGTAACATAATAGGAAAAGTGAAATTGAATCTACTGGCAGACTGAGGGAATAAAATATTATTTAATTTTATTTAACCATTGAAAGTACAGTGTATGCAAAGTTCAACACAATTTTAGAGCTTATCAAAAAGGTTAAAATAAATTTGGTATTTATAGTTTCCTTTAATAATATTATGAATATAAATATATAGGGCTATTCTGAGTCTATTTTAATTTCATTCATCAATTTTTCTTCAAGCTTTAATTAAGTACAGAGGTTTTTCTGGTAGTATTGGTGATTGGATTCAGGGCCTCAGGCATGTTAAGCAAGTACTTTACTATTGAGCAAGTCCAAGCATTTTTTTCTCTTATTTTATTTATTATTTAGAAACAGGTTCTAAGTCATCCATGTTAGTCTTAACCTTGTGATCCTCCTGTGTCAGCCTCCTGGCTTACTGTAAATAAAGATCTCAATCTATTTTTAGTTTTAGTACTATTGCTATCAGCATGGCAGAGGCATTGTCACTGTCCTCACATGAAAGGTTACTGTTGTAATCATATACATGGAAGAAATCAGGGCTGAGCAAAGTGCTAAGAACATTGATAGAAATGAAGACAATGTGACTCACTCTTCCAGTATCTTGTGGTTGTAAACACATGAAAAATGCTGTATCCCTTTTAGTAGATGTATTCCTTCCATTTAACATGGCGTTCACTTACTACAGTTAAAATATAGCAATTAAATAATTAAATAGATCAAGTACTTGTTCAACAAATGAGATGAATAATTAATGAAGAACAATTACTCATAATTAGCTCACTAGAGTAGCTGTCATAAAAGAATACATTTACCCAATGACTACTGAAAGGCTTCTTGATCCCTTGGAAAGGTCAACATTCAATTTCCATGCCATTAATTTGATTACCTCTTGTCACAGGAATAAATACTGCAAGTGTAGATTGTTGTTTGGTGTGTAATGAAGGATCAGAGCACTCTGGTTTAGACTACTTTCAAACCTTCTTAAAAAATTATCAAAGTCTTTCAGAACCTACCATTCTGCTCACAATCTTCCTCAATTTTATAGCATCTTATAAATTAATGCCATCCAATCATAATGATCCAGTCACAGTGATGATACGGCTGATGATGAAGATCATACTACTAATAAACACTAACATTAACACCACACTTGCCAAGCAGGGAGGTAAATGTTTTACAGGGATTGATGTAACCCACAGCCAACATTTGAAGTACAGACAAGCATTATTCTTGTTTTACAGACTGAAAACTCAGAATTCGAGATATTCTGAGACTTACACTATGTAAATAACACGGGCTGCATGCTACAAGATGACCAGCTCCAGTCTTTAGCTCCAGGATATAAATACTGACATACCCATCATTAAATCTTAATTTTTTGATTCTGTCTTATTATCTTTGATTTTTTTGGACTTTAATCATTACAACAATCTGTATGGTAGTATTAGATTCTTGCTTTAGTTATAATGAAATTATGGATAAAGAGTTTAAATATCCTGGTCAGAACACACATTTAATGAGATATAAAAGAACAAATTCAAGTAAAGTATACTGGATTCCAAATTTCAGACTCTTTCCACATCCTTTTTACTGGTGACAAATGTTCTCTCTTAAAGCTATTGTGTGGTGGATCTAGCAGATTCCAAGCTCTTGTGCATGGCAAGGGAAGAATTGCAAAGCCTACACTCTATAGTGAAAGAAAACAGCTACATTTATTAGAGATCACAAGTATAGAAATGGTACCTGGGTGACAGAAAAGACACACATATGTACAAGTTATGTTTTCATGTTCAAGAGCAAAAGAATACGTCTTTCGGTCTGGGATTATACAGAATGATCCTAAGGTGTCACCTCTGTCCCCATTGTTCTACCTATACTGTTACTATAGAAGTTCCTTGGTTTTACACTGGCACTTTCTCATTCTTTAAAAATTATATTTCATATACTTTCGCGTTATGCAGATTGAGGTAGTTTATTTGCAATAACAAGCTCATTGAGGAATCTAAGTTTTTTTTTCTCATAATCAAGCTTTCTTTCTTTTTCATAAGCAATCAGATTACCCAGGAGTGGAGGTAGACAAAGGCTTCCTAAAGCTCCCCCAAGCACAACAGCTGATGGAAATACCTATTCCTGGAAATGTTACTGGTCACTACAGCAGAAGAGAAAATACCTGCAGACCTTAAATCTGGCACACCTTTACTCATGTGGTCCCACCTCCCGTCACAAGGCCTTAGAATACGCAGGAATACTTGGAGCATGGTTCTTCTGCTAACCAAAACTCGCAGTTTTGAAACTCCTGATTATTGTTTTAATTTTTGTTTATTTTTCTCTCTTTAAAAAAAAAAAAAGACTGCTCCCTTCCAGGCTGACTGTATCCTCAGGCTCACTGGTTCATTATCTTCCTTGCCATATGCAAAACTAACATTTGGGATAACTTCTTTCCAAAGGAGCTCTGGTACAAAATATTACAGGGCAGGCTCTCGGTTTCTTGGTGACTGCCTCAAAAAATTAGTAGACTCCATATTTATTTGCTTTTAGTCATTTCCAATGGCAAGTAATCACTATTTCCATTTCTCCAAAACTCCCAGTTCTTATTTTATTTTATTTTATTTTGTTTTATTTTATTTTTGTTTTTGTTGTTATCCATCACATTTATTGGTTTGTGAGTGTTTTCTGGAAAACTGCAGTATCTGTGAAGCCTGATTCCATGCTGGCCCTGCATACACCCAAGGATTAGTAATGCGCAACGGCATAGAATTAGAGCAAGGACAGAGCATATTCGCAGTACAGCGCCCCATTCCTTTTTATTACTTGTTTTGCTTAGTACTTTTAAAACAAAATAAAAGTCTTGAATTCAGCATTCAGCTGCCAAAGAAAAAGTAACAGCAGGGCACATACTTAGGGCTTGAACCAAAGTAATTTTAAGCACTAGCTGGTGCTAAACAGTAGACACTGATTTATATTTATACAACCTTACAATCTAAAACTCTTGGCAACCAGTCTTCCAAACAAATTGACGACTCACACCAGCATGATTTAGGTTAAAATACACACAAGGAACAGCACAATGTGTTCTTTGGGAATTTAAGAACTTGAAGATTGTCCAAATTTGAATCCAGGTCTTTGGGGAGTGAGATGCTTGTACTAAGCAACTCTGCTACATTTCTGTTGCACTACACAATGTTAAACAATTTACACCTAAACCATCCTTGGTTTCATTCAGCAAAACATACAGAGTTAAAACAAGAGAAAGTATGCCAGCCAGTTTAGGGTTTGATAATGCATGATTTTTATTCTCTTGTTCTGAAATCTTGTATTAGGGGAAGGGAAAAAATCCAAAAAGTGACTTAAAATGTAAAACAGGGCCTCTTGTGTCTTTTGAAAAGAAAAAAAAAACCAAATATCCACTAATTAGTAGGCTTAATGGTTCTGTGTCTCAAAAAATTGATGATTTTTAATGTAGGGAAAGGAAAACATCTATTACCCTTTTCCAGAATTTACTAGAGCACAGTAGACATTTCTTTACACTCCAAAACTATGGGAGTAGTTTAAATGTGAATAAGGTAAATGCAGAATGGAGATATTTTAAACACATCTAGGAATCACCAAACCTAATATACTAAAAATCATGATCACATTTTGAAAGAAAATGCACAAAACCATACAAATTTTGAGATTTTTCATTTGAAAGTAATTTGACATTGTTAAATTCACAAATATGCTAATTTGAATCCCCAAACATGTTTTATCCAAAAAACACATTGCAAACATACAAATATCTATTCTTTCCACATGTCAGTGCCCATTTGTATCTTGATTTGAAATGGCGAGAATAGATTTATTCCCCCTAATCTGAGGCCAGTAGGTGTTTCTTTACGGTTAACTTTATTTACACACAATAGTATAACTTAATTCATACAAAACAGTAATTACCAGTGAACTTCTTTACTTGCTAACTCACAAGGAAACACCTTCAGAACTGCATTTTGTTAAACCCTCTGTACTAAAGTGCAGAAAAACAGAACTATGAGAATATTGAAAAATTTAAAATCCCTTAATCTTTTTATTCCTGGCATCACTACCACAATTTGCCGGGCAATATACCTTATGCAATGAAAAGAAAGGAAAAGACCAAGCTACCACAGATAAAAGACCTCAGGAATGTACATCTAATGGACACTACATTGCATTAATCAATAGCTGCACTTTTTGCAAACTGTGGCTATGACAGCCCTGAACCAGAAGGGTTTCCTCTTTAAGCTGCAGTGACTCCTAATATGGATCATCGTTCCTTATGGCAGATTTTTACAGCTCTTCCAATGCATTTGGGATGACTATCTCAAAGTAACCTGCAGCCTCCCTGACAACTCTCTCTTCTGCTAAAAATTGTAGCTCTTTTCTGTTATTGTCTTTTTTAAACCTTCTGCTACCATATCTACCACTTCCACCACCACCACCAAAATTCCCTCCACCACCTGCAAAGTTTCCTCCATGACCTCCTTGTGATCTAACAGATTGCATCTCTTGCTCAGAAAGGGCCTTTGTCACTTCCCAGTTATACCCACTAATAGCATGGTAGTTCTGTCAACTGTATCATGATCATCAAAAGTTACAAAAATAAACCTTCTCTTTACCCACTCACCTGTCTTCCATAACTTCTAGGGTTTCAAAATGGCATACTTTTCAAAGTAGTCTCTCAAATTATATTCTTCTGAATCTTGTTTAATAGCACCAACAAAACCTTTCTTCACTGTTAGATGGGGTTTATTGAATCCTCTCTAGAAATAGCTCTCTTTGGTTCCAGAAACTCCCATCAACTCTGTGTGGTCAGTTGCTGCATTCACCTCTTCCACACAAGAGTAAGTCACAAAACCAAAGCCCCTGGAGTGTTTTGTTTGGGGATCTCTCATTACCACACAATCCATGACTGTTGCCATTTTTTAAAATGTTCTCTTAAATTATCAACTTAGCTTCAAAGCTCAGGCCACCAATCAACAACCTCCCCAATTGCTCTGGTTTCTTTGGATCATGGCCCTCCTTCCCCGCAGTGGCCATGGCCAGAGTTGAGCTAGAGGCGACCTGGTGGCTGTTTTATCACCATTTTGAGCCAGATTTGCCTCTCTCAACTTGAGTTCCATAGGAGACTGAGAGGCACCCAGTTCTTTTAAAATGCTGATCTCATATTTGTTATATATATATATATATATATATATATATATATATATATATTTGTATTTGTAACACCAAAGCATCTGTACTTCATTAATGGTGGAGACAATGACCCTTGAATAAGGAATAGAACCTACTTGACATAACCTTTGTCCTGAGGCAATTAATTAATATTCTTTCCTGGACAACACCTCTTAAACTCAATCCTTGTATATTATTCATTGAAAGATTTTAACAACTGCTTTGAATGCTGTAAGATTTACTCTAAACTTTCTGGAAGGTCAGTATTTATCATTCAAAGGGAGTCTTATCAGTGTTGCCAGATTATGCTTTTCTGATATTTTCCCATCACCTTCCATTCTTCTTTACAACTTTTCACATGTTGATCTCCTCTCTGTGTAATCCAAACTAATCTCTCTCTAAGCCACAAATACACACTACTACCATTTTGCATTTATCCGCTTCCCCAAAAGTGAGATTCAACAAGTATGATATCTTCCTTCAAAGCTGCTTCTGAGGACTTCTGTACCAAATAATTTGCTATTGTGTAATGAGGGTTACTGTTGTGCTGGTACATTTTCCCTAATGTTCTGACCCTCTGCCATGTTAGTGTTTCTGTGACCACATCACAGCCTCAATACTAATGTTATGATTAATCAAGACAAATTAGATGCACTTCATTACCAATTAGGCTCCAGATGCCACTACATTAATGTAGCAAGTGTTTATTTCCTTTACACATTGCGTATCTGACAAGTTTGGGATTGGAAGGGGAAGACCCCTTATGATCCTTCAGGGATCCAGATGGGATAAAACTGTGCCTTCTGCAATCCCACTTGTCACTGATTTTGGAAAAGAGAAGTCTGACACTCACAAGGCTTTTCTAGGTTTTGGTCTGGAAGGAACTAATGCATGTCACTTTCACTCAGAACAAGGTGTGCATATCTCCTTCCTAACTACATGAATGTTTAAAAAAAAAAGCATGAAATATCTTATGAGCATTTCTATTCCTGCCCCTTGTGTTTCCAAAAGTCCAAGAACGGACCTTAACACCTGAACTCCCCTGCTCAGAACTCACTACCCACAAGAAAAATAGCGTCTCTACACACTCTTCTTCACTATCATCCCACAAGTGAGCTTTCAAAATTGGCTTGAAATCCTCTTTCGAATGGACATGATTTCTCTTGCATTGAAAAATGTCTCAATAAAAATGAATGGTTTTGCCTATACTGTTAAATGTACTTTAGGTTCATTTGACTAAAACTTGAGTACATCCTTAGACATTTTGAAAAATTTCCTCCTTTTAAAGCTGCTATATTTACTGACATTCCCACCCCCTGGGAATCTGGTTCTCTTGTTTATTAGCGCCTCTAAAATGAAAGTTTGCCACCTGATTAATTTTAATAGTTGAGCCAGAAACCTGTGGATAATGTATATTGGCTGCCAAGCTTGAGATAAATTCTGTTGGCCCTGCTGCAAAGATTCTGGCAGAAATAAAGTTTGCCCTTTGCAAAAGAAGCACAGAGGAGCTGAGGGGATGGAATTTCAAAACCAAGTGTGAGGCAAAAGATTGTTTTGTCTTTCTTTGTGACTTCCCACGGCTGCAGGGATCTGATAAACCCATTCAGCTTATTCTGTTTTAGACTTCATATGTTTTATTTTAGCATTACAGTTAAGGAAGAAATGTAAGCCTTTTGTGTTGAGCTGGATCTGATTCAAAGTCAGAAAGACTTCAGAGGCAGCTTGGTGAGGCCAGCTGTCCACTGTTTTAAAAGAAACCTGGACAACTAAACAGTAACTTAAGACACCAGGACTTTCCCACAGGGGACTCATGTTGAGAGGACCTCACCACGGGGACATTTATTCACATCCCATAGCTGAATTCAATACTCTCTTTTTCTTTAAGACTTGGTACATAACTAACAGGACTCAATGTAAGGCAAAACTAGTAGGATCCTTGTTCAAAAAATCAAGGTGAAAGTACTATTAGAAGGATTAAAATATAAAACATTTTCTTTCCTTTCATGGGCTCCCTCTCCTGTATTGTCATGGAAACTTGTATTTCCTATTTAATTCTAAGAAAAGGAAACATTAAAAATCAAAAATATTATTTGAATCTTACCATCCATGTTTATCTTGTGCAATGTCATTTCCAAATACCTGGACATTTAACATGCATGCTGAATCGATGAAAGGATCCAATTCTTACTTCGTAACTATCTCCAAAGAGTGCCTAGAGGTGGCAGAAGAGCAAAACACAAGCCAGAATAAAGGCAGTGGCATGAGCACTGAGGGGAGATGCAGAGTAACGCTTCCCTGTCAAACCAGATTTACTCACAGAACAAAACTCAGTGATAAAATTGTTAAAAATTTCAAGACCGACCGCAACCATACTGCTCAGGGTCTCCTGAGAGAGAAAACTGTGCCACTGCGCTGGCCACATACCCACGAGGCCACCTGTCTTAACATGTGTTTTTTTAGGTTGTTTGTTTGTTTGTTTGTGGCCCTTCAGTAGTGCTCAGATGATTGTCAGCTACTGAGCTTTTGTTATTCTGTGCCAAGACCTGAGACTTGAGATGTACTCAGTAAAGATTCTTTAAAAAGCTGGCTACAGAAAAGTAACACATCTTTAGATAAGGTTTTCTGCTCCTTTGGAAGTATAGTTTTTCAGATCTGTGCTGTCTTTCACAGGACAGGTTAGTGATGTGGCGTGAGCAGGAGCTCTAATCTATGCCGAGTTCAGGGATTCGGGCTGCCTGAGGCCTCACCTTTTACAGCTGTGCCTTCTGGGCTGTGGTCCCTGGGGTCACCGTGGCAGGGAAGAGGGGATGGAAGATAAAGCACTGATGTAGAAAGGGTCATGTCGAGTCACGCTAGCTAGAACTACTCAGCGTCAGCACACCAGGGCCATCTAACTAAAAGAAACCTGGGGAATGTAAGGAAATGTACAGATTTGGTGAACAGAAATTATTTCTGCTGCTTATTATGGAGTGGGACATTAAATGTCATGTACCTTTAAGGATGATGCAATGGTTGTATCCAATACTAGAAGTGAGTCTGTCTGTCTCTCTCTCTCTCCTTCTTTCCCTCTCTCTCTCTGTCTTCCTGCCTGCCTTTCTCCCTCCGTCTCTCCCAATATATTTGAATATTGGAATATCTGAACTTACATTTCTTCAGTGTTAAGTAAGTCTAATAATACACATCTTACAGGACTATTACTAAATTATAGAATAACTATGAAAGCATCTTGTAAGCCAAAAAATGCTATTCAAATAATAAAGTATTATTGTGGACAACACTGAAGAAAAAATTACCCAAAGAGATATATTTACCCTTTTCTAAGCTTCAAAAAGATATTGAACAGATTATTTCTTTGATTACTGCTGCAAGTCTAATGGTGTATGTTAGCACACACCCTGAACTGAGTCTCAGAAGCATTGTTAGTCTAACACTTCACAGAACTGTTAGACTTCTGAGAGATGGTGACATAGCAGTGGGAAGATGATGTGCATCTCCAAGCTAAGAAACAAGACAATACCTGATATTTGGAAAAACTTCACATTTTTCATCCACTGAAGAGTTTCTTGGATACAACAGAGTTGAAAAATACTTGTTGAGTGAATGTTCAATAAATGAACAAATAAACATGTTAAATAGTTTCTAAAAAAAAATCAAATGGAGTCTCATGAGGGCCCATTGGTTTAAGATCACAAGATCATAAGGACACAGTCATCTTTATCTTAAAGAACTGCCAAGAAATTAGCTGTGGTAACCAGAAGCCAGCTCGAAAGCCAACACATAAGCTCTCATGGAAAGCAAATGAGCCAAAATGGATCAAATGATGAATTTTTGAAAAGCTGGTTGTACTCAGGGCTTTCCTCTAGCTGTTCAGCGGACTCACTACTACAAATATCATGTGCTCAGAACCTTCTGAGATACACCCATGGCCCCAGAGCAAAAAAGATTTATGTCCAACTGCTTTGAAGGCACAGAAGTTAATATGCCCAGGGGGCTAGGAAAGAACCGGGGTATTCCAGTCAGGCCTGAAGACACAGGAAATAGCTTCACACTTTGAAGCAACACAGGGAAATTTTGACAAAAACACATTTCTGAAATTCTGTGATGTTCTCTCATTCTTTTAACATCCAAATTTTCTCACAGTGCTAAAGTAGCCATATTTCTATTTCTGTTTATAAACTTTATTTGGAGAGAAGTGACTCATGGTATTCACACCTCCCATGAAAACATAAGAAGCTAAATAGATACTAACTCTAGTATCTTCAAAGAAGATAATTCAGATGTTTACTGGATCTCAATGACCCAGGACAAGGAAAGCAGGGAACAATCTAATGCATCTCCCTGTTGTCAAATTGTAAGTCGCGATCTCATATTGTGTCCTGCATACCTGATACAAATGGAAAGCAAAATTCTGTGCTCAAAAGATGTAGCCTAATTCTGACTCTGGCAGAATTAAAAGGGAAAAAACCAACAGAAATTATACCTACCAAAAATAAGGATTTTTTTTTTTAGCTTTAATCAATCTTGGCATATTTGAAATTCAACTTGAGCATATCTGCAACAGTTTTGTATTTGCTCATTGAAAAAAGACTTTAGTCATTGTAGTTTGCCTGGTGTCTCTGAATAGTACTGTGCACTACCTAAATAGGCTGTTTTCTTCTTACTCCAGTTTCCACTCGATATTGTAGAACAGCAGATATGTAAATGTTGATTGAGTTGTACTAAAACACAAGCTACTTACGAATCTAAAGATAAATTTAAGCAGTCTTCTTCTTAGCATCCTGTTCTAAAATATCACAAGGGTAGAATTTTTTGGTTGGTTATTTGCTATATTCACAGAGGAAAGAATACTATTTTTTAAAATTTTTATTTAAGATAAAAAAGACACAGAAAAGAAACCAATACAGACAGACAACAGCAAGAAACCAAATACAATGACTGTATAGGTTTACAAATCAGGATGATAGGAATTTGACAATGGTTGTAATAGTACATATTGTTACCTTCAAGAGGGCTGCTTAGATTAACAGATATAGACATGTAAAATTGATCTAAGCATATGAGTATTAACTGTTCTTTTCCAGTAACTAATACAATTGGTAGTATAGTCATTTTAGCTCATATATATATACATATATATATATATATATATACACACACACACACACAAATTTATGTCTTTTTCCTTTTCTCTCTTTCCTCCTTTCCCTGATTCCAATTACTTTTCTTCTTTGTACAGTTGCTTACCTTTACATAGTATCTATTGTAGTTTTTAGAACATATATAATTTTTAAATTCCTTACACTAGGGACACAGTACAGTACTTACACATGTGAGTTTGATTTATTTCACTTGCGAATATGGTCTCAAGTCCCATCATTTTACTTGTGTTTTGCAGCCAGGGATTTAGCTCAGCAGTATAAGCACCTGCCTTGCAAGCACACAGTCATGAGTTCGATCCCTGGTACCAAAAATAAATAAATAAATCCTGATGCAATCTTTCTTTATAGCTGAGTAGTACTCCACTCCATTACCTAATAATTTTCCAACTTTTGTCATCTCTACTGCTATACCAGCACTATTATAAACTTATATTATTTACATAAATATCATTCCATATAGAAAATAATCATAGCTATTCATATAACCTGGACATACACATCTCATTTTATCCCATTAATACTACTGATATAAATATTAACATAAAGTATGTTAAAGTATCTCTATTTTTTGCATTCAAGAAAACTATTCATTAATATAGATATAGATACATATATTAAGTATATTTTATATTACAAATATCCTGTTTGACTATATCTTTGGGACACTATTTTGTTTTTAAATCATCAAATAATTATGATTAAAAGCTTTTGGTAAAGACTTGCAATTTGTTAGTTTTCATTTTTTCCCATTCAGAAATTTTTTAAATTGAAGTGGATCAACATACATGCAATATATTACCTACTGTTCTTTGAAATTCTGTATCATTTCTATTCTTTTGCTTTGTTGTTAAAAGATAAAAGAAAAAATATAAGGTGCATATTCCTTATGATGAGTATGATCATTATGTACTTCTGAAATATACCAAAAACTTAATTGTAAAAAAATAAAATAAAATTGAAGTAGAAAACAAACAACAATTTTATAATACTTAAAACAGGAGGGTACAATGTCATGATGAAAAAATGGCAAATTAATAAAAGAACAGCTTAATAGGAAAAACAACACTGTTTATCTAAAAACATAAAAATTACTATTGGATTGTATGCCAATATAGCAACAATAGCACAAATAACTGAGGTAGATGAAGGTACATTTTTTAAAAGATCTCACAATGTAAATGAAGTGGTATAGAGTAACAGGACTTACCAGCCAATGGTGGGCCAAAGGTGAGCTGAAAGCCAGAAGAAAGCTAGAATAGAAAGTGAATGGTAGAAATTCAAAATCAAAATATAAGAATAATTATTTTCAGTGCAAGCACCTAAACACTTTAAGATCAAGTTTATCAAAAGGAATTTTAAAATAAAGACTCCAATAAATGGAAGGATGATATCAAGACAGGGAGAGAGAAAAAGAGAGAGAAGAAGGAGGAGGAGGAGGGGATGGGAGAGAAGAGAAAAGGATATCTGTCATGTAACAACTGACAAAATAAAGCTTCATTGTGCACATTACTATTAGAATAATGAAAATAATGAAGGGTAAAGAAAAATATTTGAGAACAAAAAAGGAACCAATTCATCAGGATGTTGCAGATTGTGCAGGCCCTCAGTGCAATTTATAAAAAACAAATGAACTTTTTTAAAATAAGATTTTTTTTAATTTTAATGAGAAAAAAACAGAAAAATCAAGAAACAAACAAACAGTTAAAAACAACAGCAAAAGAAAAATGATGACAAAAACAACAAGAATCAATGGTGATAAAGGATTTCAAAACAAGATGATAGGAATTTAATGATGGTTTCTGTATCACACATTGTTATCCTCAAAGTAATTGCTTAGGCTGCCAGATACAGGCACCCAACATTGATTGAACATTATGATTTCCCACTGAGCATTTTCTTTCCCTTTTACTACATCTATTACAATTTTTCTGGGAAAATATCCAGAAGAGAAATAGCTGGGTCAAATGTAATATCTAATCCTAGTTGTTTGAGGAATTTCCATACTGATTTCCACAGTGGTTGTACCAATCTTCCCTCCCACCAACAACAGAAAATGGCTCCTTTTTACACACAGTCCCTCCAGCATTTGTCACTGGTTAATTTCTATATGTTAACCATTGTTTCTGGAGTGAAATGGTATATTGGTATTATTTTAACTTGTATTTTTCAAAGGACCAATAATATTGAATATTTTTAATATAAATTATTTGCCAATTGTATTTTTTATCTGAGAATTGTATATTCATCTCAGACACCCATTTTTGTAATGGGTCTTTACATTTGGGGGCCCTGATTTTTTTCAATTTTTATACATTCTAAGCAAAATTCCTTTGTCTGAGGGACAATTGGCAAAAATATTTTCCATTTTGTGGGTTTTCTTTTCACAGTGTCGGTTATTTCTTTCAGTGTGCAAGACATTTTAATGAGAACCCAGCTGTTGATTCTTTGAAGTAGTTTCTGTGTAGTTTAGTTTTTGTTCATGAACTCTCAGCCTTCCCCTACGTCCTCAAGATTTCCACTTACTTTGTCTTCCAGGAGGTTTAGTGTTTCTGTTTTAATATTTAGATCTTTGATCCATTTTGACTTTAGTGCATCATAATAGATATGGATCTAGTTTGGCATCTGGAAAGCCGGTTTTTCCAACATCAATTATCAAAGAAGTTATCTTTCTTCCAATGAACATATTTGGGCCCTTTGTCAAAGATAAAGTGGCTGAGTGTGTCTGTAGTTGTGTCTGTATTTTCTGTTCTGTTCCATTGATCCTCAGGTCTGTTTTTTGGCTGGTACCATGCTGATTTTATTATAGCAGCTTTGTAGTATAATTTCAAGTCAGGAATTGTGATGCTTCCTGCCTTGCCTTGTTGCCTGCAATTCCTTTTGCTATTCAAGTTCTCTCATGGTTCCATACAAATTTTAGGAGTGTTTTCTCTATAACTGTGAGCTGTGTTAATGATAGTTTGATCAGGATAGTATGAAATCTGTATAAGAGTTTTGGGAGCATGGCCATTTTCACACTATTGGTTCTTCCTATCCATGAGCAAAGGTTATCTTTTCATTTTCTGAATTCTTCTATTTGTCTTTTCAGATACTGTAATTTTTAATGTATAAATCTTTTACTTTCCTTTGTTAGATTGATTCCTAAGTACTTCATTTTTTTTTACATTATTGTGAAAGGTTTAATTTCCCTAATTCATCTCTCAGTATTTATTGTATATGTACAGGAGTGTTATTGACTTTTTAATATTGACTTTGTACCCAGCTACACTTCTGAATTTGCTTATTAAGTCTACAAGTCTGTTGTTGGAATTTTTGGGTCTTCTATGTAGAGTATCATTTCTGTAATACACTATATTAACAGAGCAAAAGACAAAAATCACATGATCATCTCAATAGATGGAGAAAAAGCTTTTGATAAAGTCCAGCACCCATGCATGACAAAAACTCTACAGAAAATCAGATTAAATCATCTTTATCTCAATCTGATAAGAGCCATCTATGGCAAAACAATAGCTAACATCATACTAAATGGTCAAAAACTGAAAGCTTTCGCTCTAAAATCAGGAACAAGACAGGCTGTCTGCTATCACTGCTCTATTCAAGATAGTTCTGGAAACATTAGTCAGAGCAATTAGACAAGAGAGAGAAATGAAAGGAATAAAGATGGGAAAGGAAGAAGTTAAATTATCATTATTAACAAACTGAACTTCTACAAAAATTGAAATAGAAATAGAAAAAAACCCCACAATTTTAATAGACTATTTGGACAATCCTTTATTTATAATTAAGGAAGCCTAAAGAAATAAATGCTATCTTTGGCATAAGTTGAGAGAAAATCAATAAAGATATAGAATTATTTAAAAACAAAAATTTTACCAACTCATTGAATTAAGAAATTAGAATATTTACCCAAAGAAAGCAGAAATTCTTTCTTTTAAAATGTACACAAGATATTCTCAAAAGTAAAACATACTTAGAATCATAAAAGGTTTAAATGAATTTAACAGGATGAAAATCATACAAAATATTTTCTTTAGCTATAACTTAACTAAAAATCAGTAACATAATAATAGTAGAAAAAGCCTTAGACTATTTGGAAATTGAACAAAACACTTATAAACAATTCATGCATAAAACAAGGAAACACAGGGAAAGTGGAAAATATGTTGACCTGAATAAAAATGATATATATCTAAACTTGTGAAATGCAGCAAAAGTAGTGTTTAAAACACAATATATATCACTAAATTTGAATTCAGGAAAAAAAAAGTGCTGTTCAAACAAAAGACCTCAGATTGCATCTTAAGATCCCATGAAAAAATGTCAAATCTATGAAAAGATATGAAAAAGGAAGAAATAATGAGCCCAGAATTAATGAAACCAGGGACCAAAGTGCAATGGAAAAAATCAATGTAAATGAAGCTGCTTTTTTGAAAACTAACGTCACCGTGGTTTTCAGAGTTTGAGGAATAAGTAGCTGGAGAGAAGCTGGCCAGAGGATAATCAGTACATGGTAAGTTACACTGAAGTTACAAGTTACAAGTAAGTCACAAGCTCTGGTGTGCTATCGCTCAGTAGGGTAACTACAGAAAACAATTATGTAAGGAGTATTTCACGAAGTTAGAAGAAACGATTTTGAATATCTTCACCACAACAAAATGATAAATGTGTGAGCATGTAGATGTGGTTAACCTAGCTAGACTACTATAGCCTAGTTATGCATTACATGACATATAAACATATCAAAAGATCACACAAAATATGTCACTGATATGTACATTTTTATTTTACCATGTATCACTGAAAATTTTAATGTTTACAAAGCTGAAACACATTATATCTGAGAAAAAATATGTTGACTATAAGATTAAAACCATTAGAATTTTTAAAAAGCCAATAAAATTGATATTTCCCAGCCAGCACGACAAAGAAAAGATGAGACACAAATGAACATTATGAGAAATGAAAAAGATATCATTGTAAATTCTATAGACAGTAGAAGATTGTAAGGGAGTATCAAATAAAAATCATTATGCCAATAAATTTTAGAACTTAGGCAAAATGTGCATATTATTTTAAGACATAAACTAACTCCAGAAGAAATTAGATTACTGGTTGCTTAGCTATATTAGTTGAGTAATTTTATGTCTATTAAAGAAATTGAATTCAAAGTTAAAAATCATCCCCTGAAGATAACTCCACCTGAGATGGCTACAGAGGCCAATAAACTTATCAAACATTTAAGAAATGAATGTCAATTCTTCCCAGTCTTTTCCAGAAAATACATGAAAAACAAAACATTTCTAACTCATCTTATGAATCCACAGTTGTCCATAATGTATAAAATTGGCACATTTTTCAAAGCAACTCATGTAACTCCTTCTTCATGAACTCTGACCTGTACTCTCCTCTCTCCATTTCCAAGTTTTCCTGAGTACTATAAGTTTATTACTGCATGTACCATTATATGATTTTACATTTATTTGAAGGTCTCACTTATTAAAGTCAAGTTTAGAATAAGCTCTATTTCTTACTCATACTTGTATCTGAGTCTAGCACATAATGCATATTTGAATTAACAAATAAATATATCACATGTATGCTATTTTAAAGTAAGAAACTCCCTTTTTACTCAATCTTTATACTCGGTTGCATTCACTTTTTTTTTTTTTAAACTGGGGCTCAAACTCATGACCTCATGCTCGCCAGGCAGGCTCTTGTGCTGCTGAGCTAAACTCCTAGCCCTCACATTCACTTTTTATCAACTCAATTTCTTAAAAACCCACTAAATTTTTCTACAATCTTCTAACTAGTTGGATGTTTTAGAGAATATTTGCATTTTCCAGTCAGGGATCATTGTCAGACTAATACTTGACTCTCCTTCATTTTCCAAAACTAATAAAATGTCTCTCTACCTTAAGAAGAAAAGATATTATTAGTGATAGTCCCATGTGTAGCAATTTTGCCATTTTGTTTCTGTAGTTTCCTTCACCTATATCAAGATTCTTTTGGACCAATCGAAGCTCAGATTCATTTTCCCATCTTACTATGTCCCTTTAGGTACAGAGTCAAGTGTTTTGAAATAGATCTTCTAGCTTGATGTTCTTCTTCTGTGATTCAAATTGCTCCAGCCATAAATTTCTAAACACTGGAGCAACTTGTGCAATTCCCTTTCATCCCAGGACTCTGACAAGAGAGCTTGCTTTGCTCTGTAGGGGGCAACTGTCTTACTGTGAGTCCAACACTTCATTATGGAAAGCTTCAAATTCCCCAGAATTACACTTATGTGGAAAGTAATTTAAATGAAAAATTCCCTCAGCTCTTTTAATGTTAAGGAGTGTTAAGTGTATGTCAAAAAGAAGTGGGCCACTCACTAGCAGAAAACAAATGCAATACATAAATAGGCAGAGATAAAAAGATTAGTGAGGTAGGCTTGAAATATCAGATTTAGGTAGTTGTCATTGATTTCCTCTCCAAGGCAAAATATCCATTCCTGTTTATGACCCTAGAAAATTAAATTAAATTTTCCATCTGTGCATATCTTTATATGTGATTTTTTTAAATGTTTATGAATTCAGCAATCATCCAATGTTGTCTATTCCAGCCGCACATAAGCACACACACATAAAAAGATAAGATTTCTGCCAACACTTTGATGTAGGGCTTTCTTTCTACCTGTATCAAAAGCATCATAGCTTCCCTAGAAATAAGAAAATTATCCTAATAATGCCATACACATTTCTTTCATTCATTTCTAATTTTTATTAGTTCATGTTTGCAGTACCCAATGATTGCATGTTGCAGTTGTGATACACTGCACCAACTTGAGGAGTCTGGAAGCTTAACTAAGTAATTCAGTAGTTCTTTATCCTAGAGAGTAAAGGACCTGCCCTTACCACTCCAGCATGTTGTTCATTGTGTTAATTTGAGAAGTTTAGAAGTTTAACTAAGTGACTCAGCAGAAGCCAAAGTCCTCACTTTGGAAACATCCTGAGTTTGTGCAAGAGAAGGGCACAGAGATGGTGTGAATGCTGCACCCACTGGAGAGTGGGTAGCCCCTGTACAACATAGGGGAAGAAAAGAGGCTCGCTCTTCCCTCTTTTGCTGTCTTATGCTACCTTGAACTGTTGCCCCTGTGCCATGCCACCCTTGGAGCCAGCTGATTACAGACTGAAACATCCAAACCTTGTGAGCTAAATTAACCTTTCTTCCTTTCACTTGGGGTGTCAGATGTTTTGTCTCAGCAATAAGAAAAAAGTAACCAGGACGCATGCATTTTAGGGACTCAGTATAACACATCTCAATTCTCTTTTCTCCCTTCCCACCACACTTCCTTTTATTTTGCATCAGACTCATTTATTTGTAAGTCAGAAATTATTGTATGTGCAGGTTAACAACCAAGCTAAACAGGCAAAAATCCCATATAAAACACATAAGAAACTTACACTAAATGAAGATATATTTTTTAGATATATTATCCATACCTGAGAGCAATAACTTTTTCTCTCAATCTTTTTTCTTATTGTCTGTCTTTTATTTCACACTTAATATATATAATGTGTTTTCCATATACCAGAAACCATAATCTAAACTGTGCATTTGATTCACTTCACTTAACATTATAGTCTCAAGATGTATCCATTTTCCCACAAATGACTCAAGCTTGTTCTTCTTTATGGGAAGGTAGTACTCCATTGTGTATAAATGCTACACTTTCTTATCCATTCCTCTGTTGATGCTGCAAATTGTAGCTATGATGAATCGTGTGGTTATAAACATGGGTACTCATGTATTACTGTGGCATGATGTCTTTAACTCTTTTAGAAGATACCCTGAAGAGAAATATCTGGGTCAAATGAAATGTGTAGTTTTCATCTTTTGAAGAATCTCCATACTGGTTTCCATGGTGGTCACATTAGTTTTAGAGTCCCACCAACAGTGGAAAAATTCCTTTTTCCTCACCTCCTGACCAGCTTTTGTTATTGTTTGATTTCTTGACATCATCAACTTTATTTTAACCTACATTTCTCAAACAGCCAGTGATATCGAACTTTTCTTTTTTGTATTTATCATTCATCTGGATTTCTTCATCTGAGAAGTGTCTGTTCCTTTCAGATGCCCATTTTTTGACTAGGTCTTTAAATGTGGGGTGTCTAACTTTCTTGAGTGCTTTATATATTCTAGGTATTAGTCCTTTGTCTAAGAAGTAGCTGTAAAAATTTTTCCCATTCTGCAGGCTGTTTCTTCTAGTTTGGTTTCCTTTGCTGTGCAGGAGATTTTTAACTGGAAGTGATCCATTTGTTGATGCCTGGTATCATTTCTTGTGCACCCAGGGATTTTTTCAGACAGCCTTGGCCTACACCTATGTGTTCAAGTGTTTTACCTATTTGCTCTCCCAGCAGATTGTTTTTTGCTCTAATGCTTAGATCTTTGATCCATTTTTATTTTAGTTAGTGCATGGTGAGAGATATAAGTCTAGGTTCACTCTTCAGTATGTAGTCAATTTTCCCAGCACCATTTGACTTCCAGGAAAATTGTCATACACATTTCTGAAATAACTGGCAAAAGTAGACAAAGCACTAAAATAGGAATAGTGTTCTAATAAGATATTTTAGAACAAAATCTTCAGAATGCCTTGGATTAGAATAGTATAAATAAAAAGGGAAAATATGAAAGCCAAAGCAATTACAGAAGTAGCAAGCACATGTCCTGACCAATCATGAGTCAACAAACTCTGTGCGTAAGGTTGGACCAACAGCACAGCTGATTCTCACCATAGCATCAGGGGAATAGTACTATCATTCATTCCCCTTTTATAGATCAGGATGCCTGAGGGTGTCCTCAGTATCTGCTGGTCCCTCATTTGTAGAGTCAGGCAACCATAGATCCAAAATACTCAGAAAACTTATTTCATCTGCATTGAACATACATAGACTTTTTGTTCTCTAGTCATTGTGCCCTAAACAATAAAGTTCAGCAATTTTTTTCATAGCATTCTATTTGTTATTTTAAGCAATCCAAAAATGATTAAATACATGAGAGGGTGCACATAGGAACCCCAACATCTCAAGAGATCCTAGCACCAATATCTAATGGATACTGAGGAGTTGTTTGCATAAAAAAGACTTAAAAGTTTCCTATTATTCCATAACCAGCATCTAGTCAGACTGAGGCAGGAAACCTGAGACTACTTTTTCTAAATCCCATCTAAATAGGCAGAAATGGTTTAAATTGAGGCCTTGTCATTTCCTACTCAGTAAATTATTGAAGTGATTTCAGAACTTAGCAATGTTTTTTATAAAGAATCAAACAACTGTTTTAGCCTATGTAGGTCAAATTGTTGTCATTGCTGGCACTGTAGAATGAAACCAGCTGTAAACAATGCATGGTTTTAAGTCCCAGAGCACGTGGAACTGTGTCTTACATAATCGCGTTAAGCTTCAGGTAGTTTTATCTGTAACATGAAGTTGATTCTACATTCTGGGGTTGTTGTAATTGTATCAAACATACAAAGGATGTACTATGACAAATAATAGGTTTTCAATACATGTTAATCATTATATTAACTGCTTGACTAACAAACATGAGTCGCAAACTTTCACATACATGGTCACACTTTGCATTAGGAGTGTTCTTAGGTGTGAACAAATTACGGAAGTATCTCATGTGTCTGCCAGATACTGTCACAGTTACACTGCTATGTGCTTACAGTAAAGCGCAGTTGTGTTCAGTAGTGCAGTGCTCAGTCAGAACCCAGGATGTCTGGAAGCAAGAGGAAAAGCAGTGGTGATGTGGAGTGGACACTGGGAAGAGAAAAGCAGTAACTATGGAAACAAAAGTGAAAACACTGTATAAGACTCACTTTGTGGGGCTTACAAACAAATCCAGTGTTCCCCAGGAGTGGAACTGGTTTGTTAAGTCAAGGATGTACTATATTCTTTTTCAATTGCTCTTTTTATTGTTCATTTACTCTCTCTTCTTCTTTAGGCACAAACTACAATAATCCTTATAATTCTGGCCTTCCATAAAAATTTTACAAAAACAGATGAAGCAAATATCCTTTTAAAATAGAAACTTCAATGTATGTTTATGAGCACGTGCAAATGAAATATGCTGCTATGGATGGATAGATGTAATAATTCTATTTTTTAGAGAGCTTGGGATACATAGAATCCATTAGGTACCAATACATATTTCAGAATTTATTAGTGCACAAGAAATTAAATTCTATGTGTACATTTAAGCTTACTTAATTGAATTAAAAACATGTCTATCTTAAGAGAAACCCTGTTTGGGAATATTTGTCATCTGGTAAATATGAGTTAACAGCAGAGTATCCAACTTGCTACCTTAAAAGTGTCAAAAGAAGTGATGCTTCAAATGTCATGTGTGGCTGTATCTTTTAAAAATAATCTTTGATTCAGATAAATATTTTGTATACTATAAAAGAAAAGTATTTAAAAACATAATCTAGTTTTTTAAAAGTCATGTTTCTTAAATATCAAAACCAAAAACAAAATTATTTAGGCTCAAAATGTGAAATAAAGCCCAGTGGCACAACAGCTTGCTTGGCAAGTGCAAGGTCCTAAGTTCAATTCCTAGTTTAAAAAAAAAAAAAAAAAAAAAATATATATATATATATATATATATATATATATATATATATATATTTATATGAAATATAACGATTAGAAGAGCAGTCTAGCCATTGGTAACTGACATTCTTACCTATGAACCCAAACATTAAAATTACAAAATTTGATGATTAAAAATGTAATATTAAAAATTCAATGCTATATATGTTTTCTACTAATATTCAAAAGTTGTCCCTGTACCTAAATATGCATTCTAAAAACAATTGTTTCAGCTGCTATTGGTTTTAATACATAGTCATCTGACATTTGTCTAACACATCTAATTATTTGCATGTCTAAATACATGCTTATAGTTTTAAAACCAACTTCCATTTATTTCTGTTCTTTTCCCCTTCCATATCACATGGTCTGCATTAATGGTTTAATAGTTTTATTTTTTATAGTTTTTTTATTTAAAGAGAAACAAAAGCATGTAAAGGGTAGAGGTAATACAGAATTCCAAAAAAAAAAAAAAAAAGATAAACAATAAGAAATCACTAGTTCGGGGCTGGCGATTTAGCTCAGTGGCTTAAACGCCTGCCTGGCAAGCACAAGGTCATGAGTTCAATCCCCAGTTTAAAAAAAAAAAAGCCAAGAAATCACTATTTAATAAATTACATATTATCCTCTTAGAAATAGTTGTTCAAGTTACAAAATTAAAGCATACAAAGTAGGTAGTCAAACAGTGAGAGTGTAAACAGCTATGCATGCATGAGTCTCTACATGTATTTCTATCCTTTCTGTATTAGAGGAAAAAAACAAAATTTAGCAAGACAAAACAAAACAAATTCCTACAAAAACATGAAACCAAAAAGTTGTATAAAACCACAGTACAAGGTGATCTACAATGACTACTGTGTTGTTTCTTATTATCTTCAATAGAATGTATATATCATCAGGCATAATTGAATATAGCAGTATAATTGAGTATAGCAGTAAATAACAATATTAGTAAAAATAAAACATTGTAGACAGTATAAAACTTGAAAGGCAGGTAATAATCAAACCATAGTGGATATTCTAGTGGATCTTGTCATCTTAAGTGCAGTTGCCTATACTCTCAGACTTGATACTATCAATCATAACAGCTTTGAATAAAATCTATCAATACAAAATCACAATCGAATAAACCAGGTTCAATTACGATCAGTCATGGTAAAACAGTGTAGGTTTTACAGAGCTTTAGATTAATTAATAGGAAATTAAGGATGATTACCATACTATATCCTGTTATTTTTGAGATTACTGTCTGTGCCCTCAAATTTAGTACAGATAGAATGACTGGAACAGAATATAATACATCTAAGCAGAGTAGTGTGAGTAATGTGGGTTTTAAATCCTGGTGCACTATTAACAGTATAGCGTATCAAGGCCATCTATGTTAGAGTTTCTAGTTACCCTTCTCTGCCTCATTTCTGACATGCTATTTTCCTGCCTTTGTTTGTCTAGTTTTCTCCTTCATTCTATTGCCTGCCCCACTCATTGAGGCCTTTCTGCCACTGTTCCTAAAATCCTGGTATTTTTTTTTCTCTCTCTCTAGAATGTCCTTCAGTATTCTCTGTAGGGTTGGATTGGTGGTCACAAACTCTCCCAAGCATCTTGCTTCTCCAACAATTTCTAGTGACAGTTTTGCAAGGTACATCAATCTGGGCTGGAGGTTATTCTCTTTCAGGACTTGGAATACTTTGCTCCAAGCTCTTCTTAATCTGATGGTCTGTGTTGAGAAGTCCACTGTGATTCTGATGGGCTTACCTTTACAGGTAATCTCTTTCTTTTCTCTGACGGCTTTTAATATTCTGTTTTTATATTGAATTTCTGGTATCTTGATTATTATATGTCTGGGTGTAGATCTGTTTTGGTTGTAGATGGCTGGAGTTCTGTATGCCTCACACAACCAAATGTCATTTTCTTTTCCCATGCTTGGGAAGTTTTCCTTAATTATTTCTGTGAATAGCCATTGTAATTCACTTGTATGTATTCCTGCTTCTTTTTTCACGTTTCTTATTCTTAAATTGTAGATTCTCTTGTCATCTTCTAGCCTTTGTATTGTTACTATGTGTTTCCTTGTTGTTTTTAAGAGATCTTTCATTTCATGATTACACGCTGCAAACTTCTCTTCAAGTTTTGATAGTCTATCCTTAGTTTCTTTTAAGGAGTTTTGCCAGCTTTCAATGGAGTTTTTAATTTCCTGGTAGTCTCTTTGAATCTGCTTCATGTATTCTATATTTTCTTTATATTCTTTATCAAATGTTTCTCTCCTTTTTTTGTGTTCCTCCCTTCTTCCATCTGTATCCTCCTGAGAGATGCTTCCTGAG
>PVLA01001068.1:0-195881 GCA_004027455.1 Hydrochoerus hydrochaeris
GACTCTTCTCCGGTCCTGTCCAGTCATCTCCGGTCCTGTCCACTCATCCCCAGTCCTGTCCACTCATCCCCAGTCCTGCCCACTCATCTCCAGTCCTGTCCAGTCATCTCCAGTGCTGTCCACTCATCTCCAGTACTGTCCACTCATCTCCAGTCCTGCCCACTCTTCTCCGGTCCTGCCCACTCTTCTCCGGTCCTGTCCAGTCATCTCCAGTCCTGTCCAGTCATCTCCGGTCCTGTCCACTCATCCCCAGTCCTGCCCACTCATCCCCAGTCCTGTTCACTCTTCTCCGGTCCTGTCCACTCATCCCTAGTCCTGTCCACTCATCCCCAGTCCTGTCCACTCATCCCCAGTCCTGCCCACTCATCCCCAGTCCTGTCCACTCATCTCTGGTCCTGCCCACTCATCCCTAGTCCTGTCCACTCATCCCCAGTCCTGCCCTCTCTTCTCCAGTCCTGTCCAGTCATCTCCGGTCCTGTCCACTCATCTCCGGTCCTGTCCACTCATCCCCAGTCCTGTCCCCTTCACCGGCTGGCATGGCAGGCTTCACGCTAGCATCCCCTCCATAAGGTGTGGGTCAGAACCTCAGGGTCACCTGTGCCCGGAACACACAGGGACCTCACTGAGCCCACAGAGGTGTGGGGCACCAGGATCTGCTTAGCAGGGGTGAGGGTCGGGGACCCTAAGAGGCCACAGAAACCAGGCCCTTGAGAGCTTCGTGGCTTTTGTGTGCTCGCAGCAGTCAGTGACACCCCCCACGTCCCAGCTTCCCTGGCTGCACCATAGAAAGAAGGCATCTAGTTGCGCCTGTAAAATGGCTCCTGTGAGACCCCCCGCCGCCCTTCGTCCATTTAAGCAGATCCGTTATTCCTGCTGAGTGACTTTTTGCCTTCTTTCTCGCCCCTTTCCTTCTCTGTTTTAAGTTTTCATAACATGCAGTGTGCGTCTCTGTTCCAAAGGGAACCCAGGTCTATTTTACAGTTTCTCTGCTCTCAAAGTATGAATTCTCCAACTGATTTATTTTGAAATGTTTTTCTTTTTTTAATCTTGTAATAGTACAAATCAATAATGTAAATTAATGCATTTACTTCTAAAAATATCGCCTTAAAAACTTCTATTTCAAAAATATTTTTCTTTTTTATTGGTACATGTTCATAGCATGTAATGATTACACTTATGGACATCAGCTCATGACATGACATTTCTTAATTCTATTTTTTTTTTTTTTGAGACAGGGTCTTGCTATACAGTCCGGGCTGGTCTTGAACTCACTGTGCAGCCCAGGCTGGCTTCTAACTCACAGCAGTCCTCCTGCCTCAGCCTCCCAAGTGCTGGAATTATAGGCATGCACCTGGCCTCTTAATTCATTTTTTAACCCCCTTTACCTCTCTCCCTCCTCTTCCTTACATCTCTTGAATCCCATATATATATATATATTTCAAAACTCCCCCAAGGGTTAAGTCACTGTAAAGATGTTTTTTTTTCTTTTTGGGTTAGGGCCTCACTATGCAGTTTGGGCTGGCTTTGAACTCACTTTGTAGCCCAGGCTTGACTCAAACTTGCAGACATCCTCCTGGTCCAAGTGCTGGGATGACTGGCATGCACCAACATGGCTAGCACTTTAAAGACTTATACATTACAAAAATTTCCTTAAGATGGAAGACTAGGCATTTTAAATGTCATAAAATGCCTTAGTGCTAAATATTTAACAGATTATCTTGTTCACTGGCCTTCATGATACCGAACAGCTACATGCATCCCAACAAAATGAACTGCTGAATCCTTTTTCCCCCTAGTTGTTGATACTGCATCATCACGTGGCCATAACGGGGACCGTTACCTCGTGAACCCAAAGACGCTTCATCGCGTCCTTGGTCCCTGCCGTCTCCGGTCTGGACAGGCACACCCCCTGAATGACTCGGGAGAAATCCCGCAGGTTGAACAGATAGTGAGATTTGGCGGGCGTGGGCAAGAGGTTCTTCATGGCATCTTTATACAGCATCATCGTGCCATTTACAATTTGTGCAGTCAGATCTAGAAATTCGTCTGGAAATGTATAACTAAAGAAAAAAATGAAAAAATTAGAAATGCAGAATTATATTACATAAATGATACCCAGTGTGACCAAACCAATGGCTAAATCAACCAAACTGATGTACAAACATCTCATTTCTTGTTGAAATGATAGATTCCGACAGCTGCAAAAGCTGCTCCCCACTTACTGCCTTGGCAGGAGCCAGGGGGCCTTGTGGGCTGAGCAGGATTGGTTCAGAGAACCCAAACCCACTAAAACCAGGACCAGAAGCACCAGCCCAGGCATACATCCCTGAACCCAAACTCAGAGTCCATGAGCACTTCCCAGCTCTTCTACTCAGCTGTCTACATGCAGAGTCAATTAAAGAACACTGGAGAAACGAGTATTTTCAGGAAAAGAGAAAAAGATCAAATTATGTCACATTGAGCTGGTGGTGCATGTCTATCATCCCAGCACTCAGGAGGCTAAGGCAGAAGGATTGCTGTGAGTTCGAGGCCAGCCTGGGCTAAACCGAGACTGTCTCAAAAAGACACACATTTAAAAACATTGCATCACACAGCAGAAAAAGAGAAAAGGGAGCGAAAGTGTGGGCAGGGTGGAAGGTGAAGGGTGGCGGGTGGAGAGACGAGGAGAGGACGTCCCGGGAAGGCCGGCTGGGCTTGGCTTCTAGCTTGACAGGTGTCCACGTGCACAGGGCAGGGGATGTGATTCTGCTGAGCTGGGAGGAGCCCCAAGGTCACACCGCTCAGGTTGGGCCCTGTCACCCTCAGCTCTCACAGCACTGCTCCTGGAGGACATGAAGGTCATGTGTGGACTTGTCATTACTCCCCAGAAGTGACTGCTCAGTCACAGGAGGGAGCAGGAGCCGCGAGTGACCCTGTGTGCTCTGCTCCATGCCGGCAAGAGAGGCAGGGAGGAGACACGGTGGGTGGCGGTTCCCTCTCCCTCGGCTGGGGACGCTTCCAGGAGTCCAACCCTGGGAGACACTGCTCACAGGAACAGGGTTCCAAGAGACTTCGTCCCTCACAATGGAAAAGCACGCAGACCTGAGTGACTCACCAGATTTTTAAATGCCAGTTCAGGATCCTGGAGAAGATGGCAAACATGGACTTATCACTAAATTCGTTGATGGTTATGATATTGAAATGTCTCAGGTACCGAGGGGTTACTGGGTTCCGGCCACCGCCTAAGTATTAAAAAGGACAACTCGTAAGGGTGTTGTCAGAATGGACCAGCGCAATAGCTCTAATTTCTTACAACTTTTAAAAGAGTTTGAGAGAAAGTAAACTCATGGCACACAGAGTTCAAAGTGACCGATCGTCTGACATCAAAACTACTTTCTCCTCAAACTCAAAATGTGGCTTTTCCTGCTTGCATTGTCTGAATGAACTCAACTAATTGGACATAATACTTTTTTTAAGAGGATAACTTTGTTTCTGGAATCAAACCTGTGTTGGTAAGACCTTACATATTTATTATTTATTTTGGTACCAGGAATCGAACTCATGACCTTATGCTTGCCAGGCAGGCGCTGTGTAATGGGGCATAATCTTGAGTAAGGTTTATGTTAGTAAAGGAGGTCACACCACACAGAAAGAGCCCCTGCCCAGGTTTAGTATCAGCATGAGGCCTCACATAGTGTTACCATAACCCAGACAACTGCCTGACCCTCAGCTTCCTCCCCACACCACTGAGGTTCACCCCGACACTGGAGGATCACCTCGATTTCCTCCACTGTGACTTTGGACTTATTTCCCCATCACCAGTCTGCAGTAAATTCAGCTACTTTGCTGGCTGCTTGCAGTTTTCAAATTGGGGGATTATCTCACTTTCATAAATTTGATTTCCAGTCCAAGGCTTTAGGTAAGCAGGTAAGAATTTAACATATTTTAAGAGACACTGTCTTTAAAGTGTACAAGGCTGTCTTTAAAGTGTACACTTTAAAGTGTAGCTTAGCACATGCTTTACAGGCACCAAAAATAAAATAAAAAATCAAATAAAATATAATATATGGACAAATGATGATTCTCTTTTAAAGGAGATTCTATCATGAAAATGGTAAGGGAAATATATAGCAATCAATAGTCAAATCAAGAAAATGGAACGAACACAAATAAATAACCTAATGCTACATCTCAAGCTTCTAGAAAAGGAAGAGCAAGTTAAATCCAAAGCTGATAGAAGAGAGGAAATGATAAAGATTAGAACAGAAATTAATGCAATTGAATCTAAAAAAAAATACAAAGAATTAATGAATCAAATAGCTGGTTTTTTGAGAGAATAAACAAAATTGATAAACCCCTAGCCAACCTAATCAAGAAAAAGAAAGAAAAAAACTCAAATCTACACAATAAGGACTGAAAAGAAGGAAATTACTACAGATCTCATTGAAATTCAAAAGGTCATGAACACTTACTTTGAAAATCTCTACTCACATAGGGTGGAAAACAGAGGAAATGGACAGATTCCTAGAAACATATGAACTACCAAAGCTCAATCAAGAAGATATAACAATTTTGAATAACCCAATATCAGCTACTGAAATCGAAAATGTAATTAAGAACTTACCAAGAAAGAAAAGCCCAGGTCCTGATGGATTCACAGCTGAATTCTATAAAAATTTTAGAGAAGATTTAATGCCAATATTCCTTAAATTCTTCAATGAAATTGAAAGAGAAGCAGTCCTCCCTAACTCATTCTTGGAGGCAAGTATCACTCTGATACCAAAACTAGAGAAAGACCCAACCAAAAAAAGGAGAACTATAGACCAATCTCATTGTTCTAATGAACACTGATGCCAAGATTCTCAATAAAATATTGGCAAATAGGATGCAGCAAATCATTATGAAGATTATACACCATGACCAAGTGGGATTTATTCCAAGAATGCAGGGATGGTTCAACATACACAAATCAATAAATGTAATACACCACATCAACAGAGCCAAAAATTAAAATCACATGATCATCTCAATAGAGGCAGAAAAAGCTTTTAATAAAGTCCAACACCTTTTCATGATAAAAACTCTACAGAAACTTGGAACAGACAGTATGTACCTCAAACTCATAAAGGCCATCTATGACAAAACAACAGCCAACATTATACTAAATGGACAAAAACTGAAAGCCTTCACTCTAAAATGAGGGACAAGACAAGGATGTCCACTATCACCACTCCTATTCAATATAGTTCTGGAAATATTAGCCAGAGCAATCAGACAAGAGGGAGAAATAAAAGATATAAAAATAGGAAAAGAAGAAGTTAAATTATCATTATTTACAGATGACATGATACTCTACATAGAAGACCCCAAAAATTCCATTAAAAGACTACTAGAGGTAATAAACAAATTCAGTAGCATAGCTGGATACAAAGTCAACACTGAAAAATCAATAGCATTCCTGTACACAAACAAAAAACTCACTGAGAGAGAAATTATGGAAATATCGCCTTTCACAATAGCATCTAAAAAAATGAAATACCTAGGTATCAACCTAACCAAGAATGTAAAAGACCTATATGCTGAAAATTATACTACTCTAAAAAAGGAGATTGAAGTGGATATTAGAAAATGGAAGGATATTCCTTGCTCTTAGCTAGGAAGAACCAACATTGTGAAAATGGCCATATTGCCAAAACTGTTACACAGATTTAATGCAATCCCAATCAAAATACCATTAACACACCACACAGATCTAGAGAAAACATTCCTAAAATTCATTTGGAAACAGAAGAAACCTAGGATAGCAAAGGCAATTCTGGGCAACAAAGGCAAGGCAGGAGGCACCTCAATTCCTGACTTGAAACTATACTACAAAGCCACAGTGATAAAATCAGCATGGTACTGGCAAAGAAATAGACCTGAGGATCAATGGAACAGATTAGAAGATGCAAACACTACTACAAAGACACTCAGCCACCTTATATTTGACAAAGGGGCTAAACATGTTCTCTGGAAAAAGCCTCTTTAATAAATGGTCTTGGAAAAATTGGCTTTCCAAGTGCTGAAGACTGAAACTAGATCCATGTCTATCACCATACACCAAACTAAAGTCAAAATGGATCAAGGATCTAAATATTAAAACAGAAACACTAAATCTACTGGAAGACAAAGTAGGTAAAAATCTTGGAGACATAGGAGTAGGGAGAGAATTCATGAATAAAATGCAAACCACACGGGAAATACTTCAAAGAATCAACAACTGGGATCTCGTATTACTAAAAGGTTTTTGCACTTCAAAAGAAATCACCAACAAAGTGAAAAGAAAACCCACAGAATGGGAAAGAATTTTAGCCAACAATCCCTCAGACAAAGGACTTCTATCCAGAACATATAAAGAATTGAAAAATGTCAAGCCCCCCAAATTCAAAGACCCTCTCCAAAAATGGGCATCTGAGATGAACACACAGTTCTCAGAGGAAGATATACAAATGGCAAATAAATACATGAAGAAATGTTCACCATCACTGGTCATTCAAGAAATGCAAATTAAAACAGCATTGAGATTCCACCTTACTCTGGAAAAAATAGCTGCCATCAAGAAATCAACTGATAACAAATGTTGACGAGGCTGTGGGGAAAAAGGAACACTGCTCCACTGTTGGTGGGAATGTTGACTGGTGCAACTATTATGGAAATCCATCTGAAGAATTCTCAGAAGACTAGGATTGGATGTTCCATTCAATCTAGCTATTCCCCTCCTGGGTATTTACCCAAAAAAGTTGAAAAGGTCATGTCACAGTGATATATGTGCCCCCATGTTTATAGCAGCACAATTTGTGATAGCTAAATCTTGGAAACAACCAAAATGCCCATCAACTGCAGAGTGGATGAAAAAGATGTGGTATTTTTATACAACGGAATACTACGCAGCTATAAAAAGGGATGGTCTTGGGGCCTCTATCGGTAAATAGAGGCAATTGAAAATATTCTCATTAGTGAAATAAACAAGACTCAAATTAGTATCACAATGTGTCTTTAGTGTAAAAAATAATAAGAATGGACAGAAAATGGGATCCAAAAAGTATAATAGATATAAAACATATAATAGATATAATAGATACTGTAAAAGTGAAAGGAAAGAAAATTGCTCTAAAGGATAAAATGGTATGTATAGTGTGTAAAATAGATGACCATAATACTGAGCTTTTGTTAGATCACTGAACAAAAGAGTTTGTACTGTCAATGTTTGAGTGTCTTACCACATTTTATGCTTAGATTTTGTAACTATAACAACTATTGTTAAGTTGAGAAGATGCAATGTATCAAGTAGTGATTTTATGATGTTAATTTTTTTGAACTCTGTATTCTATTTTTCTTCTTGTTTTTTCTGTTTTGTCTTTTACTTCTTTCCTTTCTTTCTTAAAATAAAAAAGAATTATTATATGGGAAAATTTTTATGTAAACATATACCTAGAACATAAGTATTTCTGACAATAGATAATAATATATGTTTCTTCTGCCACAAAGCTTTAGGAAAAGTTAGTTTCAGGGAAGGAAAAAATTTTATGTTAAGATTCAAATTTAATCTTAAAATGAGGTACACTTCCTAAAATTAATGACGTGAAAAAATCCAGTTTTTCTGTTTGACTGTTTTCATTATAATCTTTTGATTACAAAAGTTAATAAGAGAATTCTATTTCCCCTTCTTTGGAGAGATTTGATTCTGGAGAAAATAACAACTTACAAAATCATAAATGCTATTTACTAGATTTCAAACTTAGAAGCAATCTGTAGATGAAACAAGGACTATAGCATAATGTAAATGCTTATTTTATAAAGGAAGTATAATGGCAAAAATGCACAAGATAAAAGTAGGGAAGTCTGAGAGGAAATATATATTGACGTATCCATAAGTAATGTTCTTAGAAAAAGTCAAGAAACATAATTTTGAAATGTTAGCAGTCTCACTGTTTTAATGTCCACTTTGTATGCTTTAATTTTGTAACTCGAACAACTATTTCTAAGAAAACAATATGTAATTTATCAACTAGTGATTTCTTACTATTTATTTTTTTGAAATTCTGTATTATTTCTACCCTTTTTTCTGTTTTGCTTTTTTTTTCACTTTAAATAAAAATTTTTTTAAAAAGAAAAAAAAAGGAAACCTTTGGTAAGAAGTGGATCAGGAGTATTTAGTATCTTTAGTACATATTTTGTATAGTGACACAGGTGCATTTCGATGGTTAAAGACAGATGGCTGTAGTTTGTTTTTATCACTGAATCGCACCATCCCGTTTCTGAAAACACGCAGAATGTGGCAGCCAATCCTTGTACCTACGAGGTACGGGCTCTGCCCATCAAACCAGCCATGGACGTCTGTGACCCTGCAAGCTGAGATTCAGCACTGGTTCACCTGGACGGTCGGAAAGCACTGAGAGGGCTGGAATGGAAAGCTGAGACGTCGTCCTCCCCCAGTCCCTCTCCACCGCCTCCTCCTGGAGGACATTCAGGGTCTTAAGGAGAAGATCACCCAGTGATTTGGTCTACTGTCCTGTCCAGTGCCTGAGCAGGCAGGGAGAAGTGGGCACAGGAGTAACAGTGACCGGCTGGGGCAGGGCTCCTGCAGCCTGGGAGCCATTTAACCTTTTATTTAGAAAAGGAAAAAGAAAAGCAAAGAAGGTCAAGATGGACCAGGGAGAGTGTGAGGACAACTACCAACTGGGGGCAAACTGTCCATGTGAAAGGTTAGCTGAAGGTCAGGGTTTGGGGACAAATACCAGGGGGACCCCGGCAGCACAGCATGTTCAGAGAAGAAAAACACAGAAGTAGAATACAGACATTCAGACTTAAAATCAAAGCGTGCCACTCGGACTTACGACCCATCTTTTTGTTGTACAGTTCTGCACGTCTTGTTTATAGAGCCGCACTGTCTTTTGGGGTACAGTACACTTGAGTAAACAATACTGCGATTTCTGTGACTGTACCGTGCTGTACTGTAGCTTTATGTTCTGTTACACATTACAGCACTGCAGGTAAGAGGGAAGCAAACAGAAGCAAAGCCATCGACTTGGGGTTTCTCTGACCGTGTCTCTGTTCTGAATCATGTAACTTGCACACTATGCACACTTGCTCACTTAGTGACCAGTCCTCCTACCGGCCTGGTCAGGTGAGGGATGTCTGCACTGACTTGAGGGCAGGACGAGAATGGTGCAAGAGCTCAACATCCTTGAGTCAGGCCACTTTAAATACATCCACAGAAAGCTTTCGTCTTCCTAGAGCTTCCTCTGAATTCATATGCTTCTCAGTGGAAAAGGTGAAGGATCTTTAAGAGTTCTCTCAGCCATGTCACTCACGGAGTCCCTCAGCAGCCAGTCTAAACTCAGGGACAGACAGCAATGGGACTCAGTGGGCACTGGATGGCGGGGAGGGGTCTCTGAAGCCAGGTGACTCCACACGGTTGAAGCTTTAAACCGCAGGAGATGAGCTGCCCTGGGGTGTGGATGTATCTGGGCTCTCGGAATGCGGGGGGCGGGGGGACAGCAAACCTCCCCCAGAAAGTGGGAGACAAAGGGTTTGGAAATGGCCCAACCAGGGCCGCCCCTTCACAGAGTCGGCCACTGTGGTGCGTGAGGTCGCGGGGCACACAGCAAAAGCGCATGCACTGAACACAGCGGCTCAGGGTCCAGCAGTTACGTCTTTAGAGACAGCCAGAGTGATCTTCAGTCTTAAAAGTCACAGACTCAGAGCACGAACCTGGAGGCCCCATAGCACACATGATCTGAATGTCCACCAGCCTGATCATGGAGCAGTCTTTGAGGTCGTACCAGTTCCAGTGATCCAACCACTGCCTGAGTAACTCGATGGGGGGCTGGGCCCCATAGACCTCCCGAGCAGGCATGTTGACGTCATCCACGAAGACGACCTGGGAACAAAAGGAAACAGGTGCTGGAAACATCCACGCCTCGACACAGCCTCCCACTGTGTAAATGACAATGAGTCAAGCTATCGGATTATTTTCTTCCAGCAAAGTACATATACGGGAAGCGATAGTTTATCTTTCAAGCAAGAATAATATATTTAGATTTCATGGAATGGGGAGAAATTTTTTGCTATTTCTTGTTCCTCTAGGAATAGGAAGACCTCATTACTAATCTTTCTAGGTTCATAGTTTAGGTCTTTTTTTTTTTTTTTTTGTGGTACCGGGGATCGAACTCAAGACCTCGTGCTTGCCAGGCAGGCACTTAAGCCACTGAGCTAAATCCCCGACAGTTTAGATCTTTTTAATCCTTTCATAGGGGTTCTCAATATATCACATCTTTTTTTCCTTATACAACACTGAAAGTCATTGAAAAGTTGTCTTTAGATAATTTTTTGAATCCTTTGAAATGAGAACTGAATACTTCAAGGAGCAACAGAGATTAAGTGATCTGGTAGCTGAGTATAAAAGTTACAAAAGCAACCAGTAAAGATTCTGCTGGGAAAATATGTCAGCAAAAGAATTAGAAGGATAAATAATATGCCAAAGGAAGACTACTTTTAATTCAGTGAGCAACTGCTGGTTTTTAACATCTGGGCAAGCTGGGTACAGGGGTACACATCCATAATTCTAGTTGCTCAGGAGACTAAGGCAGCAGGATTGCAAGTCTGAGGTCAGCTGGACAACACAGCAAGACCATGTTTCCAAAAACACATCCAGCAAACACAGAACTATAATCAGTGCTATGGTTTAGATAGAAAATGTGCCCTCACTGTGTGCAGAGATGGGCTTTAAGAAAATGATTAGATCATTGTGGGGTTATATTCATCTGTGGATTAACCTGATGGTTAGTTCATAGTTGAGCATGCTATTAAGAGATTGGGCCTGGTCAGAAGAGGTGGGTGACTGGGATGTGAGCTGGAAGGGCATATTCAGGCCCTACCTTCCCCCTTTTCCCTCTTCTTCCTGGCTGCCGTGGGTTGAGCAACTTCCCTCTGCCAAGCCCTTCCGCCATGTTGTTTCTGCCTTGGAGCCAACTGACTATGGACTGAACCCTATGAACCATGTGCCAAATAACTCACTCCTCCTAATAAGCTTCAAGCATTGTGTGTTTTGTCTCAGAGATGAGACTTGAATAATACAACCAGTTTAGTAAATTTTTAAATAAAAATTTGCGACAAAACAAAAAATCCAATCGCAGTGTGTTTGACTTCCTTGTTCTAAGGGTAGTAGTAAATGTGAGTAGGACATTTTATTATGGATACAGAAGAAGAAAACTATTACCATTATCTTGCCAAAAGGAGGACCAAAAACTCCCTTCCTTCTTTTGTCCAATTTTGACATAATAATATTCTGGGTTTGAGCTGCTGTAGTTTGTGCTGAGAAGTTGATGATCAGAGGTTTGTAGGTTTCTTTATGGAGTTGATTTAAAAGAAAATTCTACATAAAAAGAAACATCAAGTCAGAGTTGAAATAGTTTTGACACTTAAGAATAAACAGTAAACATCACTCTGACAAAAAAACTCGAATTCAACCTTTCATGTCATGATATTGCAAAGAGATGGAATCTAAGGAGTGTCTTTCCACTTAAAAGACTAAGTTATCTTTCCATAAGTTAGGAGAGTTAAATTGTATAATGGAATTTTCAAAATGGAATTCAGTGAAAGCAGACAGCAGTCTTTCATAATTAAGGTGTGTGTCAGGGAGAGGCTGCATCAGAATCTCCCCAGGAGCGTTTCAAGACACTCTTGCTTCTCCTCACCTCACCCTCCCTTCCCTCACCTGACCCTCACTCTTCCCATGAGGGCACGTTCTTTCCCTAATTAAAGGCCAGCTGGGGAGAAAATCCCAAGCAGGTCACACATTCGTAATGAGTATTACCAACCACACACGCACATGGGTAACAGAGCACAGGCAGAGTACTTTTAGCCTGTTCCAAACCTTATGCACATTAACTGCTTCCAGAATTCACTTTGATTGTTTAGAAGACACCATACTGCTAACCCTAAATATCAGGTGGTAAAACAGCTTAAGCAATTTCCCTTTCCATAACACCATTATGGAAAAGAACGTTATCATAATCAAGCAAGTGAAAGCACACTTGGAAATATTAACTTATTTGTCAAGGTGACATTTTTTTTTCTTTTTGGTTCTGGGGATCAAACTCATGACCTTGCACTCATTAGGCAACTATTTGAGCCACTGAGCTAAATCCCTGGCCCACATTTTTTTGGGGGGGTTACCGGGGATTGAACTCATGACCTCACACTTGCCAGGCAGACGCTTATGCCGCTGAGCTAAATCCCCAGCCCCCCGGCCCACATTGTTAAAAAGGAACCACGTGCAGTGTAGCCGTTAATAACCGCACACAGTACCCATGTCAGCAATCCCGGAGGTAGAACAAAGGGAACCAGGAAGGAGGGCCGGGTGCTCGTCACAGGCTGCAGAACTGGGGGCAACTTTCAAGTCCTCCACCAGCCCATGAGAGCTCTCTGAAAATTTTATTTTTTTTTTAAATAAAATGCGCACACTGTAAAATGGACTCTCTTGAAAATCATCTTTCTGGAATTTTTGTTCATATCTATAAGTACAAAAAGCAGGAAAAGCGAAGTATAAAATAAAGACAGAAATACATTTTCATGATTTTTGTGATTTAAATAACTTTTCATGACTGCCAAATTTGAGTGCCAGCAAGAGATTATTTCAAGAGAGAAATGCTTTGAAAACAAGCAAATCTATCCTTTTTTATTTTAAAAAAAGTAATTCTGAGCAGGTACTGTACTGAAATCTCATGACATGTCTGGGATTCACACAAGTGTCTGTACTGTTAACTTAAGATTGTTTCTAAAATATGATTTCACTTTGTTTGCCTACATGGTAAACACTGCAAATGTCTTATTATAATGCAAGTCAGTGATGAGTAACCAACACATTTGTGTTGGATGAATGGATAGACGGAGGATGGATGGGTGGATCAATGGATGGATGGATCAATGGATGGATGGTTGGTTGGAAGGATAAACAAAACAAGAATGAAAATGAGTCTGCAGCAACAGCATAAGTGTTGGTATAGAAAGTCTGGCAGTGAGCATAGAGACCATTTAAAATCAGAACTAAATCTAACTATGCTGTATAAACGGCTACAGAACCAAATCTCAGGGTAATTAATACTTTAAAACTAATGAGAATTGAAGCATAATATTAAAACTAATTAGCAATAAAATAATGAGATTGGTGGTGAGGAGAATAGGGGATGTTGTAGCAATATACACCCTTCCACATCTAAGTAGGTAGGAAAGTGGGTCACAGGATGAAGACTGTCCCTCACACTACTAATAACTTTAAAACTGAATTTACAGAAAATTATAGTCCTGAGAAAAACTGTTTTAAAGTAGATTTAAATAATGCTAATAGAATTTGAATACTTTACACAACTTAGTAAGTCACCATAGAGAAAATAAACACAATATCATATGAATAGATTAAAGGAACATTAAAAACTAAACAGAAATAGAAATACAGAAGTATGACTTCATGACGATTTACCTAACATAAATCTTCACAAAAGGACACAGACTAACACACAAATACAAAATGCAGTTACATGTTGAGTCTTAACATTTAGACAAACTTTTAAAGTACAAAGGATAGGCAGAAATATACCATATGAATGAAAACTGAAAGAAAGCAAAAAAAAAGTAATTAAACAAGACAACTAATACACTATCATTCTGGGTCATATATATTATATATATATATCATGTCATATATATTATATGATCATTATCAAGTGTTTCCCTAAAGTCAAAAGTTGACAAAAATTGATTAAACATTAATAAAGAAGTACATTTTTATTTTTTACCATGATTCCTCAAAATTACATAAAATATCATGTTTTCATAAGTTATCATCAGGTAAGCTTTATTCTTTAGTTTAAATGAATTATCTGTATCTCTTATAATTCTCCCACAGACAAAATTCTACTTGGCCCATTGAAAAAACTGAATGTTTATTATTTTAACATATAACACCCTGAAAATTAAGTATGTGCCTATAAAAACTATTTGTTTTATCAACTTACTGGCCAATTTATATGAGTTAATTAAAATTATTCTATGAAAAATATGTAGTTATGCAAAGGAAAAATATTCAAATGTGAATATAGTTGATATTTAAATGAGAAACAAAGTGAATACTAAATACTTTATTTTGTGGCAACTATTTTAGTAAATCCTTTGACAACATAAATTATTGTCCCCGTCACAAGATTTTTATCCTCTTCAACATATTGGCCTTAAGAAGGTGTCTTGCAAAGTTCTCTATTCTAAAGTGTCATTGTCATTCACTGCACTTTTATGTAATCTCTAGAGTGCTACTTATTTTTCACTGTTTATTAAAAATATATATTGACATTGACTAGTTTGAAGAGATAACCACTTTAAATACTAAAATTCCTGTTTAATCACTTTAATAAGCTGAAGTGTAAGTACATACACTTAGCAGCTGATATGAATAATTCTGTCATACAATTACTTTATAAAGATGAAACTTATGTGGCACTGTCTCAGTGCAGTAGTTTATTTCATTGAAGAAGAAACATTTGGCTTCAGCCTCAAAACTGTGCTGTTCACAATCCAGCTAAGCCTTGATCAACTGGGACAGCGAAATGCCCCTCCAGGACTTCGTATGTGAGTAGAATTTTGCTTAATACTCAAAAACCAACAATTTTAGTTCTACAAATCCAGGAACTGCTCCTCAGTAAATAAAAAAGGATGAGAGCAAAGACCAACTATGGAAAAGTTCACTGCATTTTATATTGAAAGCAGAATACCAGAAAAGTTAGGAACCTGAATAAATTAACAAAAAACAGTGATATTCTTTAAATCATCTTGTAAAATAATAATAAAATAAGAAAACATTTATAGTATCTAATGAAGTGGGAAAATGTTTCAAATTTAAGTGAAAAGAAAAAAGCAAATCACAAATTGAGTTACCAATTTTGGGAAAAGTAGCATTTTTATGCCTGGGTGCTTTGTCACCTGGCTGAATCGGATGAAAATACAAAACATGAAGCTGTATTTTCGCCTTAAGTAAGGCCCTGAATCATGTCAAGTCTCCATGCTGGTTAGTATCATGGATAAACCCCTCAGCTTCCTGCATTTTCAGTCTCTTTTGAAAAACACAGGCTGTTCCAGGTGTGATGGTGCATGCCTGTAATCTCAGCATTTCGAAGGCTGAGGCAGGAGAATCACCAGGAGTTCAAGGCCAGTTTGGGCTACATAGTGAGTTCAAGGCCAGCCTGAATGGCACAGAGAGACCTTTTCAAAAAAGAAAAGAAGAGAAAACACAGGCCAAGCCAACACTTTGGCTTAACTCCCAGCAAATACTTCTCCCCTCCCCTCCATCTGCTCGGGTCTTCTCTGATACGTCCAAGCACTCAGTCAGTGATGAAAGCATCATCCCATTATGTAGTAAGTGAGATTCTTCAACAAAGGAATGGTACCAGGACAATTATTTAACCATTTATCTAAAAGTTTTATGGAAGTATTAAACAATTAAATTTTAAAAATAAAATTAATAAAGAACTAGGAGACAGATCAACAGCAAACTGGAGAGAGCAGCAATCTCCTAGCCAGTACACTTCAGAAAAACTGTAAGCAATACAAAAAGGTCCTGAGACCTCCACCATTCACCTGTCTGAAAGAAACCAGAAACATGACAAGACAGAGAAACAACAAAAAGCCTACAACCACTGACCCAGGGAAAATAAGTCCAGGAGAGGTAAATACAGAGGAGATTGAGGGCAGCAAACATGCAATATCAGACACAACCTCATCGGAAATAAAGAAATACTTCTGTGACCTCATTGATGAATTTAAATCTGAAATTCTAACTCAGGTGAAGCAAGATATGAGAAGATTAATAAAAGAAATGCTGGGCACTCCTGAAGAAGACACAAATGGAAGAATGGAGGAACCCAGAGAAAGGAGAGAAGCCTTTGATGAAGGATATAAACAAAATCTAGAATACATGAAACAGATCCAAAGAGAATATCAGGAAATTAAAAACTCCATTGAAAACTGGCAAAACTCCTTAATAGAAACTAAAGCCAGACTTTCAACACTTGAAGATAGATTTGCAAAGTATGATCGCGAAAGGAAGGACCTCTTAAAAATAATAAGGAACCAGGAAGTAACAATATAAAGGCTAGAAGATGACAAGAGGATTTATAACCTAAGAATAAAAAATGTGACCAAAGAAATAGGGACAAATACAAATGAAATAAAAAGGCTATTTACAGAAATAATTAAGGAAAACTTCCCCAGCATAGGAAACGGAAGTGATGTTCAGATATATGAGGCATACAGAACTCCAGCCAGCTACAACCAAAACAGATCTACACCCAGACATATAATAATCAGGATCCCAGAAATCCATCACAAGAACAGAATATTAAAAGCAGTTAGAGAAAAGAAACAGATTACCTATAAAGGAAAACTCATCAAAACCATAGTGGACTTCTCGATGCAAACTATCAAATCATGAAGAGCTTGGAGTGAAATATTCCAAGCCCTGAAAGAAAATAACCTCCAACCCAGATTGATATACCCTGAAAAACTGTCCTCAAAATTAGTGGAGAGACAAGATATTTCCATGACAAAGAGGAACTGGGGGAGTTCGTGACCACCAATCCCGCCCTGCAAAGAATACTGAAGGACATTCTAGAGAGAGAGAAGAAAATCACCAGGATTCCAGGAACAATGGCAGAAAGGCCTCAATGAAAGGGGAAGACAGTGGAATGAAGGAGAAACGTAAACAAACAACAATGACAGAAAAATAGCATAGCAGAGATGAGGCAGAGAAGATTGGCTATATCGCTGTTTTGTCTTGACTAATTTTATTCAAATCTGGTATGCTTCAGAGTATCAAGTCTGAGAGTAGAGGCAACTACTCTGAAGATGACAAGATTCAATAGGATACCCATTCTGGTTTGATTATTAACTGCCTTTGAAGTCCTATAATGTCTCTCCAATGTTTGGTTTTTATTAATAGTGCTATGTACTGCTATGTTTAATTATACTATGCCTGATGATATAGACAATTTTATTGAAAATAACAAGAGACATCATAGTAACTACCGTAATCACCTAGTATTATGGTTTTATATGTCCTTTTCACTTCATGTTTTTCTAGGAATTTGTTCTGTTGACTTGTTTTGATTTGTTTTTCCCTCTAATATAGAAAGGCTAGGTATACATGTAGAGACTTATACATGTGTAGAACTTCTAAACAGTTTACAAGAATTGATTATAGTTATTTTTAAAAAAAAGAGAGGAAAAGAAAGTATTCTAAAGGATATAACTGCATGTATGTTTAAGTGTGTAGGGTTGATAACCATATTACTAATTTTTTGTTGGATAGATGAACAGAACTGATTGCAGTCTCACTGTTTAAATGTCTACTTTGTATGCTTTACTTTTGTAACTTGAACAATTACTTCTAAGAGGAAAATATGTAATTATCAACTAGTGATTTCCTACTGTTTTTTTTAAATTATGTATTATTTCTATCATCTTTCTGTTTCTTTTTTTTTCTTTAAATAAAAAAAAAAGGAACTAGGAAGTACTGCCATAAACTGGGGGAACATGGACGGCCTGTGAGGCTGGGAGAGAGACAGGCGATGCCAGCCTTCCCCTCACCCTGGCCTGGACAGCGCCCCTCCAGTTCTCAACCACCAAGCAGTATGGCTTCAAGGAGAACAGAGAAAAACCAGCCTTCCACTCACAGCAATCCTCTAGAGAGAAAATAACTTGGAAAACTAAATATTGAATGTAGTGAACTAAAACACACTTTTACAGGATATAACTTTCACCCTGAACAAGCTACTCTTGTTAAAATACAGACACACATGAGACAGTAATTTAACAACATCAAATGGCATTGTCACCTGACCGTGGCTGCCCAGTGTGCTAACGGCAGCACAGGATAGATGGGAAACAGTTTGGGGACAGTGTCTTTTTTTCAGTTTTCCAAAAGTAGACAACTGCTCCAAGATCTCTGTGGTTCAAACAAATTACTTGAGTATTTCCTAAAAAGTACCTAAGCCCCCTAGTTAAACAACAGCACCCTCAGGACTGCTGCACACATTTGGAGGTGAGGATTTCTATGGCACGTACAGTGATGTAAGAGCTCTTCCCCGTTCCTGTCGGTCCCACAAATATCGAAGGCTTCTGATGCGTCGTCAGCAGGTTCATCAACACAGAGCATCGAACAGTGTCCAGAGTTGGCACAATGATTTCGTTGAACAGCACGTCCTTAGGGATTGGAGGAGCATTTTCCAGCTTCTTTATCCACGGTTCCCACCGTCCAACTCCCTGTTTACAGTATACAGCCCAAAGGGGAGGTCACGACATGCTCTGCACTTCGCATGGCTGTAGAAAGGATCAAACCCAACCCACACCGACACTTCCGCATTGTGCTATACAAAACATGGGACGGTTTACAAGTTAAACTTTATGGGTAAATTAGGAAGAATCTTGGCTCTCAGATGAATAAAAATAGGACGACAGTAAATGCTGCTATACTTTGATGTCCTGAAATTACTGCTTATGCTAACTCAATGATTAATTATTGGGTTGATAAATATTACATTCTTCAATAGCACTAAGAAACTTGGGCTAATCAATAGACTAAAAAATAAAGAATTTCATTTAATCCATGTCAATAAATAATAGAAAATTCTAGAATAAATAAATAAATAATAGAGTTCTCTTTATTAACATGGATCAACTGCATATCGCTTAACTTTTATAGTGCTATTTATAAGATTAGCTGATCATTTCAGGCCGGATTTATTTTTAAAAAATTATAATTGAAATACACACACAATGTACTCAATCATTTTTAAGTATATGGTTCAACAATGTAAACTACATTTACACTGCAGTGTTACAAATCAATTTGTGATTATTCTGAGTTAATGTTATTCTGAATTAATGCATCCAATTCGCTTGTGAATGAAAATCTTGACTTTCTTAAACGTGGTCAAAAATATGTTAATTTTCTCCCTAGGAAAGTGTCACTTTCCCTTCCATTCATACCACAGTCTATAATCTAAACTCCCACTCATTTAAAGCGCATCAGATTCGTCCTTCCCTTACTTCGCCCTACCCCAAAACACCCTCACCCAGGAGCCCCGAACCCCACACACTCCCAGCACTGGGCCGGACCTGGAGCACTCCCATAGCCCACAAAGCAGCATGACTGTCTCCCCAAGAGGACAGGAACTCACCGAGGGCAGAATTATGCTCTATTCACCTCGCATCTCCCAGAACACAGTTGTGTGTATAGTAGAAATATTTTTGAAGGTGTTGAATTAACCTCAGTGCAAAAAGCTTACTGCAGATTCTAGACTGGATGTAGAAAATCACAGCTTTCCATACTCTTGACCACCTTTTCAAACACATATATCTTATGCTATGGAAGGAGGAGGAGGGACTAAGAATCAGGAAAACTGCACTGGGTAGTCACTGAGAGGTTGTGTGACCTCAGAACGCTCCCTGAAGGTCTCTGATCCCCAATTCCCTTGACACTAAAATCCACAAAATAACCCTGTCCTTCCTGTTTCACTGAGGTATTGGTAAACAAAGTAAAAGAACTGTAGAAAGTATAATAAACTGTAAAGTGCTCTGAAAATGCAGGGTACTGTTAGTAATTTGAAATAAAATTAGCAAAGATAAAGAGGTAATCTTTGTGTTGGGCAAACTGAAGAATTCTTTGTGTGGTGAGTGGTAATACATTTCAAGAGCCATGAAATTAAAAAACTCAATGCAGTAATGCCTTTTCTAAAAATTTAACTTCATCTTGAGATGTGCCCACTGTGACGTAGGTCCAAAAACAGTTGCCAAGGGAGGTTTCAAAAAATAATTTTATGGAAGAAACATTCACTAAATGGCTAGATGTTTTGTTTATTAAGTAAAAAAGGAAGCTAACAATTGCCTATTGATGATATGGCATTTTACTTAAATTTGTATATTTGGAATAATATGTACTCCTGAACTTTGTCCTCAGGACAATACTTGTGGGAGTTGTTATACAAAAACAACCAACACTACCGGAGCTTTACTGTCTGACCCATTTGGGGGTGCTGGCCTTTAACTGGCTGCATCCGGACAGGACCTAGCACCTTAGTGTTCTCAGGTACATGCAGATCTTTCTGCAAGAGGAGTCCTTGAATGCCAGGTACGTGCCCAGCACTGGTGAGACACCATACTGTGACATTCAATTCAGTGATTGCTACTGGCCCATCGGGTATTGTTATTGCCACACTGAATCCCTGGGGAAAATGACCAGCCTAAGCTGTGCAAAGAGCAGCTATGCTAGGACTCGAACTCCACTGTATCTGACTCTAAAGCCGTGGTGTCTCAGCTGTCAGGGTAAACAGAGAGGGAGAGACGGCCCTGGAGCCATCATGCTGGGTCTCGGAGGAGACTCCGCTTGCTCCAGATCTCTTACCTCTGTGACAAACTGATAATCATAAATGGTTCCCTTCTCGGGAAACGGGACTGTCAGCGCCTTGGAGGACACTTGCTCAGCTCCACTCTGTAATTTGAACCTATTTCGCGTCAGTTCTGAAATTGGGCCTTCCATGAGTTCTCGGAGGATCTTATTAAACTTCAGCCGATCATCGTCTGTACATGAGGCACCGATGGACCAGATCATGGAGAAAATAAAAATGCCCTGTAATTGCGAGATGGGAAGAGATCGTGGAGTGAGAAAGGACCATGGTCTCCCCTTACAGCGCACAGTCGACGTGTGGGCCTGAAAAACCCGGGGGCTGATACAGAACAAAGTGTCTGAGGACTTCAGGGTAATGGGTCATCTTTGTCACACTGCATCAATTATCAATTCTTTTTTTTTTTTTTTTTTTTTTGGTGCTGGGGATCTAATGCACAACCTCGCGTTGGCCAAGCAGGCACTTACGTCGCTGAGCTAAACCCTCGGCCCCTTCAATTATCAATTCTTAAAGATAATGCAATGCAAAGTACAAATTCTAGCCATACCAAAACTTCAGGATGATTAATGTACAATGCATGGTATTAAATATATATATATATATATATATATATATAGTAAAATTATACATTTGAGAAATCAAGAGCTTGATATTAAAGGAACATTGAGATAACTTGATTAAGGTTTAGGGCACATTTGACAAGGAAATAGCTATCATATGCATTATTGATTTAAATTTTGACATGCTGTGTTTATTTCAAGTAGAACCAATTTCTCTTTGCTTATTTGCAGTAATATACAGAAATTAAAGTTGTCATCCTGCAAGCCAAAGACACCAGCGTAGGCAGGGGTGCGGCAGGGGCAGGGACAGACCAGGCCCTCTGTGGATGAGAAAATCAGTCCACTTGTTTTAAAATCAAATCATTTTTTAAATGCTATAGCTAACAAAGTCCTGACTATGTTCAGAAAAGTTCTAGACTCTATTCCTTTTTTTTTTTTTTTTTTGGTACTGGGAATTGCACTCATGACCTTGCACTTGCCAGACAGGTGCTGGGCTGTTGAGCTAAATCCCGGCCCTAGACTCTCAGCCCAGCTCCCCTACCTACTTTTCTGCACAGACTGTTTCTCTTAGATGTCTCCTTTTCCTCAAATTAAAAATTAATTGATTTAATAAAATATAAACTGTAAGAGTTCCCCATTGACCACATTATAAGGATACTCTGAGTACTACTACTCACAACATTTTTGTTAAAAATATTCAAATTCTGTTGATATGTGAATTTCTATTTGAAAAATCCACTTATGATTATTGTACATTTTCTTGCTTTCTGCAACCTAAAAATACAGCAATGCCCATATCTATACTTCCTATATAAATGTAGTGAAATTTGTTATCATGAAAAAAGGAAGAAAATGAAGGGGGGAAAAGTAATGTTTTTATGGTTTGGAGAGAACAGAGCACATCTGACACTGGTCTGGTGGCCCAACATTTCAGCTGTACAACGGGGGTGACCCTGGGGCTCCCCGTAAAGCTCACAACACAGCATGGTAGCTGGTCAGGAAGCTCCCCGCAGCGCCGGGGCTCAGGACAGGACTCTGCCCCCACCACAGCTCCTGCCACTGTTCTGTCTCAGTCTCAGGAGTGAAGCGAATCAGGACACTGGGGGAGCAGGAGCCATCTCCACTTAGGACACAGAAGGTGGGGGCCTCACCTCAAGCAGAGAGTAGACTTCTCGATCATTTCGCTCTTTTACCTTGGCTTCATCCACAAAAATATCCATGAAACAGTCTATTAGATTCATTAGGGATCGGACCAAGTTTGTATCTGTAGTCGGAGATAATTCCTGAAAAGTGGGGGGAAAAATGCTCACAACAAGTTTAAATCAGCCATACAATACAGAGGTGTCAACTGGGGTTTACTGAACTCATTCGGTCCCAGCAGCTACGGTATCTATGAAGAGTCGCTGTCACACTTTCCTGGAGAAACTGAGGACATCCGAATTCCTTCCCTCACATGGAATTTCACTTTGGGAAATGTGACTCCTTAACCTCTCATACCAATTCTCAAATTAAAAAAAAAAAAGAAAAAAATTACCGGCACACTTTTATTTAGTTTAATCGAAGATACCAGTTCTACGCTTTATTAACTTTATAAATCAAACCGGTCAAAGTCTCTCAGAAAAGGCAAATAGGCTGCATTCCTACAACACTTAATAAACAAAATCCATCTTAAGAATGCATCCATAAGCGCGGCAGTAATTACAGGAAGCCCAGCCCTGTGAAGTATGTTTCCAAATCACGAGGTCTACAAAAATACTGGGGGAGCACAGCAAATGTGATGTGCTTGTCTTTCTGACATTGGGGTGATAGTTCAGAGGGTAAACAAGATGACTTTGGGGGCTGCAAAGCTCTGTGGAGAACGTCCTGCATAAACCCTAGTTTTCTGACACTGACTCTGAAGACCGGAAGCAGCCAGCTTCCTACTCACAGCCTTTGGCTTCAGAAGCAGCAGGAAGAAAAGCATGGCTGAGTTTCCAGCTGAGGACAGGACAGTAAAATCCAAAGAGGTATACTGCAAAGGAGACAGATGCTTAGGCCTCAGGGAGTCAGGGTGCTCGTAACTTCTTTCCTTATTTACTTTTTGCTGGTGGTACTGGGGAGTAAACCCATACCTTCTGCATGCCAGTCAGGCACGCCCTCTACCACTGAGCTATAGCCCTAAAACCTCCTTAAGTTTTTTAAAAACTTGAGACCAACTCTTGCTAAATTTCCCAGGCTGCACTGAGCTTGCAATCGTCCTGCTTCGCCTGCTGAGTAGGTGGGATGACAGGCGTGTGCTGCCAAGCCTGGCTTCATGATTTCTCTGAGAGAGGAAGAAAGAGCCAGCTTCAGGGAACTTGCATTAAAAGTTTTCTGTTTTGCTATACAAAGGTTAAGTTCCAGTTTTAGGAGAAAATCCTGTGTTTGTAATAACTAAATTCCAACAGTGCTAGGGAAAAAAAGAAGAAATGCAAGTCCCACAGGCTGTTATCGTGGCCCTCCTCCATAAAGGTCCAGCGTTTCGGGCCTGGTGACTTTATGTGCCCCACACATTTTGGTTATAACCAAGCTTCGTGAAAAGGCAGTGGGCACTCACTTCCAGGCAGCATCTGCCGCGTTCCTCCACCACCTGCCTTGTGGTGCCCTGGTGGTCCCCGTCCAGCGCTCGTGCTAAGAGTCTGTGTTTCCCACTGCCAAACCAGGGGGAGTCAGCCCTTTCCTGCCTGCACCTGACTTCTCAGGAGTAGCTCAGGCTACTGACCACTTCCTTTGTCCAATACCTGGTCTCTGCCCGCTCTCTCGTCTAAGTCATGGTGCCTTGCACCTGATGCTCTACCCTTTGCCTTTCCCCCTGGACTCGCCCTTTGAGGAATCCACGTGAACAGGGTTGTGAACTTCATCTTCCAAATCTGTATCTCGAGCCACGCTCCGTCAGGTCTTTTTTTATTACATTTCAGCAGCAAGAAAAATATCAGCCCTACTTTCCTAGGTTTACTTGGAGCCAGTCGTTATAAAGGACCTTTGATCAAGACCTCCCCAAACAGAAATGAAGCTACTTCATAACTTCCCGCAGAAGCGCTCCAGAGCTGGCGGGGCTTGCTCAGCTCGCAGAGGTAGGTGCAAGACTTCTGTTCCCATGACCACTCTTCTTACCCTACCTTCCCGTCTACCCTAGTCCAGAGCGTACTGGAGGAAACAAAAAGAAAAGCGGCTACACCCGCGCAAAGTCCTCTTTCCAATGCTTCTTCCAGGGAACGGGTTATTTTAGGGAAAGTAAACTTATAAAAGTGGAAATGTAAAATACACAATGCATCAGAAATAATCAATAACATTTGGGGTTATTTTTACTAAGATAGGATTATGTAAACACATGAGGTTTGTTTTTGTTTTTAGAGAGGAAAGACTAACAGCAATAACATTTTCTCAAATTCTAAGATTTAAAAGACAGTGGAGAATAATCATATAAATTAAAATATTTTTCACTCTAATCAGAAAAAAAATATTAGTTTTGCAAGTGGGCAGGGGGACCAAGAGTTGGAAGGAGGGCGGGAGGGAAGGGAGAAGAGATGGAAAAAGGGTGTGATGCCCACACACACCACATGGAATCATTACATACTGCAGACGTGCACTAATAAAAAAGTCAGTTGAGAAATATGTCATCCATTGGCCGATAACATAAAGAAACAGTGAGTTGGTACATTTCGGTCATTTGCAATTACCTTGCATATTTCACCTTAAACCTCCCATTCCTCTCACCTTCGTATGCCTTCTAATAAACTCCACGGACACAGGGACCATCCTGTCAAATAGGCTCACTATAAATTCCTTCTGAATGGCACTGAGCGAAGGAGGTAAAAGATTCAGCCAGGACAGCATCAGCGGCCTCCAGCCTAACATGTGCGGTTCCATGTAAATCATGCCGCATCTGGAGACCTGGAAGGACGGTAGGAGTTCATCGTTGAGGTGATGCTTATAGAGAAGCACGGTGACCACACACCAGTGTGGGCTGCCCTGCATTCAGGCAGGCAGAGCTTGGGGTGATACCCTGACCGGCCCGGGAAGGGCAGATGGGGGGATGGGTGACAGCTGGTGACAACCTAGTGGGCACCTTCTCACGGGCAGAGGAGGCTGGTGGCCAAGTGACCATATCTGACCCTTCCTGCCTAAGTATGAGATGCTTTTCAGTCTTGTGAATTTTAAAAGCAAAGGTCCTTGTGTCCCTGGGCCGGTCTGTCCCGGGCTGGGGAAGGCAGCTGCTCCTGGGTTGTTGTGCCGTCACCTAAGGCGAGGCAATGCGAGAAAACCCTCTGCTCCTGATCACTGTAGACCATGAGGGCAGGGGAAGAAAACAGGGCATCAGGACAAGATGAGGTCCCAGCCCTCTACTGCGTCATGACCTGGAACATCCATTCCCGACAGTTCTCAGGAAGGTCTTGGAGCAAAAGCTCAGTTTTAATTAATTTCTTGATTTCCGTGTTTGGTCTGACTTTACCAAATGAGCCCAGACACCGGAGGAGCCAGTCCCACTCCATCTGTCCAGCGTCCATCTGGGTTTGGGCCCACAGATGTCTCTGACTGAGAATCACAGATCTCTCTCAGAATGAATACTAATATTTTTTTCATTCAAAGTCAAAGCTGTTACATGAACAAAAACAGTTTGGAAGCTGATGTCAAAATTGAGAACTTACAGTGGCAGGAGAAGCAACTTCCAAATCCATGGGCTCGAAAATCAGGTTCATTCGCGGTGACACCTGGATGATCTCCCCACTCATCAGGCAGAGCTTCTTGTTGTCGTCCAGCACCGTGTTCATGTTCTCGATCCACACCGCGTCCACCGGCCCATCAAAAATCAGCCACTTCCTGTCTGGAGTCTGTTTGACGCACATTGTAAACAAAGAGCAAAAAAATATGGAATGAAGGAAATGTTACTCTTTTAAAATCAAAAACATGTCTTAGAATTAATTTTACTAGGCATATCCCAAGCGAGCCTTTGAATAAACTGTGTGTGCACACGGTTTTTGTGCCAGGAAGCCAAGCTGGCCTCAGGGACACCAGCCTGCAATCCTAGCTGCTTGAGAGACAGACGCAGGAAGATGAGAAGGTCCAACCCAGCTTAGGCAACTTAGCAAGACCCTGCCTCAAAATAAAAAATAAAAAGCGGGCTGGGGATGTAGCTCAGTGGTACAGTGATCCTTCCTTCAATCCCCAGTATCAAAAAAAAGACCCAACATATGCATGGGTGAGTCACATCTTTCATTAAGGTTTAATCTTCTCAAGTCTCTGAACTCAAATTTCTGAGTGGACATTTCATTCAGATTTGTCTGTTCTTAGAGAATCGCCGACTGGTCTTAGCATGCATCCTGCTATCTCGCGATCACACAGGTTGATTACTAGTGTGTGTACACCCAACTCTTTCTTTCCTCTGTGGGATGAATTTAAACCAGACGTGCACATACACATCTCTGGGGCTGGCTGTCTTATGATGCAACAGGAAATTCAAACCAACATAGCAGTCACAGTTCCATGACTATTCAATAAATATGAAATTATTTACATATTGTTCTGAATACAGTAAATGCTCAACAAATACGAGGCCACGCCAGGTGTTAACCGAGGCGCAAATGCTGGTTCTGCTGTTCGGATTCTCCCTCTGGGTTTTGAGTGACAATCTACCTGATTTACCTCCTGCAAATGTGAGTTCCAGTGGACGTGGAGGAGGATTTGAACCCACCTGGGTATGTTTCAGCCCCTGTGGCCACCTACTCACCTATGAGACAGGCAGTGGTCACCTGCCCTCGGGGTACGCCCAACTCAGGACAGGTGAATCCCAGGGATATCTTGAGCTCAAATGTCCCCCAGGATGTAGGCTTTCCGTGCCTGGGTCCTGTCCCTCTGAGACTCACTGCCCTGTCCAGGAGACTTGTCGTCACAGTCAAAAGGACTTTGCTTTTCATTTGCCTCTACTACTTAGTTGCTGTGTGACTCTGGGGAAACAGCTTCCTCGAAACTCAACATTTCTGGGACGTAGTTCATGAGAAATGCAAGCTACATGGCTGAATCCAGAGCAGTCACACAGCCTGTGACTATTTCTGTGCAAATGGGGTAAACATGCACATTACCTAGAGACTTCCTGTGCTGTTCTGGGCCCCAGTGCACCCACATGGCAAGACAGGACCCGAGAAACTACATCACTGATCCCAGAACTTGACTGGCTGCACCCCAGGCTCACGATTGCATCAGTCCTCATGATTACTGGGAGAACTCTAGTCTGGGCTGGATCTCTGCCTCAGGAGCGCTGGTCCTCAGCTTCCCACTGCCCCAGGTCTTTGTGCCCATAAAAGCTGAGATTTCCGCTACTACACAGACTCAGGAACCCAGGTCTATGGGTGCCTGAAGTAGTAAAGACAACCCGCGTTAGGATGTGTGGCCATCAGAACAGAGAAAACAATGATTGACAAAGTGAATTATTCAGCAAATAACCTGGATGCCCTCAGGCCGGGCCCCTTTGCTAAGCATCTCAGCTCAGTCTCAAGGGAACCTGCCCCCTGAGGGCGTCCACGTGACTGTGTGGACTCTCATCATGAGTGGGTGACGCCCGGCCGGCAGGGTGAGCAGGTGCGGGGCAGTGCCCTCTCCCGTGCCACAGTCAGCAGCGGGCACTGCTCTTTCCCATCTGCTTCCCAGCCACTGGCCCTTCTCCCTCCAGCACACTGGACACAGGTGAGGGAACTTCAAGACACTGTTTTCAAGATCGCCTCAAGGAGATGCAGCAATCAGTGGGCGTGACGACGATGGCAGCATCTCGAAAAGTGGTCAAAGGAGTCCGAGGCCAGGGCGCACACTTCTAACTCCAGCTCCCTGGAGGAGGAGGCAGGCCTGAGACTTCGTCCCAGAAGAAAATGAAAAGATCTGAAGATGCAGCTCTCTGCTCCCTGAGTTTAAACCTCAGGGTGGCACATACAAGCCAAAGTGGGCAGAAAGGGAACATTCCTGAGGGGACCAACCAACCAGGGTTTCGGATGCATCTCTTCCTGGCTGACCCGGCCTGGAAGAGCGGATCAGAAACTTCCCGCCCTGCGGTTTGTGTCGCCCGCCCTCTGCCCTGCACCATCCAGGGCTAAGGCGCTTGCTGCGCGGCCTCGGGCGTGCTGTAGCTGCTAATGCTGTTTCCACAGAAATACTGCTGCGCCGTCTTGGGGCAGATTTTAAACAAAAGCTCAGGCTGCATGTTTACATGCTTATCTGAAAAAGCTGAAGAAATCAGAAGCTGGCTGGAAGACAAGAGTGTAAGCTTTGAAAATCCCTATGCAGAAGACCCCGCACTCACCGATGAGGAGGCGAAGGCCCTGAAGCTGACGGCGAGGACCCCGTCCGACCACTCATGGGACACCAGGTCAAACTGTCCGTACAGCTGTCCCATGGTGACAGACTTCGGGTTCAGAACTGTGATCTGAACCTTGTTTTCTTCCATTAGCCCCTGAGTGGAAAACAAAATTAGACAAATCACTGATTTATTTAGAAGAATGCGATCTTTATTCATAGAAAACACGATTGTGTATCCACATGATCCTAAGGTGTCGGGCTGGGGATTTAGCTCAGTGGCATAAGTGCCTGCCTTGCAAGTGCATGGTCCTGGGTTCGATCCCTGGTACTGATTTAAAAAAAAAAAAAAGAACAAGGAAGGATCTTAAGGCATCTAAACAGAAGCCACCAGGAGGAGTCGATTTAACAAGGTCACGCTCTAAAACCCAGCTGCATCTTACTGACAAGGCCAGTGAAAATCTGAAGGGCAATGTTTGAGGTACCCTTTACAACAGTATTTAAAAGCTCACAAAATATATAATTTCCCATAAGAAATTAGGCAAGGTGGCACAAAATCTGGAGGTCTCAAACTGTGGAACAGGAGTTGGCATTTTTATTTTGCAAAGGGCCGCAGAGTAAACATTATAGGCTCTCCAGATTTCTATTCTTCTTTCTTTAAAACACATTTTTAAAAAAGATGTGAAGACCATTGCCCATTACACAAAAGAGGCTTTGGGCTGAGTGCGGCCCAGGAGTTGTAATTTGCTGGCCCTGGCTGCAGAATGATCTCTGAGGGGAAATTAGAGTCTGTAAAGGCAGGGAAATATGTACTTCTTGTGGGGTAAAAGGCTTAATATTGGTAAACTGGCCATTTGGGGCAGAATCCTGGAAGTCATTTCTGCGGCATTATTACACAGGATGTTAGCATCCTTGGGTTACAAGGCTTTTAATTTTTCATTCATACACTTTATTTTTTCAGAGAAGTTTTAAATTTATAGAAAAGCTGAGCAGAAAATACAGAGACTCCCAAATACTTCCCTGCCCCCCAGACAACCGTTTCTCCAATTATCAACAATTTGTGATACAGGGTTATATCAAAGGCTATATATGAAGTCACTGTTAATATAATATAATATACATTATGATTAACCAAAGTCTGTAGTTTAAATTAGGGCTTAGTTTTTGGCTTGTATAAGTCTATGGGTTTTGTCAAATGCATGTGTCACACATGATAGTACAATATGGAATAATTTCACTGTCCTGAAAGTACACTGCAGGCTATATATTCATAATCACACATACACAGAGAGAGAGAGAGAGAGAGAGAGAGAGAGAGAGAGAGAGAGAAAGAGAGAGAGAGAGAGAGAGAGAAAGAGAGAGAGAGAGAGAGAGAGAGAGAGAGAAAGTGTGTTCTGTTCTTCCCACTACTTCCAGAGCTTGGGATACAAGCTACCAACTTAAAGAAAAAAATGTGGAAATAATAATGTTAAACAATATGACAAGCTCAAGGTCTTTGGCTATTCTGTGTGTCCAAGAATAGCTTAATATAGCAGGCGAAGGCCCTGTAATGTAAGAATGTCACTTCTTACATTCAGAAGCATAGGAAAGCTCTCTTCTCCTTAATCGGGATAGAGCTGCTGCCACCAAAGAAAGGATTTTGCCCCAAAGCCTTGCATGGCCTCTAGCTCTGTACTGTGGCCAGAAGGCTGGCACCTCCATGTACCACAATGTCCTCCAGGGAACCACACAGATGTCACGAGCGACCAGAACACCTGCTCCCACTGCCCCTTTGCTTCCTCTTCCGCAGTGCCCTGCTTTGTTCAGTGAGCACATGGCCAGCAAGGGAGAGAAAACCAAGAAAGGCACAAACAAGTAAAAAAAGACAGGAAAAGGAAGCCAGCACAGAGCACAGAGTAAAAAGAATGAAAAGAAAAAAGGGAAGGGGAGGAAAACAAGAGGAAACAAAGGAAAGAACATGGGTGAGTAAGAGAGGAAGAAACAAGACTGAAACAGCACGTCAGTCTGCATGGTGATAAACACACACGCACGGGGCCCCTGTGGAAGCATCAGACTCCTCTTCCTCCATTAGCCCCTGAATGGAAAGAAGAGGAAGAAGAAGAGTAAGAGAAGGAGGAGAGGAAGACGAAGAGGAGAAGGAGGAGGAAGAGGAGGAAAAAGAAGAAGAACTAAATGTTATACTGGTTGAAAGGAAGAGTCCAGTGAACAATGATCACAAATCACACACAGGACGCAAACACTGAAATACGTGAAGTAAAGATGACTGAGAATACAAGGAGAGGTTAGCAGAAATGCAACATTAGCTGGAGAGGTGGAAACAGCCCTGTTATGTGAGCACATTCCAGCAGGCCAAAGGCTTGTTCGTTTAAGAAATTCGAGTGGTTGTTGGGTACGTAAGGAAGCGTGTACCACATACATAGACTCAGGTACACACACACAGATATGCGTTCCTCTAATTAATTCCACTACTATCCTTATAGAAGTTTTCTCTATAAATGCAACTTCCCAGGGGAGAAATAACTCCCCTAAAAGTATTAAAAGAAAATTTTCAGGCTTTTCTGTATTATCAGACATATATATATATAAAACCTTGACTATTAGAAAGATAAAGATAAAAGACATAAAAGGTTAGAAGGTATCACTGGTCACTTGAGAAATGCAAATTAAAACAACACAGAGATTCCATCTCACCCAAGAAGCAATGGCACTCATCAAGAAATCAACCAATAACAAATGCTGGTGGGGCTATGGGGAAAAAGGAACCCTTCTCCACTGCTGGTGGGAGCCTAGACTGGTGCAACCATTGTGGAAATCAGTGTGGAGATTATTTTAAAAACTAGGATTGGAGGTCCCACTCAATGCAGTTATTCTCCTTCTGGGTACTTTTCCAGAAGATTTGAAAACATCATATCCAGTGATATATGTGCATGCATGTTTATAACAGTAAAATAGATAAATCTTGGAAATAACTCAAATACCCATCAACCACAGAATGGATAAAAATGATGTGGTATTTTAATCCAATGAAGTATTACTCAGCTATAAAGAAAGATAAACTTGGGGCTTTTATAGGTAAATGAATGCAACTTGAGACCATACTCATAAGTGAAATAAATCAGACTTGCATGTGTAAATACAATATTGTCTCCCTAGTGTAAAAAACTGAAAAAGTAAATAAGATCCAAGACGTAAAACAGATATTATGAAAGTGAAAGGGAAAGAAAGTGCTCAAAAGTAAAGAACAACTGGGATAGAGGAAAGGAGAAAAGAAAGAAGGGAAAAGATTTTATATATATATATATATATATATATATATATATATATATATATAGTAAATATTATATATAACTTGTATACATATGTGTATATATGATAGATAAATCTACTACTAATCCCTATTCATCAAAAAGAACAGTTTGTGCTTTCACTGTTCAATTGTTTGATCATTTTCATGGCTATACCTTGTAATCTGAACAACTACCTTGAAGATAACAATACACAATTCATTAACCAGTGTTAATCTATCATATTGTTTAGAAATTCTGTATCATCACTTTTATTCTTTTTTCATTTAAAAAAAATTCTTTTAAAAAGTTAGCAGGTAAATCTGGGGCATACTCTTTATATACTAAACTTCCTACTTGCTTCATTTTACTTTTACAATTTTATTTTCTCTTTGACTCATTTTTGTCACAGTTTGAAGTTGCTGTTTGGAAAGCACCTTCTAGAATGACCAAGCAGTCTCCCTGGCACAGGGCAGACTATAGAGAAACGAGAGCATTAACCTCACGTACCTTCTCACATATATCGTTCAGGGCGCCGGCTAAAACACGGTAGGCGCTGGTTTTCCCTCCAAACGGTTCTCCGACAATCATAAAACCGTGACGCACAATCATCATCTCATATATCTGAAGAATCTTCTCAGAGAAGAAATTGGTCATTTGCAGATTCATGGAGACACAGTTGTCTTTGATGGCTGCCAGCAAGTCATTGTAATCGGGTTTTGGTAATTTCACCCCAGGAAATAAATCTGAAGTAATCCCCTGATAATAGATGATTTGAAATGTTTTTATACATTTATATTAAATCTGTATAAATATTTTATATCATTGGAAATACGTATGTAAAGATGGAAAGCAAACCACTAAGTAATAATAGCTCAAACCTCCTCCTGTATTCTGATAAAAGTTTTATAGCTTGAGCTTTTGTAGTTTTATGATATTTTTAAGTAGAAAGCTGTGAAAGTAACATTGCATGCTTTCAAGGCCTAGTACGAAGGCTGTCATATTGGGACAAGGTAACAAACAATCAGTATCATGGAACAAAATAAGGAGTCCAGAAATAGACTCATGAACCCAAACAACTGTCTCCCTACAGACAGGAGGGCTGCTCAGCGTTTGACAGGAAGTCTGGACAGCCAGCTGGAGCAACTGGCTATGCCAAAATGCTCTACACCTACTACATGACTCACACCTTTCACCCATACGTCACGCATACACAGACATCAGCGTGGAAGTATTTTAGCAAATACATCACATGGTTTGAGGAATGGCCCCCCAAATTTCCTGTCCGCCCACAATTCTGGATATGACCTCATATGAAAACAGGCTCACATCCATGTAACCAGTTAAGTAAAGCCATATAGATTAGGACACAGCCTTAGCCCAGGGACAGGTGTCTAATAGAAAGAACAGAGTCACGCACAAGACCCTGGGATGACCCTGAGATGATGCAAGCAGAGGCTGCAGTGACACAGGCACAAGCCAAGGATCCTCGGGCACTGCAGAGACACCTGTGGCAGGCAGAAAGGAAGAAGAACCCTTCCCTGGAGCCTCAGGACGGAGCATGGCTTGGGCCTCAGGCTTGTGGTACTTAGCCATGGCAACCCTAGGCACCTAATACAGTATAGTCACATAATAATCATAGGTTTAGAAGGAACTCTGACTTCATGTGTACTGTATATGGATTCATAAAGTTAGTCATAAGGCCTAAGGAAGTCACCTTCTCAATCTAAGAGCGTGACCATTACCACCAATCACATGAGAAAGATGACTGTTCTTCCCACGCTGGAGGGAAAAGAGAAATTTCAGACGTGCTTGCTGTGCGATTTCAGAGGCTTGAGCACGGAGGAGTTAGTCACTCTGCACTCAGTCCCTGAAAGGCCTTTACAGAGACGATCATCCCCCTTCTGCAATGCGGGAAGTTTCCTCGGGGCAAAGCAGAGAAAAAGGCAGCACAGCAGTGCGGACGGAGCCGGCATGGGCTGCATGGCAGAGTCCTGCTCCCGGTGACTGCCACAAATGCCAGGTTCTTTGCCTCTCTGTGCCTCAGTTTCACCATGTGTTAAACAGAAATAATGATGGCATCGGCTCTCTGGGGTCGTCTGGAGCATTAAACAGAACACTCTTTGCGAGGCAAAGACCTGGCTGGGCTGGGGGTGCAGCTCAGTGGTAAGGTTCATGGTTAGCCATGTGAGGCCCTGGGTTTGATGCCCAGCACACTGCACACATGCGTGCGTGCACACACACACACACACAACACAAAGACATCTATTCACACTTCCAAAAGAAGCAAGAAATTTTGGTGTTCAGTGACCCAACCAAGACCAATATCCTCCTCTTTCTGCAAAGTTGGAAATGCAGGGAGGTGTCCCGCTTGTCACCATGGCAGAAGTGCAGACACAGCGCGGGAGGCAAAGTCACGCTGTGCATGGGACAGTCCTGCCCAACAAGGACTTGTGCCTACTGGAAACGTCACCTGAGAAACACTGCTCAGTCCATGTCCACTGGCACAAGGACACACATCAAGGTGACTTTGCACGTCCGGGGAGATCTGTACAGTGCACCAGTATCAAGGAAACCAAGGGAAGCTGCCGGAAGAAAGCACGCCATCTTTCCTCACTGGTTTTTCTTGTGAAATACCTGTACTGCCAGCTCTGAGTAGGAGGGGCTGCCACTGTCAAGGTGGCCAAGCACAGTTGCTACAGGTAACCAATGTCAGTGGACCGTTCTAGTGGCAGAATCTCTTCCCCCATCACCAGAATAGACACAAGGTCTTCAGTCTTTACGAGCTGACAGCCAGTGCCTGTGTGAGCTGCAAGGTGGCACACAGGAGCGAGGCGTCTAACGTTCACAAGGAGCTCACCAGTCCTTAGAGGAGGAGGGGACCAGAGTGAACCAAAGATGGAATGGAATCTTGGGTCATTACGCTAATACTTCTTCCTTTCAGTTACCCTTAATATGATCTTAAATATAGCTCAATCATCAAACTTGGTTCTTATGTAAGATCATGCTTAAAAATTTCATAAATGCTATCTCAGTCTTCTAAGGAAATTAAGCTTGTTCATTTTTCTCAGTCATTCACGGAACAAATGTTTATTCTGTGCTGAGGATTCAGTGGGGTGCTGGGCGAAGTTCCTTCCACAGAGCCCATATTCTCAGGGAATTTGTAAGCAGACATCATGTTTCCCTGCTCATTATATTCTGCAGTGAAGAAGGCAACACTTAACAGCCCCAAGTTCCTGAAACTCATCTAAGACAACAGAGCTGGCTAAACACACTCCAGATAAAAACAAGGGCTGATCTATGTTTCTCGGCTCTGTGTTGTTCTTTATGGTGGAAGGTTCTTGTAGGGAGTTTTGAAGACATTTGGACATTTGATAAATGCATTCTTGAAAGAGTTTTGATACACTGGAATAACAAATACTCTTACCTCAAAGAGTGGTAAATCGTGGGCTAAAAATTTTGGCAGATTTACATCAATAATAGATCTCAGTAGCAAAATTTCTTCATTTTCATTTGGATACTTCAGCTGCGAGAGAACACACTCGTGAGGGGTTCTGCAGCTATGCCTCACTCACGTTCGCACGCACACAAACACAACTCCAAGCGGCACAGCGGCAGAGCCCGGATTTCACGTGGTCGGGTTGCTGCTATAGAAACTGACATTTACACTCGCTGAATCTTTATTAGCTTGTAATAAAAACCTAGATTGAACTAGCTACCTGTTTGCAGATACTAAACAAAAGGCTACTGGCCGCTAATTCAATATATTTTGAGCACTGTTGTTGCCTAGACACTGGGTAGAGCTAGCTCACCCGATGCCTTCAAGACCCAGCAAAGGGTTGTGGGTTCAGCGAACATCGTTAAGGGTGGACAATCACTTTGACAAAGTGGGTTTAAATTTAAAACATATAAACAACGTTCTGTCCTTCACTCATATTCCGATGCCAAAACCTTGGCTCTTAATGTGGAGCTCTGTACCCGTCTCTGTGGTTTTCACCAAAACTACATCAATCATGTGTTCGCCCCTCTACCCCGGTTTGCTGTGCTCCGCTTGTCTTTAAAGGGGATGCGGCACTTCAAAGACACCTGTAAGACATCCTGAAGGGTGTACATTTGACACATTCTTTCTCATCTGCATCTAATTCAGAGTCACTATTCTAACAGTCCACATCTCCTGATGCTCTTAAATGATGAACTAAGTACCCATAGTAAAGAAACACTTCTTCTTTTCAGGTTTATACCTCATTGGTTCCCCACCAGGCACCTACGTGACAGACCACAGCATGGTCTGGCCAGCTTCACAGGCAGTGACTAGAGACCCTGTTTGTGCCCATGAAGTAGAGCATGTTGGGTCAAATGTACACGAAGCTCCCAACCATCTGTGGGAGCCCAAGGTTGAATGAGAAGCAGCCTTGACTCTGGACTTGCTATTTTGAAATTGTGGCTACAACAGCACCCACATAATTGACAAAAACCCAAATGCAGAATTATTCTATCCATTGTAATGCTTTACTCAACATCTCACTCCAGAGTTTCGCCTACACTGTACCCTGGTTTACCAGAACTCTCCTTCCCCTCCAACTCTTCCTCTCTAATAAATGCCTGGGGCTTACTTCAGTGGCTTCCACCTTACAAAGCACATGTCTCTTTGCTGTCAGGCTTGGCGGCCTCTACCTCTCCCAGGCTCCCAGTGCCAAAGCAGACCCTGTTCCCGAGTCCAGGCTTTGGTCACTCAAACCACAAAGAAATCAGTGTCAGAAGCTTGCTATCCAAGAGGCCATTATTTTGAAGCAAATGTTCAAATTCTCTCTTGATATAACAGAAAGAGGCTTCAAAACATTCCACAATTCTAAATTAGTTTTTGACAAAGAATGATAGGTTCATTTGCAAGATTTGTTCGCAGCCTGACTTTAATAGCTTGATTGATGCCATAGCCAAGATTTCAGGGGAGACACACACCGGAACAACACATTATCTTTCCCATTATAGGACCGCAAAGTAATCCTGACATGCTGGGTTAATACAAATTGGGGCATCTAAGCACCTACATTTATTGCAAAAAACAATGACTTGAAGTTATGTCAGGCTAATGTGAAGTAGAATATCACTACTATATATCACAATTCTTGATAACATTATGATAGAAGATAAAAATGCATGCCAATGTCCCTAGTTATATCACATATACTTTTAAATATGTATCTTCTACAAATCATGAACATGAAAATTTTGTAAACCCCAAGGTCACATTTTACTGTGACCTAGTCTATTTTGATGCCTAAAATACAGTTATATTTCACAGCTCCACAAAATACTTCCAATAAAGAGCTAACCAAGTCTTTAAAATTTGGGCTCTTTATATAGTATGTTTTTACATGATTAGATTATTTCAAATGCAAATGTTTTATTGCAAATCAATTACTACTGGTAATTGGCTACCATTGATAATTATATTAAGTCACAATGTTTTAGGGCTTTTTGCATATATTTATCAATTACACAGTATTTCCTTTAAAGCGATACAGGTTGTGTAAACTATAAGCCTTCAAATGTTTCTCAGCAGTCACCAGGTATAATGGTGCACACCGGTACTCCCAGCACTCAGGAGGCTGAGATAGCTTGGCCTAAATAGTGAGTTCAAGGCCAGCATGGACTACATAGTGACACCCTGTTCCAGAAAAACAAACAAAAATAAATTCTCAGCAGTAAACAATTTTATTCCCTTGTAGCACCCAGTTCTATATGTTTTAAATTATGGAACAGCACTCACATCGTGAAGAATCACACAGGTAAGGTTTTTTTTTATATATATATATATAAATAAAATTCCCTTTTCATATGTGCAAAATGATTATTTTAGTGCGATCACTGATTCTGCTCAGTTAGTGAGAGCAATGCGTCACTCACGAAGACACAGAGACCGAGACGTGTGAAGGGGAGATTCCCGAGTCTCTACCTTCAGGTTCCCAGCGGCCGTCAGCACCGACTTCACAGCTCGCATCCCGTAGTCATAGTGATGCTGTGACGACAGCTGCTCCGAACACAGGCGGTAGGTGGCCACGATTTTCACGGACAGCGGCCGAGCGGTGACAAACCCATAGGAGTACAGGACAATTTCAGCAATCATGGCGTAGTCGGGGACCATCATGGCCACCGTGCGGAAGAGAGCCTAAGGGACAGGACAAGACAGGACAGGACAGGCGCTCTTAGACACGGGATGCAACGCAGCTCTGCCCTGGAAGCAGTCCATCCAAGCACCACCCGATGAACAGATAAGGGAAGCGCAACTGCACCCCGTGGGGCACAGATCTGCCATGGAGGAGGGCGAACCGGAGTCATCTCGAGGCCACGTGCTAAGGAAGTCAGCCAGACACGCAAGCGTAGATCCACACAGCTTTTCTTATTTGAGAAACCCAATGCATAAATAAACTAAAGAAAATGAAAGATCACAGGAAACAGGGACATGGATTTTGCAAATAGGAAGAGAATCACGAGATGGAGCGGAGGGGAAGTGAATGTACAAATAATGAAGACGAGTCTCGCACGAGCACCAGCTCCCCGGGAGGAATGGAATCACTGTGCACTGCAAGCACGGCCTCATAAAAACAATTCTTTAAATAAAAATGACCATCACAAAAATAGCCCTGCTGTATAGTCACAGCATGTGATGGTTCTATAGTTTTTCTGCAATCATTAAATTATGAGGTTCAAGTTATATAAAAACAATTTAACTAAATGGTCTTCTTTTACACCCATATCATAATCATAGCATTAACTTTGTGTATGAACCATTTCCATGTAAATGTTTAGGGTCCGCTAAGCTGTGCTCCCCTCCATGGTGTGGGGAAGCTTTTGGTCTCTGCAGGATGCCTAAAGGCTGGGCTTCTTACCTGGGCTGGGACATGGGGCTTCAAACCATACTGTACTTTATAACTGGTGTGAGTCAGGCAGCCCTGCTAACGAGACCATGCTAGGGAAAGGGCATATGTGGGGGGACCCCCTGAACCCGCCTGGTCTGTGGTTGCTGTGCTGGTCTTCTAGAAAATGTTAACAATGGAAAGAGGACTAGGAAGCAAAAGGACCAGTGCCTGGCATCTGCTGGGACAGGGGACACTGCAGAGGCACATGGCAGAGGAGAGCCAGGCTGGCGAGCTAAGGTCCCACCCCGCAGGGAGAGGAGAGTGTCCCAGCTCGGAAGTCCTGGGGAAGGGGCCACCGGAGGTCTGGGCAGACAGAAGACATCAGACTGAGAGACAGACCTGTTGTCCAAGCCTCTGGAGCTCTGAGCAGGGGACCCAGGAGAGGAACTGTAAGAACTGCAGGATGTACCCAGAGGGCCACATCTGAATGACCGTGCATGTCCTGGTTTCGCTGCTAGGGAAAAAGAGGAATCTGGATTGCTCTGTCAGGCTACGAAGTGGTGATTTAGAGACAGCAAACTTCACACAGCAAGAGGCAGGTACTGGGGGACAACCTGGGCAGGGAGGCCCTGGTGAGAGGAACAGCAGGGAAATGCAGCTCTGGGATGTGGGTCCCAATGCCAAGCGCTCAGAGCTGCACTAAGAAACCTGAGCTTGAATTAGTAGGCAAAAAGGAGCCCCGCCGTTTCTTAAAGTGTGGGGATGACATGAGTAGACGGCTCGGGGCAGACCACACGAACAGCACTGCAGGGGGGAATTCGCGAGGTGCACCCCAGTGGGGAGCCATGAGCTGTGTGTGAGCTGTCACCGCCACACACCCCAAAGGACAGTGAAGGGGCTGAGACCAGGTGTGGTGAGGACAGGACCCGAGGGGCTTAGAGAAGACTTCTGTGAAACGGGAGCCTGGAAGAGCCAGTGAAGGTGTGTGTGTGGGGGTGGTGGTTCTAGAACATTCCAACCACCGGTAACAGCGCTTCCAGGGTCCAGATGCCTTTTTCTTCTTCTTTTTATTTTTTACTTTGAATACATTACTGTTTCCTTCCAGGCTGGTTAGGTATTTCCACAGATACTTGAAAACAAGAGCTCTGTAGCAGCTCTAACCAAGACAGCACAACAAGAACAAGGGGGACTTGAGGAAGAGCTACGAGCTGGAGAGCAGCACTGGGCTTCGTGGAGAAGGAAAATGGGTCACCCCAAGAACCACGGGGCGCATATTTGATTCTGTCTTAACACGGACTCCGTGGAAAAGTCTGCGTGGGCCATTAACAGATGCGACCAAGAGCCCAGCAATGGCTTCTAGCTTTTTATGACCAGCTCCTGACAGGGTCTTGCTTTCCCTGCTTTTATAAAAATTTATATTATTTCTACACTTTTTTTCTGTTTTGTTTTTTTTTCCTCTAAATAAAAAATAAACAAATAAAAAATTTATGCATTCAGGTTGCTCCTACAGAACAAAAAAACAGTATAGGTGAATGGATCATATAACTGCTCCAAGAAGAGCTTTCCAAAGGAAAGGTGCAAGGGAGGAAAGTCACAAAGTGCTTCCTAGGTAAAGGATTCTCCAGTTTTCTTTTTAAATCGTGCCTCCGCGGAGGAAGGCAAAGCATCAAGACATCCAGCCCAGTGCACAGGAGGGCGTGAGGCGGAGACCAAAGTACTAGCAGCAATTAGTCTAGCAGTCTTTCCAGTGACAAAGAAAACCTGCTCCTTCCTGCTGAGAAGCTGTCGGTCTCCACACTGAACCGAGAGGCCTGGAGGATTGGGTCGGGAGGCCTGGCGTGGGAACCACGAGGACCAGAGCACTACCTACTGTGTCTTCTCAATCGCCAGCCACAGCCACCCATGCAATGCCCTGGCAAAAAATGTAAAGAGGCTCACAGAGACCCAGAGAAAACGTATTCCCTAAGAATCGAAAACAAGTCGCTTCATTAAATGAAGGGTCTGCTCTGTCTGAAGAGGGCAGTGTTTTGTTCTCCATGACAAAAACAACAAAGTTAGCACTGTGCATTCGTGAGGGGTGATGCTGGGGGTGAACTGTGGCGTTGGGATGCAGTTCACCACACAGCTCCCCTCTGACTCCAGCTCGGAGAGTATTTCAGTCCAGAGAACAGCTCCGAGTACCACTGCCCATCGCCATGTTATCCATAAGGCAGGGAAACTAGGAGAAACTTACAGGTTCAGCAGGAAGAAAAGTTTAATGGATTTGTAGGGTGACCTATGTTTCTAAAGATGAGAAAAGCCTCATGTTATAATATGAACTTGAAAAACTCCCACTCTACACTACTGTCTGATTTAAACACTTGTTTTTTTTTTAAACAGGCATTTAAAACTGTGGTCATTTATTACAATATAGTAAGCAGCAGAATAGGTACCATTTTAGTAGTTTTACATATTTTGTACTTTGTTCTAATCAGCCTTGTTTTAAAATTTTAAAATTTGGAAATTGTACCTGGGGCATGTATTTATTTTTAAAGCATTCAAAGCTTTAAAAATTATCATCTAGAATACTTTTCTAATATATTATAAAGCCTAAATGCGTATTTTACATAGAATTCTAGGGTAGTAATACTGTCTTTTACGAAACGTTAGCACTTTGTAAACTGTGGAAAACAGAGTGGAGGACGTATCACCCCGCCCTGCATACCTTCAGATTATCTGGCAGTTCCGATCGCCCAGCATACCCAGGGTTCATGGTTATGAAGACAGCACAGGTAGGGTCCAGTCTGAGTTCAGTTCCTTCAAATACTAGGATATCAGCGCCTGCATTAATGCCTGTGAGTAATCAAGACAGAAATGATTCAGCAACACCACACATAATGCAGCCTGTGTCATTCCCATATTTCTTCTATTTTCCACACAAGGCCAAGAGAGACTCATCCATTACCTCTTTGGATAGTAAGGATTTGTTGAGCAACCACAGAAAGTACTTCCAAATCAATTCTGTTAAACTCATCAAAGCAAGCCCAGGCTCCACAAGATAACAGTCCCTGGGAGAAAAAAAGTAATGAAATTTTTCAGCTTTATCTGATTGAATATTATGTTGAAAAGCTGCAGGTTCACCTGATCTTTTTAAGGATTTAATATCCTATCAAGGAAGTTGTTTATTCACCTTTATCATTAAAGACAGCTTACTTTTTCAATACCAATACATTATTCAGTATGAATAAAGAGTTTGATCAACTGGAAAATTTTCCAATTTTTTTTTTTTTTTTTTGCTTCCTGTATTTTTCTGGCATTTGGATGTGCACTTGAAATTCTGAAGTCTTCCTTACTTTTTATTTACAGGCTGATCTATTTGCTGTCTCTGTGTGGACTCAGTGGAGTGGGCTGTAACTATTCTCCACCCACAGTGACCTCTGTTCCCTGCAAAACCACTCTGTGAAGTGAACACCACAGTGGCTGGCTGACTGACGTCACATAGGTCCCCCAATTGTAAAGTCACAGCTAACTTTCAAATGAGGCACTGGGTCAGGAAGAACCGGGAACTCAAACATCATCAGCTCCCTCCAAATCCATGTTTTACACATTAAAAACCTCAAAAAAATCAACAATATCTGTTAAGTACACACTATAGTGTGTGTATGTGTGTATATGTGTGCGTTTCATTGAGTATCTGGCATATGCCAGGTATGATACATGCGCACTTTATAGGTAAATTTTATGCAAGGAAACTAACTTGATGCTCCTGTAATTAGCACACGGCCACACAGCTAGCGATGACTGGTCTTGGATTTGTACCCAGTGGATTACACTGAACCGCAATGGATTGAATGTGAACTCCACTGATGTCAAGGAGCAGTACGTTTTCATTACTTAAGGGCGATTTTATCTACAATTGACACATACAGCATTATATAATGGAAGGATTAAGATCACAGTGAAGGGGATGTTTAGGAAGTCACAGGTTCAAACAGCTATACTGATTGCGAGGTTCCCACAGTAAGAACTGCACCATTTTAATGTGTAACCCGAACCTAACACAAACTAGTCTCCATACAATTAGAAGTAGTTGGCCACCAGGAAATGTAACACTATTAATGTGCATGACTCTAAATCAAAGTGTTAGGAATTTCACTAAATAGACTTTAAAAAAAGAATAATATATAGCATATATTTCTCTAAACACATAGGAATATAATGGCTATTCAAACAAATACGGCCTTTTAAATTTTGCTATTTATTTCTTAAATAATCACTGTAGTACATGTTCAGATCATTACAGTGGGGAAATTAAAACTTTTTTTTGACTTTTTTCTTCATTATAATTTTGACTTGCTTTTTTTTTAACTCCTAATTGTCTCGGCATCACACACACACAGACAGACAGACACACACACACACACAGAGTCTACTTCCCTGGGAATTATTAAGGTAATACTTTAATTCTATCTTTATGATCTAGTAAATCTTTTATTTCAGCACAATCATGTTTCATTATAAACAGCTCCCCTCTGTGACCAGTTATCCTATGATGAAGGGAGGAGGAGACGATGCAAACCTTAAAAAACTTTCCTAGCGCCAGGTAATCCAAGCCGTCTGAGCAGTTGAACACAACACACTGTTTGGCCACTGCCTTCGCCAAGTCCTTGGTGGTCTCTGTCTTCCCAGTGCCAGCTGGGCCCTCAGGCGCCCCTCCGAGATGCAGGTGAAGGGCTCCGAATAAAGTTCTGAGAGAGAAGACGCGGGCCGTCCACGCGGGGCAGTGGTTTGGTTTGGTTTGGTTTAATGCACATATGAAAAGCTTAAATCAAGAACCCAATTTGCCATCTCCCTCTCCAAGAATTCCTTCCTTCCCACTGACCAGAGCATCTCTGATAGCGCTGCTTTATCTGCTCTTAGAGTTTGCTTCTCAATACCGTATCACTGAGGGAGTTTGCCAAATCCACTTTTGAAACTCACAGGTGACTTGTGCTCAGCATGGAGAATTCAGCTGACCCTGAACAACCTGATCTTTTTCCTGCCTTTACTGGCTCATCATAGAAGACAACAGTAACTTAACACACTTGGCCATTTTTTAAAGAATGAAAGGGAGGGCTGGGGATTTAGCTCAGTGACATAAGTTCCGCCTGGCAAGCACAAGGTCATGAGTTTGATCCCTGGCACAAAAAAAAAAAAAAAGAATGAAAGGGGAAGTTGCCCAGCACGACCAACGTGAAGCTCGAGAAGTGGTTAATCAGGTGCAAGGCTGCACATATCATACTGTCTTAAGGACCCGCCTGTAACACAGTGTGTTTATGTATTTCCACATTCCGTGCTAGAGATAGAAAGCTGATCTTTAGAGCTGAGCCAGGCAGGCATGGGAACGGGTGCACCCATGGGAATCTAGCAGCCTTGAAACACGGCCTGGCCTCTCCATGGAGGCTAAATGTATCCCAGCACCTGCCGGAGAAAGATGAAGATTTCTCGAGGGGCCTGGCACAAGCCTGCACCATCCAGGGGCGGGAGAAGCCGATTCCACACCCACAGCACATGACCCAGCTGAGAAGCTGACACGGATGCTGGGAGGATCAGAGGAGACCCCAGCCGCTGCGGGAGCACGGCGCCTGCAGCAGTGAGAACCAAGCCAGGCTGCCTGGGAGCCGCCTCCTCCTAAGACAGGGCTGGTGTGGGTGGAGGAACCCGCTGGGCACCAAGGAGCCAGGACAACCATAATTAAAAGCTGTGCTTTTAAAACAGACCGCAACTGCCAAAGTTACCCAAAGCTCTCTGTATCGGCACTCCCTTAATGTCATGACTGAGAATCTTCCAGAAATGCAAAAATACCTATTTTGATACAGTCCCCAACAGGGTAAAAAAAAAAAACCTAATCCACAATGAATAACGTCACAGTGAGCAACACCAAAAAACCCCAAAGAAAGTTTTAAAAACTTCAATAGAGAAAAGATAGTTACCTATAAAAGCATAATTAGCAGATTTCTCGGCAGTAGGAAGGTGACACAGGAGTATTAGATTTTGGGGAAATATTATCTTTGATGAGAAACTGCTGTTCAACCTATAATCCTATGCCCAATTAATCTATCTATTAATAATTCACAGGTGAGAACAGAGAGAGTTGTTTTTAGACAAAGAATTAGAAGAACACACAGTTTTCAGATTCTCGCGGAAACGACTAACGGATACAGCCAAAGTGAGGACAAAACTGAACAAGTAAAGTAAAGCAGGAAACAACAGTGAGGAAAGAAAACCAGGTTTGTGATAAAACTACCTAAGCATTGTCTGTGAAAATACAGACCCCCAGATGAAATAGGGTTTTTCTGCCTTGGAATTTAAAGCAACTAACTGAAAACAAGAAATGCCAGAATCTTATTAATAGTGAAGTGGTTTGGCAAATCAGCCACCATCAGAACATATAAAAATTGGCCAGGAAGACTGGCAATGAGAGGCCAGAATCGAGGACTTCCTCAGAAGGAGCTGCAGCTGCAGAGGGTGTTCCACATCCCTCTGCGTGGCGTAAGGGAGAAAAGCACTTCCTTTTCCCAAGGTAACTGAGGGACTATTTAGAGAACTTTCCAGAAAGCCTGCACACCATGTACTCAGTGGAGCTTGTAAAACACAAGAACTGAGTAAGAGAGATGCACTCATCCCACTGACCAAACAGACACATATCACTTGGCCTGATCCAGGTCCCACTGGCAGCAGTCAGACCTGAGCCAAGCTGAGTGGGACCACATGCAGGAGGCCCAGGCGGGATGGGAGGAGACCCCAGAGGCAGGCTGTGTGTAGGGACCTCAGCTAGAGGTGGAGCTGGAGGAGGTCTTTCCACAGCAGGGGGATCCAGGACTGAGGGGCCTCAAGATCCCACAGAGCCTCCCTGGGGTGACTGGACATCTAGGATATTGCCTGCAGCAGTGTTATGGTTTGTGTCCAGGTGTCCCCAAAGCCTCATTCAGTCATGGGAGGGGGGCTTTTCAGAGGTGGCTGGATCTAGAATGTATGATGCTGGAATTAAGGGTGAGTGATCACTGGATCAGTCCACTGATTGGACTGGCACAACCCTAACCTCAGCAGCCTGAATAAGATAAAAGGGGCAGAGAGAGGTTTTTCTGTCCCTCTCTCACACTTCTGCTGTCTTCCACCCTCAATGAACTATTGCCCTCTGCCATGTGCCAGCCTGTCTTGAAGCCAACTAATTATGGACCGAAACCTCCACAAACTGTTAGCTAAATAAACCTTTCCTCTTTTACCTTTGGCTGTTGAGTATTTTGTCTCAGCAATGAGAGGAAAGTAACTAGGACAAGCACTACCCACCAAGAGACAGCTGTTACCCGGTAGACTTATCACATGTCAACCAATCCCAGCCTCCAACATGTAGGAACCAAAAGGTGGCCCCTGGAGGTGTCGATGCAAGCGCCATAAGAATGGCAAAAAAAATTGGGCATATCTGCCTTTCTTATTATGCTCTGAGCCTCAGTCAGGCTTGATCCAGAGAAGAAGGAAATTTTGAATCCAATGAGAGGTAATAACTTTGGTATTAGACCTCTGCAGGCTTTGGCTATGCAGGAAAAATAGTAACAATCATTAATGTCTTCAAAAGCAAGTGTACCTAGACTGGATTTCATCCAGGAAGGGAAAATATTTTATATAGAAAGCTGAAAAGAACAGTGATAAAAAATGAAATTGTTTTGTGCTTGTATCCTGAAACTGGTTTACTTACTATACCAGTTAAAGTGAATAATTTTTGAAAGAAATTGTAAGGTTTAATTACAAAGGCTAATGTTTGAATTTGGAATATGAGAGATAGAAACTTGAACTTAGAGCAGTTGAAATTATTTCACTGTTCAGAAAGACAACAGAAGTATTTATTAATTTTAGGCTTCATTAAGCATAGGCATTATAAGTGAAAATTAATCTTTAAACAATAGAAACATGATCTCATATCATATCCCATGTCATATCCATAATAGATCAGAAAACATAAATTAAGAAAACTGAGTTACTTAATAAAAGCTAAGGCAAAAGTGGGGAAAACCAAAGAAAATGAAAAATTAAAACTTGGGAAGATAAAGCACAACATATGGTGAGATGAGAAAGTCCAAATAGTTTATCAATCACATTACATAGAAAAGGATTAAAACTCACTCATAAAAGATGTGCTTTCACTTAGCTGAATCCCTATTATGGTTGATATATTGTGTCAACTTGAAAGTTTAGAAGTTCCACTAAGCGACTCAGCAGGGAGCCCTTGTAAGAGGAGAGCACAGAGGTGGTGTGAGTGCTGCTCCACCCTGATGGGGTTGGTAGCCTGCTTACAATGTAAGGGAGGAGAAGAGGCTTGTTCTGCCACACCCCTTTTCCTCTTGTTGCTTTGCCGTCTTCTATCCCGTTCAAGAGTTGCCCAGGTGCCATGAGCCACCCTGCCTGGAGCCAGCTGAGTACGGACTGAAACCTCCATAAACTGTGAGCTAAATAAACTTTTCCTTCCTTCACTTTCAGTGTCAGATATTTTGTCTCAGCAAAGAGAGAAAAATAAACAAGACAATCTTCTTACCCTTCAGCATAAGATCTAATAGAATATCTTTACCCAGATCCCACAGAAATACAACTTTTCAGTGAATTCCTCAAAAACCTCCATCGCCAGCTGGGTTGCTGGTACCTACAGCACTGGCTGCCTTTCTCTGAATTTTTGCTCTGGATACTGTAATTGTTTTCCAATCTGCCTTTCCCATCTGATTGGGAAACATCTGAGTACAGAGATCATCTCTCTTTTCTACTGAGTGTCACTAATACTTCTTGAATGAATAAATACAATTTCAGCATCTCTCCTGTCACAGTTATGTGTTGGACATGCAGGGAGTCCTACACTGCAGCCTGTGTCACGGTGCCAGCAGGTACAGAGTCTGGCCACAAGCAGAGACATGTGGGATCCGGGGCAGAGACTTCAGGGACAGGGCCTGACCTGTGCCACACAACTGGATCAGAGCTGTGTGCCCTTGGCTGAAATCCCATTTATGAACTTCGTGTCCCCTAAACAATTCTCCCGTCAGGTCTTGGAGAAAAACCTGACAGCACGCACCATCCTGTCTGAAAGGCATCACCCTTTACAATGAATGTGGGGAGTTTTACCGTTCACTAAAGATATTTATAATCCTAACCAACCTCTGGGAAATAATACAATTTTAAATTGCTGTTAAGGCATTTAAAGGAGCAGATCGTGCTGCCTCTGGTGATGCCAGAGGGCAGGCCTCGGAGCCCATCTTCTTGGTCTCGGTTTGCTCCATTGCAATATAATAGACCGGGGAGATGCTTAAATAGGAGTCACAAAGATGGAAACCATGCTGGTGGCATCTCCCCACGCTTCTCATGTTGGATTCATCAGCCACAGGAGGGAGCATCTCCCCAGACTTCCAGTCTCTATTTGCACCCAGGTCACGCTCAGGAGGTCAAATCTAACATGAACGGGCCCTGTTAAATAGTGGTGAGGTCGCCGGAGTGGGCTGGATCTGTTATTCTCTCTCTTGTAACCAGGTCTTCACCTACACGGAAAGTGTGCTTAGCTTTATAAAGAAGGAAATAGTCATCTTCGACCTAGGTACATTCTTCAATCCAGAGTGTGACTTAAGTTTTGAATTGAGGGTCAGACACTGGTGCCACCATTTATAAACTGTGACATTATTTACCATTAACCTTGATTCTTTTGGTGCTCTGGAAGAAGAAAAAGGTAGATTCCAGAGGCCTAACACATTTCTAAAAGAAAAATCATATCATATCTTTGACAAAAGAACAAAATCAGTGGAGATGGGATATTCTTTTCAATACAAGGCTCACATTCACATGCACCAAAGTGAATCTAGGCACAAAACTGATTAAAAGCAGAACACAGACTTAAATGCAAAACACAAAACTCTACAGCTGGAAGATAACATAGGAGGAAACCTAAGGGACTGCAAGTTTGATAACAACTTTCAAGATACAACATCAAAAATGTATGCTCTGTGAAAAAAATCTGAGAAACATTAGACTGTAAGATAAAAGTCTATACTCTGTGAATGACAGTAGGAAAATGAGAACACAAGCTACACATTGAAAGAAAATATTTACAAAAACATCAGACACAATAATTAGATGCAAAATATACCAAAAACTCTTAAAACTCACAATAGAAAATAAGCTGATTATTAAACTGTGGAAGAGCTAAGTAGCACCTCATCAGAGAAGACACCCGAATGGAAGCAAACAAGAAGACAAAGCCCCGTGGGACCATCAGGGAGCTGCAATATAAAGCAAAACCAGAGACATGACACGTCCTTGGCAGGACTAAAATCCAAATGCCAGCAACACTGAAGGCTGCCAGAGATATGGAACAAAGGAAGCTTTCTCTCTCTCTCTCTCTCTCTCTCTCTCTCTCTCTCTCTCTCTCTCTCTCTCTCTGTTTGTGGGAATGCAAATGGCAAAGCCGCTTTAGAACAGTCTGGCAGTGGCTCATGAACCTAAGTGCAGGTTTACTGTATGATTCAGCAATTATATTTCTCTGAGTATTTAAGAAACGTTTCTAAAATGAAAGCATATCTTTGACAAAGAAGCAAAGCCAAGTCAATGGCGAAAGGATATCTTTCCAATACACAGTGCACACTCACAGGCACTAAAGTGAATGGGACACAAAATGGATTAAAAACTTACGTCCCCACAAAAATTCTAGTCAGGAGTGTTTTCTTTAATCCAAAACTTGGAAGCAACCAATGTGTCCTTCAACACATTGTGAGTGGCTAAACTGTAGCACAGCCACCTAACAGCGTTATTCAGAGATAAAAAGAAAAGTGACATCAAGGTATGGAGATTTGGAGAAAACATAAATGCACAAGTGAGAGAAGACAGACTCTAGTTTTCAAGACTATGACACAAAGGAACAGGCAAAACGGGGACAGAAAGTGAGTAGCTGCCTGGGATTCAGGAGGACGGGAGGAAAGACGGATGCGTAGCACAAAGGGCATTTGTAGGAAATCATTCTGTAATGACATCCTGCACTGGTAAAAACCCGTAAGACTACAGCATGCTTGACTCTGACACAAAGTATGGCCTTCAGTCAGTCATGTGTCAGTATTAGTCCATCCCTTGTCGTAAATGTAGCCACACTAACACAACACGTTAATGACAGAAGAAGAGGAGGTACTTACTTAGGAATTCCCTAGGCTTTCTGCACAGTTTTTCCATGTATCTAAAACTGCTCCAAAAGGCATATTTTATAAAAGGAAGAGAATGGATAGTAAAGAAACTAGGTAAGCAGGTTTGTTTAGATCAGCAGGACTTGGTGTGTGACTAGAGGAGAACAAAGGGCCAAGGTCACAGCTCAGCCTCGGAGGAGGTGACGGGGTGGGCAGCTTCTCACCGCCACGTTCTGAGATGTAACCGGGGCCCCTGAGCTAGTGTAGGAGGTTGCTTTTGGGAAAAACAAAAACAAAAACAAAGAAACCCGAAAGTGTAAAAAGCTAGGAGGTCATCACCAGAGCCCCCCAGTGGGCACGTGCGTGGCAAAGGCCCGCGAGAGAGGAGGCAGGTGGCCAGGCCTGAGGGGGATGAGCTCGTTCAGGAGAACACGGAACATGAGACCAAACACCCCAGGACAACAGACCTCTCGGAAACTCAGCGTTTTAGGGGGAGGAACTATGCTACCCAAATGATCCAAAAGCAGCCAGAGAGTTTCCGGAAGAAACAAGGGATGAGGAAGGTCAGAAACAATGAGGGGCCAGAGATATGACTCAGTGGCACAGCGCCTGTCTGGCAAGTGCCAGGTCCTGAGTTTGATTCCTGGTACCAGAAAATAAGAAAAACAGTGATTCATGAGACTAACACAGGGTAAGTTTATGCCATAGGAGATGATTTGAAGTCTTTAAATAAATTCGTGGACTGGGGTGATAAAAGTTATTTCCAATATACCCTTAAATTAAAAGGTTTACCTGTAACATCGATCAGTGAGTGGGGTAATCACGAGCCTGGGTGAATTACCCAGATATTCATACCCGTATCGCAGACCTGCGTTGATCATCTTTGTTTCTAAGTGATTCTCCTGTGATAAACCAGATAAAAGGAAGTTAGTTTGGACAACAAAGTTTTAAGCAACATACTACCTCAAGCTCTTTAGTAGCTAACCAGAGTGCAGACTTCTCTAAAATTCACTTGTCAGGCGTCGTTTGACTCAACTGAAGAAGCCGATTCCACAGGTGAGTCACTGATACCAACGGCTTCGATGTTTCCTGTATGACACTTCTGAACTTGTGCCGTGTCTCTCCCATCTTTGCGTTCTTTTCAACATAGAGTGGGTATTACGATCCTCACCATTTTACAGATGAGGAACTGGCCCAAGATCATGAGCCTGCCCAGGGGAGGACCTGGCACTTGAAGAAATGGCCCCACCACCTGTGTCCCTAACCACTGCCTACGCCACCCCTCCAGTGGTTTCCAGGACGCTGGCTCTGGACTTCCCTCTCCCCCTTCTCGCACCTCCAAGACTTGTATAAGTGCCTGCATCGTGAGACCTTCTGCACAAGTGTCCCCGGTCATCCGCTCCCTCTGCATGCACTCGGCAGGCCAGTGCTGCCAGCTGTACTGACTGCCCCTGCTTCTCCTGCCTTCCCACCACAACTGCCGCCATCACTCAGAAAGGTCCCTTGTAAAACCCTCACAGATCACAGTTCAGATCTCAAATGCCCTCCCTGCAATTCTCACGGTGCGGAAGATGACTGGATCCTGGGGACGCTCCAGTCACCAGTGCAGTCACGCCCTGGTAAGGACAGTGGTTGACTGTGCTGTCAGGAGGAGCGGTCCCTGGGGAGTGAGCTGGGAGGGTGTGTCTCCTTCCCCGGCTCCTCCCTTCTCTTGCTGCTTCTTGGCTGCCATGGGGTCAGTGGCTCCCCTCCGCCAGGCCCTCCCACCCGTGCCACTCCTGCATTAGAGCCAGCCAAGCAGAGACCCTGAAACCCGGGAGCCCACATAAACCTCTCCTAAAAAAAAATGAAAATAAAAATAAAAGAATAAAAACTTTCTTCCTTTAACTCATAGGTGAAGAGAGTTTTGCTCTAATGACAAAAAAGTGACAGAGTGACAGGTCATGCTTCTAGCTTCTTCTATGGATCAATAAGAGGCAACTTGAATGACTAAATTGGAATTTAAAAGTTTGATTTGTACATTTTTTAGCTGTATCAGGAATCTAAAATTTTTAAACTGACTGGTCTTAGCGTTTTTCAAATTGCAAGCTATAGTGATTCGTCTGCTACTGAGTAATTTTTGACAATTTGTCCTAACTTCTTTATCCATGTATATATTTACATATAGCAATACATTTGGATACAGGCATAGATACTGATAATACAGCTATTGCCTTCTTTAATCTCCAAGTGGGGTAGAGTTGGTCATCAGCAAAAAAAGTCTTACATTAGAGATACTATTTCCCACGCGAGCACGCAGGCACCAATTCAAAGGCCACGGCCTGAATTTGCTCAGTATTAACTCACCTGCCAATAGTACCTAAGCTGACTTAACCATTCGAAGTCAGAGTCGTGACTGATGCGTTTTTGGACAAGTGTTGCAAGCACGTCTCTGGCATGGACGTCCAGCACCACAAGGGCTCCCAGAGTAACGCGATTCTGCGTGGACAGTTTGCCCCGGACCAGAGTGACGATGTCATCAATTTGTTTGTTACATTTTTCCAAGTATTGCTCCAGAGCCTCAAAGAGAAAAAAACACATGATTTCCCAATATGATCAGAATCATTTTGAACATGAATATTTTGAATCAGTATGCAGTAGGGTCTTCTCTGTATTTTCATCTTACTTTTCTATATGATGATTTAAAAATAATCAATTTTCCTTCCTGCCAGAGATGCTAGGTCGACAAGCCCAATCTGGCAAGGCGTAGTGAGTACATGGGGTTCGTATCAACCCACCATCCTTTCCTTTGCTTTTTCAAGCCCTTCTCTGTTCTGTGGTTCATTTGGAACTGTCAATCATATTCACCCATCGCCATAGTAACAGGGGATGGGGGTGTGGGAGCCAATCAGAACTCACTGTAGTTCTTCCTGAGGAGAACTTCACACTTAGCGAAGAAAGCGCTTTCCTCTAGGCTTACTGGCTTTGACTATGAAGCTACAGCAAGCCTTGATCCTCTCACAGAAAGAGGCCTGCTGGAGACCAGGAAACAGCAGAGATGGCAAACACAAGAAGAGAGCAGTGATGGAGGCTGAGATTCTTTCACTTCCTTGGATTCTATCGGGCCCTCTGCTAACTTCCAAATGGGGTTAGCATTGCTCAAAATATAAAGACGCTGTCATGGTGTGGAGGGGATTTGACCGCGTCCCCCAAAGTTGTCTTTTGGAGGTGTGGTTTCTAGGGTGGCAGTGCTGAAGTAGTGGACCTTTAAGAAGTGGGGTCTTGAGAAAAATAATTAGGCCAAGGGGCATTGCCCTCAGAAGGGATTAACACAGGGCTAGTGGCTCCGGACCAGTTCCCCTGAAGATGCGTTGTTATTTTAGAAGAGATCCTGGTCTTTCCTCAGTGTCTCCTGCTTTTCTTCCAGCGTGTCATCTTTCCCTCTAGCACATACTCTCGCCACAACGTCATCCACCACACTGTGACGTAAACACAAGGCCCTGACCAGGCTGCCCAGTCTTGGAATTGCAGCTTCCAACACTGAGCTATAAATAAACATCTCTCCATAGCAAAGGTATTTTGTTATAGCAACACAAACGGACTATGCCAGGTATTAATAAGCAGAACACTAATGATTTTGCTAATGGTCAGCAAAGGCCAGTTCTAAGGACCAGGTACTTCCGCCTCTGGTAGATGAATCTAATGAGAAGCCTCAAAGGCAGAAGAGGGATGAATGAAAGCAGGATGACTGGAAACCACCATGCCCAAGGGAATGGACAGTGTGCTCCATTAGGCTGGCCTGGTCACTTTCTCCACCCTCACGATATTTGATAAACACTGCACACGGAGTTTATTTCATTTTCTTAGAGCTTCTGCTAAGTGGCAGCAATGATTCTAAAAGTGAGGGAAATCCTATGTGCCAATGCTCTGGTTTTCATGAAGTGAGACTGTTTTTGGAAAACCCTTAACCTTCAGACCTACACTTTTATTTCTTCCTGCAAAGGAAAAGGAAGTGACCTATTGGTTGGTTGGACAGATTTAAGCATGTGTCACCCAGCTCCTCCTTCTTTAGGACCTGCCTATCTACCAAGAATATGTGTTCCTCTCAAACCCTAACACCAATGGTCACCAATATCTTAAAGACACACATAAGAATTAGAGAAGCAGGGTTTTGCTGTGACTACATCTGCCCATGCCATTTACAAGCCCTTGCACCTGGTTTGTAGGAGGCACTTGAAAAGCTTTGGAGATGGAGGGTAGAGAAGTCTTAGAAGGCTACAAGCAGAGTCTGACCGATGATTCTGGGAAAAGCTTGGAGCACCAGAATGCTGACAGGAATGCAGCCAGCAAAGGCCAGGCTCAGGAAGTTGCAGTTGGAAGCAAGGATTCCATTTGGACAGTGGAACCAGAAGCCATGTCTATTCCACTTTGACAGAAAATTTATCTGTATTTTGCCTAAGTCCTGAAACCTTGTGGAAGACAGAGATTAAGGGTGGTGGACTAAATTATTCTAGTGGAGTGAATTTCAAGGCAGACCAACATTCAGGCAGTAGCAAGGATACTGGTAGTTGCTTTTACCAGATTTCAGGTGATGGTAGGAAGCAAAAAGTAAAGCCAAAAGATGTGAAATTTCCACCACAAATGAAATGCCTGCAAACTTGGAGCCAAGCTGAAAAGATCAGCTCCATAAAAAAGAAGCTAAGTACTCTGTATCAGGACAGCAGTAAAGATGTCTTGACGATATCTCAGGAAATCATTAGGCCCAACCCAACAGAGGTTCAAGCGTGCAAAGGGTAAACTCTTTGAAAGACTGCTTTGAGAAGAGAATTTGGGGTCTCTTGGGAAGTATTACCCCAAGTTCAGCACTTATAGGCCACTGCAGCAAGGGCTCAAGGGGACCTGGCTACTGCCTGAGCTGGTAGCAAACTCTGGTATCATCCAATTGGTGCTAGTTTTTCAGGCATGCAGAATGCAGACGTTGTGAGGTAATGGGGGTTTCAACCCAGATTTCAAAAGAAAGCCTGGGGGCCATGCAGTGTGTCCCTGAGAGGACAATGCGTGAAGCTGTGGGAGTGACGTGAAAGGTGAAATGGAGATCCAACGAAGCTGGAAATTCCAGGAATGTGGAGTTTGTGCTGAGGAAAGCCACAGGCCATAAGCAGATCCTCCCCAGGAAAAGGGTCATGTGGGCTGTCACTGGCAAGATCACAGGCACAGGGCTACCCAATCTCTTTGGAGTTAACGTCTCAACAAAACCTACCTTAGATGCTGAACATGAAGCTGCAAGATTTAATGTTCGCCCCAAAGGTTTTCAGTCCTGTAAATTCCTTTCTAGTCCCTTAGTCCTCCTTTTTGGAATGAGAATATTTGCTCTGTGCCATTGTATGCTGGAAATGTTTAATTTTATTTTGCGACTCACAGCTTAGAATTTTTCTTGAATCTCTAACAATGCTTTTTTGGTAACTCTTAGAGATGGACAAAACACATTTTGCATAATTAGATAAGCCTGAAGCTTCAGGGATCCAGAGTGGTCTAAAATGTCCCCTCAAGGTCTTAGGTGTCAGACATGGGGCTTTCAGAAGGTAACTGGATCATGGGGTCCCTGCACTCGTCAGTGGGAGGATCCACTGCTGAATTCATAGCTAAATATGCTGTTAGGAGGTGAAGCCTGGGTGGAAGAGGCAGGTCGATGGCATGTGCCTGTCCCTGGCTCCTCTTTTCTCTCTGCTTCCTGGCTGATGTGAGTCGAGCGCCTTTCATCCACCATGCTCTTCCACCATGAAGTTTCTGCCTGGGAGCCAGACAACCATGGATTGAACCCACTGTAAACTGTAAGCCAAATACATCTCCCCTCCCTTAAGTTCTGTGCATTGGGTGTTTTGTGCCAGGGACAGGAAAGTGACTGATACACATATCAAGTTCCACGTCTAAATACATTTAAACGTCATGGTTTTAGTTGGACCTCGACTCACAACAGCCAGGAAGCAGAGAGAAAAGAGGAGCCAGGAACAGGCACACACCTGTAATTTCAGCACTCAGGAGACTGAGGAAGGAAGATTGCTGTGAGTTCAGGGTCAGCCTGGGATAATAGTGAGTTCAAGGCCAACCTGAACTGTATAGTGAGACTGTGTCTCAATCAGTAAATCAGTTAATCAATCAATCAACTTTTTTGAGACAGAGTCTTGCTATGCAGCCTCACACTTGCAGTGATCCTCCTGCCTTAGCTTTCTAAGTGCTAGGATTACTGGTATGCACCAATACACCTGGCCAATGTCACAGTTTTCTGATTTGTTTTATTTTTGAAACAGGGTCTCACTGTACAGTTCAGACTGGCTCTGAACTCAGTTTGCAGCACAGGCCTTGAACTCACAGCGATCCTCCTGTCTCAGCCTTCCAAGAGCTGGGATTACAATCACGTGCCAGCACACCCAGAAACGTCATGTTTTAAACTAAAGATCTACCATTGCTAGATTCCAGTTGAATCGCAGGTCACTGAAAATTGGGCTCACTTAAAAGTTCTACCTCAAGGATAACACTTGTGTGGAGTATAATTTCATTTTTAAATTAACAGTACCTACCTAATTAATATTAAATTCATACATCTGGGTATGTTACACTATTGAAACATTTCATGTTATCACTCAAAACATTACTTATTCAAAAATACATGTATTAACAATTGAAATAGAGTAAATCAGCTGATTCCTTGTGTGCACAGCATAGTCTTATTCAAGGATCAAAAGAGCATTACCCTACCTTATATCCACCGCATCTATCTAAGCCTAGAAAATTTCTCTGTCCTATTGTCTCCATATTTTTAAGGTAGAAAAAAATAAATATATATAATAAGGTATTCTATCACTTTTACACAATGTGAATAAACTAGTGGTTTAGACATAGATTCTGGATAATTATTTGCATGAGTTCTCCTGCATATCTGTGATCTAGAATTGTGTCTGAAATCTGTACTTTGCTGCTTGCAGCATCCAGTGGATTCCTGAGTGGGCTCTCCCACTCCGCTGTTTTGGCGTGAGTTCATCCTCACAATGCAACTTTGGAAAAACTGCAAAAACATGGGGTGCTAAGCGCTCACCTGCAGCCCCACTTCAATGGCCATTTGTACTTCTTTTGTCCAAAATGTCTGGGACACGCAGAGCACCACCTGGCCAGGCCACTCCCGCACCCAGTTAATTCGCTCGTTGTTTATATAGGCCTGAATTGCGCTTCCGATCACCTGGTTAGGAAAAGAAAATGCTGGTGACAAACAGGTTCTTGAACCAGCTGTATAACAAACAGTAAAATTTCTAAACTAGATTAACCCACACTGCTCAGCATTCTTAACCAATAATGAAAGAATGACATAGAACAGAACTATTAAAATTTAAATTTATTCATATATTTACAGACCTATGCATTACCTAACATTTTAATGCTGCCAATATAGTATCAACTGGTATGAACTATATCATGTGAAATAATTTGGCCAGTTTTACTCAGACATCCTATATACATTTTAATTGAACAAGCATGAGTATTTTATGGTAAAATGTAGGGCCAGGGATTTAGGTCAGAGGCTCAAGCACTTGCCTGGCAAGCGCAAGGTTGTGAGTTCGATCCCTGGTACTAACATAAATACATAAATTTAAATCATTCCAAGTGAGATTCATCAAATGTATGGCTAATGCTTTTCATGTTCCATGATCAGATCCCCACTTAGTACACACAATCAAACCACACAGTCCTCTACAGAGCCTCCTGTGTTTGGGGATCGCTTCCTCCTCAATTTTACGGGGCTAGAAGGGACCAAAAACATACCCTGGAGAACGGATAACCTCTATGATAGGAGGTTCTGGGAGAAGAGATTGTGTGTAGACTCCTCTCTCATCACATACTAAACTATGGATCAAAGATCTGCTTGAAGATAAAACAGGTAGAACTCTCAAGGTCATAGGTATAAGCAAGGACTTCCTGAACAGAATCCTGGTTGCACAGGAAATAGTACCAAGAATTACCAAATAGCATCATATTAAATTAAAAAGCATCCGTGCAGCAAAAGAAACAACCAACAGAGCGAAGAGATGACCTACAGAATGGGAGAAAATTTTTGTCAGCAATTCCTTGGGCAGAGCACTGATACCTAGAATATACAGAGAACTGCAAAAAAGAAAATAAAAAGAGCCATAAAACAAAAGACCCAATTAAAAAAAAGGCAAATGTAATAAAGACACTTCACAAAGAAATAGTAATGGCCAATAAATGGAGGAAATATTTCTTCCAAGCACTTTGGCAAACAAAATCATACATACAGTTGAAATAGTCATAGATAAGTCTATAGCAACAAGTTACCACTATTAGCAAACCCCGTAACCCGAAGCAGGGTGCTAAATAGTGGTCACAGTGGAACTCCTCTGCTCTGCCAGTGGAATACTGTTCATTGCTACTTCCCAAGGCCTACGAAAACTCTCCCTTAGTCAGGGGTGGGTCTGACACACACATGGTTATCCTAAGAAGACAGATAATTAAATCAAAGTAACCAACTCCATGGCTTGTAATATAATATATAACAGGGAGAAAATGGGAAACTTTCAGAAGATTTGCTATTTACTGGGGGCAGTAAGGCTTTATTTAGGATGAGAACATTTAGACACATGGCAATGTTAAACTCAGACTCCATTGAATTTTAGCAATAATACATGAGAGATGATGAAAAATTAATTTACTGTGCTCCTTTCATGCTTCCCTGCTCATGGGTTTTGATCTTCTTAAACACTTGAATACAAAACCCGTATGATAGCAGAAAAGTGAACATGGGTGTGCAATCTCCATTTGTCAGTGTGACTTAAAATTCTCCAAACGATCGTGCCTACAGGATGGTTCCTGCGGTGTGACATAGATGTGGTCACATGAGCTGAGGGAAGCAGACACAATTCTGTAACGTTCTGCTATGCATCTTCCATATCCAGAGAACATAAAGATGCACGAGTCTCAAGGGGCTTGATGTGAACTCCAGGAAGAAGGTGTGCACCGGGGCACTGCCAGGAGACCACGTACACAGGTACACAGTGACTGTGACGAAATGAGACAAGGGCATTCCTAAAATCCAGGTGTTCTCGGGAAGTATGGATGGCATTTTGTCCCACTTCAGGTGAATCCCAACAAAGCAACTATCTTAGGTCAACTGCTGCCCTCAAGTCACCTGTCCCCTAACCCTAACCCTAACTCCCGCCTCCATCTCTTGCTACCTCACCACACACTTGCCAGCGAGCTCTTTCTGGTGGCGCTGACGTTCCAGCGTGCTTTCCTGAAAACAATAACAAACACCCCCAGCTACCTTGTGGATGGAGTTAATCATGACTCGCTCCAGCTCGACCAACCACCTCTCCACTTGGCCTCGGGCCTTCGAGGTGGAAATGGTGTCCATGAGCTCTACCACCTCGCCTGTGCTGCTCTCCATGTGCGTGATGTCCAACGTCTCTGTAAATTCCACTTTTGCGATTCCTTCAAAACATTTCTTCAAGTGAGGTTGCACCCTGGCGGGAAAATCAACGCAGAGTTAACCAAATGAAAGTGACGGTTCCACAAGTCCGTCCACTGTGTCTTCATCTCAAATTCACCAACAAGCGCTAAGTGTTGGACCTGTGCTAAGGGCTACTGAGCTCGGAAGGCGGAGCCCGAAAAAAACGCCAAGCAAAGCCCACACAAATCTCTGCCTGCAGGTGTAGGCGGTCCAGAGGAGCTCACAAAAGTGCTATAAAGTTACAATTATAAAAGCTACAAAGCAGAGAGACGTTCATAAGCCTTTGTTTTTTCAATACAAAAAACTGAAAGATGTTCAAAGTAGCAACAAAAAACTATGGTTTTGATTTTTTGAGACAGGGTCTCACTATGTGGTTCAGACTGGCCTTGAACTCACTATGTGGCCCAGGCTGGCCTCCAACTCAGGGTGATCCTCCTGCCACAGCCTCCCAAGTGCTGGGATTACAGGCATGTGCCACATTGCCTGGTTTAAGCTATTTTTAATGAACTGATGAATGTACCAATTTAAAGACTATTCAATACACCAAAGTGGCCATTTCAAATGAAATCTTCAGAGACCGCTTGAAAATTATGGCCTTTAAGTTCTTCGGTATTTTAAGTACTCTGCAGTTTATCAAATCAGCTGCTGTGACATACCCAACTGTTACACTGTTCAGTGTAATGGGGGTGGAGATGGCTACACCCCTCATTTTTGGCACATTACCAATAACCAGTTGTGTTCATCTTTCAAACTGGCAAAAAGAAGCAGCTTGTAAAATTCAGAGACAAATCTGAGGCTAAATTTATCTTTTTTAAAAAAATCTGGGCTAGGTGACTTATTCTGAGGGCACAACATATAAAATAAATTTGTTTAACAAATTATTTATTCATTGCCTATTTTCTATCAGATACTTTTCAGTGGCAGGAAAACTTGGCAAAGATCTGGAGCCCCACGGACAGTAAACGGGTAATGCAGTGTGTGCCTGGTGACCACAAACATGCAGGAAGAAGTATCATTTCACAACATTACTTATGTTGTGGGGCATTATTTAAGGTTGACTATTGATAATACTTAAAGTATTCTTGAAGCAAAATGACTCTACACACATGGTTGCACACAATTATGTATGTTCTGTCTTATTCTAAGAATTAAATTCAAGCAGCGAGACCAAGCCATGGACTATAGCACATGAGAGGAGTTACCGGGTGGGATCTTTAGTCTCAGACAGGATCTCGAGAAGTTCATCGTTTGACAAGAAAAAGAATCTGGGAAAGAAGAGCCGTTTCTTTTCCAAATATTCATTCAGTCCTTTCAGAATGAGTTCCAAAAGCTCATTATTTTTTTTCAGCTTTTCCAGCATTCTGTCAATAGTTACAACTGTCAGGACATGTTTATTCTAAAAGCCAAAGAGAAAACACTCAACTCAAAAACCTTAGACAATGGCATTGCATAGATTCATACATCCAAGGTTTAGCATTTTTAATCAAATGAAGCTTATGCAAATTTCAAGGTGAAAATTTATTTTTATAAAGTAGTCCTGCATTTTCCAGGTGGACTCGGCCTCCTTAACCTTTTGATCCTGAGCCATATTGCTGGTAAGAGAAAGAATGAGAGAGAGAAAGACAGACAGACAGACAGACAGACAAACAAGACAAAGACAGAGAGGCGAGTTCTGAGTATAAAGATGGGCGAAACAAAGTATGAGATACATCTTCCAATCCCTTACTCTCTGAGGAAAAGCACTCTAGATAAATCATCATTAAAAATATTATTTTGAATATGTTCTCAACAATAAAATAAAGCAATCCCTTTTTTTATAACCGTAGTTTGAAAAGTAAGGAAGCGTTGGTAGTGGTGTGGGACAGTTTTCTGCAGAGACTGTGCCCACCATCTGCAGCACCGTGTGACTCTCCACCTGCCCGGGGCTGGGTTCAGGTTCCCCGTTTCCCAAACTGCCAGTGATGCAGGTGTAGCCACCAGGCCACTGTACCCACGTGGGATTCAGAGCCCAGTGTCACACAAGGGGCCACTGAGAGGGCTTCACAGTGATTCGAAAGGACAGAGTGCTTAAAAAGCTTTCTTTGTGCTGCAGAATTCAAAACAAGAACTATAACCAAAGCTTACACTAAGAACTCATTGTTTAAAAAAATAGAGTATACTGACTTCTAAAAATATCTGTATACTAATGGCTGTTAAAAGAATCTTATTAAATACATATCAGAAATATGTATCAAATATCATATACATATTAAACTAGAAATACACATTAAAATACTATCCAGATACAGCTGAAATAAAAATTTTTTAAAATCAGGGTCTCACTGTGCTGTTCAGACTGGCCTTGAACTCATGGCAGCCTTTCTGTCTCAGCCTCCCAAGTGCTTGGATCACAGGCTCGCACCACCTCATCCATTTAACATTCTTTTCCCCTACTTTCTGTAACACACGATTAATATCACCCAAGCCTATTCTGGGTCATATTACTCCACACTCAGTGTTTACCACTGACAACAGTAGAGAAGTTCTTTAAACATGTTTCTCAAAAGGGATTAAAACATAATATAAATTTCCATCACCAGACCAAATAACAAACATTATGAAAATACACTAGATAGTTATTAATATAGTAGGGCTTTTTAGTAAGTTCATGTGAAATCAAAATAAGATTTTAAAATTTATGTGGATCAAAAATAATATTATTCTTCAAATAAACACTAGTTTCAATTCTAACTAGTTAAACTTATTTCCACATTCAGCTATGACTGAAAGATCAACCAAAATTTTCAGCTCTATGCTGTTTCTGCAAGAATTTTATTCTTATCACATGAGTTTATATACTTTGAATATAGCCAAGAAGATATCATTTTTTGCTTTGCCTTGAACTATAACAATATAACTTGGAAATATAAAAATTTAATCACAGGGCAAAATAATTATCGTTAATACTTGTTTTCACAATAAAAGAGAAATTTAAAATATGCAATAAAATTAGATCAACTTACTTTTAGAGCACAACTTGTTAAAGGAATTTTATTTACTGTTTTATATTTCAAATAAATATTGAACACACACACAAAGACTTAAACTATAATTTAAAATGTGCAATTTTTCCAATCCAATGGAGAATACTTTTATAAACCCAAATCCAAAAAAGAAATTAGTGTTCCTATAGCGCCATCTACTGGAAAAGTATACTTCTCTTTGCTAAAAAAAGAATGCTGACTTTTTGCTAATAAAAGGGAAAACTGTAGACTCATGCATGCGTAGCTGTTTACAGTTTCACTGTTTGAATATCTACTTTGTATGCTTTAATTTTGTAACCTGAGCAACTATTTCTAAGAGGACAGTATGTAATTTATCAACTAGTGATTTCTTACTGTGTATCTTTTTTTAAAATTCTGTATCATTTCTACCCTTTTCCTGTTTTCTTCTTTAAATAAAAAAAGGGGAAAACTTCATGAACAGCAATTGTTTTCTTCTTGCCAAAATGACTTATTGCAATGTCGCTGTTTTTTATATGATATATGAAAGCTTTAAAATTCAGTTTTAAAAATAACAGGTCACATTCCCTTTACTAAATATAACTGTCAAACAAACAACCTAAAAAAAAAAAACCCTGCAAAAACTTAGCATTCGAATAAAATTTTTTGCAAGTTACTAGCACTTCTCTGAAATGCTAAGGACCGGAGTGACTCACATTTCAGAATCTTTTGGATCTTGTAACATTTGAACAGACTTTGCCAGTTGAACATTATTAACCTGAAAATGCAAAATCCAAAATAAAAGCTCCAGATTTGGGAGCATTTCAGATTATAGAGTAGAGACGCTTCACCTGTATTACATTCCTGAAGTCAAGCCTGTTTAGCCAGATGGTCTCAGTTAACACAGGTGACAACCCGTGTACCTCTGTGCGCTGTTTTGGTTTCGATCCAAGATGTCCCCCAAATGCCTATGTTCCCAGGGGAAGCTCTGGTAGTGATGAGATCGTGAGGCCTCTGATTTTGTCAGTGACTCATCGGCTGGTGGTTGTAAACTGTGACAGCATTTTGGGGAGGTGATGAAGGCGCGCAGGTGGGACTTGGTTGCAGGGAGTGGTCATTGGAGCCTGGCCTCGGGGACCACCTCTGGGCCCAGCCTTTTCCTCTCTGGCTCTTTACCACACTCTGTTACTCTGATTTTTAGTGATCAGCGTCACCCTGCCATGTCCTGTGCCATGAAGTTCCTGCCTTAGAGCAGCTGGCCATGGACTGCGACCTCTGAAACCAGGAGTTCAAATAAACCCCTTTTCTTTAAGTGGGTTATGGCCGCACTTCCTCCCCACCAAAAAAAAAAAAAAATCACTAACGTGAATTGGATCTAAGGAAACTGAACTCCCTTCCCTTTGTTGGTGAGAAGCTACACATAGTAAAGCCCACTTCAGACAAAGGAGAGTTGCTAGTTTCTGATTTCTGTCCCACGCTCTGCTCCTTCATGCCTGTGTGACCTTGGGCCAATGGTTGATCTCTTTGACTTTCAAATAGAGATAAGTGATCAGAGCTGATATGAGAACCAAGCCAGATAACATACCTGAAGTGATTAACACAGTGTCTAGAACACTGCCCTTCTCTCTCCCCCTCCTTGTCCCCAGTCAGCAGAGACAGATGGACAGACAGACAGACAGAGACAGACACTCCGGGGCAAAGGAGAGAATGAGACATTTGTATCACATATGTGACACCTACATCACTGCATCAGTTTTATGGAGTTAAAATGAACATCTTATAATCTGCCAGTCTTTGAGAAAGATATTTATGGTAGTAAAATAGAACTGACTTTGAACCCCTTCATGCATTGTCAGCAAACCCTGGTCCACAGAAGGCGATCGGTGAACAGGCAGAGTGAGCACAGGCAACTGAAGCATGCCGACGTCCAGAGGAACTAAGGAACCCGTGACTCTCCGTGCAGTACTGCTGACTATGTTCCCAGGAAACAATGAGACGCTATAGCAGAAGCTGCTTGTGACAGTGAAACTTCATTGCCAACTTGACTGGCTTGAGACCCACCTGGGGATGAGTAAAGCACACTTCTGGGTGTGTCTGTGTGGGTGACGGGAGTGTGACTGTAGGTACTTCATCTGGTTACTCACCCTTTTCACTCGTGCCATTACCCTGCTGTTTCCCAGCTACCATGAACCGAGTGTTCTGTTCCGCCAAGCCTTTCCGCCACATTGTTCCTGCCTTGGAGCCAGCCAACCATGGACTGAAACCGCTGAACCCATGAGCCAAATAAACCATTTCCTCCGTTAAGGTTTGAGTGTTGAGTGTTTGGTACCAGCAACAGGAAAGTAGACTGATACGCTCTAGAAATTCAAAACTTGGAATGCCTTCTTTGACATTTTATGTTTACTGAGCTTATAGAAAAAGCAATTATTGTCGTATCTTCTGACCAAAGAGACAAGTTTACAACTTTTATGGGTCTTCTTTTGCTGCTTAAGTATCACACATCTCACCAGCTTGAACAATGATCTCTAGGTTAATTCTGAAACTTTCAAACTAAATGACAATGGAACCAGGGGCCTGAAACCTAAAATTGGATACAGGGAGTTTTCTAATTACTGCTGCAAGTGAGATTCACAGAAAATACTCTTGTATAGAAGTAAGGGAATTAAGGCCCAGCCTGCTCGGGAAACTTCTAAAAAGCACAAACCTCCCCATCATAAATTCCTGAACAACGTTAAGTCAGTGAGGCCCTCGTTAGCTGTTTTGCACTAAGAAAGGGGATGCAGTGGCATGAGAAGAGGCAGGAGCCCACTTCAGTTTTAAGATTCTCTGACTTCATATGAAGTAGAAATTCCAGGAGAAGAAAAGATGGTGGATTGATAAGCAACAGGACACAGAGCCTCCCCTGAGAGACACAACTCATGCCACAGTAAAACGACCTGGAGAGGTCCGGGCAGAGGGAGATGGATCCTCTTGACCCAGGAAGAAACTAAAGGCAAAAGGGCTGGTCAAACACGCAGCCCCAGGGCTATGATTGGAGAAGCTAAGATTAGCAGCCACAGCACTCTCTAGCTACCTGAATTCGTGCCGCCACCACGACCGGCCAGAGCAGCCTGAGCTCATGCAGCTGTGACCTGCTGCGACTGGCCGGAGCAACCCGAACCCGCTGGAGCAGCAAAAACCACGCCACTGCAACTAACCGGTCACGCTGAAGACCAAGGCTGGCGAGCCCAACAGAGCACGGAGCCAGCGAGAGACCTCCATTAACCCACAGTGAGTGCTGGGAATAAGACCTCCACCATGGGAAGGGTGTGACCAAAGGGACACGTTGGAATCCGGCAGGAGGAGGCTGAACTAGGAATGATAGTGACTTCAGTTGGTTGCTCCCTTCCCAGAGCAGATTGGTGGGATCTGCTTGGCCTGGGTCACGCCCCTGGCCAGGACCCAGTAAGCTGTCCCAAACCGATTCCCTACACCTAGCACACACTAACCTGGTGAAGGTCCCTGAAGTTTGACTGGCCCAGTGGGGAGGGGCCAGCATACGCAGCCCCTGCCCACACCTCAATGACCAAGAGCAAACAGGAGAGGGAAGAACTCTCTCCCCAGTGTGCTTCAGAAGAACCACAACCAACAAGGAAAGGGGCTGAGACCTCCACTATACACCTGTATGGAAGAAACCAAAAAACATGACAAGAGAAAGAAACAAGAAAAAGCCCTTAGTGCAAAATCCTGAGAACACTGATCCAGGAGAGGGAAACACAAAAGAGACTGAGGGCAGCAAACATGCTACAATCAGACATGGCATCAATAGACATTAAGAGATACCTTTGGGATCTTGTAGATGAGCTCAAAACTGAAATATTAAATCAGGTAAAGCAAGATATAAGTAGATTAATAAAAGATATGCTAAGCACCTCTCAAGAAGACACAGATGGAAGAAGGGAGGAACAGAAGAAAAGGAGAGAAACGTTCAATAAAGAATATAAAGAAAACCTAGAATACATGAAGCAGATTCAAAGAGATTACCAGGAAATTAAAAACTCCATTGAAAGCTGGCAAAACTTCTTGAAAGAAACTAAGGATAGACTTTCAAAACTTGAAGACAAGTTGGCAGTGTGTGATCATGAAAGATTTCTTAAAAATAACAAGGAAACAGGCAGTAACAATACAAAGGCTAGAAGACGACAAGAGAATCTATAATTTAAGAATAAGAAATGTGAGTGAAGAAGCAGGAACAAAAAGGAATTACAAAGGGTATTCACAGAAATAATTAAGGAAAACTTCCCAAGCATAGGAAAAGAAAATGATATTTGGATATATGAGGCATACAGAACTCCAGCCATCTACAACCAAAACAGAGCTACACCCAGACATGTAATAATCAGGATACCAGAAATTCAATATAAAAAAAGAATATTAAAAGCCATCAGAGAAAAGAAACAAATCACCTATAAAGGAAACCCCATCAAAATCACAGCAGACTTCTCGACACACACCATCAAATCAAAAAGAGCTTGGAGTGAAGTATTCTAAGCCCTGAAAGAAAATAACCTCCAGCCCAGATTGATGTACCCTGCAAAACTGTCACTAGAAATTAATGGAGAAACAAGATGCTTCCGTGACAAAGAGGAACTGGGGGAATTTGTGACCACCAATCCAACCCTCCAGAGAATACTGAAGGACATTCTAGAGAGAAAAAAAATACCAGGATTTCAGGAACAGTGGCAGAAAGGCCTCAATGAATGAGGCAGGCAGTAGAATAAAGGAGAAAAGTAGACAGAAAAATAGCATAGCAGAAAAATAACATAGCAGAAATGAGGCAGAGAAGATTGGCTATAATCTCTAACATAGATGGCCTTGATACACTTTAAAAAAAAAAGAAATACAGGCAGAGTAGATCAGGGGGTAGGGTCCATTGAGATGCTCTGTATAGGAACTATAATCAACCTGAGAGAGGGTTTATGGACCAAAAATCAAATATGAGAATACAATGCTCTATGTGATAGATAGGATGGAAACACAGGATACTTATGAGCAGCAGAGAACTACTCAGTCATAACAAAGGAAAACCTCAAAGCTTTTGTAGGTAAAGGAATACAACTTGAGATCTAGTTCAGGAGTGAGAAGGTTTGGAACTAGTTAGCAGGTGGCCCCCCCAATCTAAACACTGAGGGGGTTGGTGGGACCCAAAATGCGCAGCACCCTGTGGGAGTGAAAGGGGAGGAATAGTCTAAAAAAAGAAGGCAGAGGATATTGTTAATAGTGTACCAGGATTTAAAACCCACATTACTCACACCACTCTGCTTAGATGGATTATATTCTGATCCAGTTTGTCTACTTGTACTAGATTTGAGGGCACAGACAGTTATTCTGAAAACAGCAGGATACAGTACGGTAATCATCCTTAATTTTCTATTAATCTGAAGCTCTGTAAAACCTACACTGTTTTACCATGACTGATCATAATCAAATCTGGTTTGTTAGATCGCTGTTTTGTATTGACAGATTTTATTCAAAGCTGTTATGATTGCTAGTATCAAGTCTGAGAGTATAGGCAACTACACTGAAGATGACAAGATTCACGAGGATACTCACTCTGGTTTGATTATGACCTGCCTTTGAAGTTTTACACTGTCTACAACGTTTTGTTTTTATTAATATTGTTATGTACTGCTGTATTCAATTATACTGCTATATTCAATTATGCCTGATGATATAGACAATTCTATTGAACGTAATAAGAGACAACACAGTAACCATTGTAGATCAGCTTGTATTGTGGTTTTATATGATTTTTTTGGTTTCATGTTTTTATAGGAATTTGGTTTGTTTTGTCTTGCTATGTTTTGTTTTCTCCTCTAATACAGAAAGGATAGAAATACATGTAGAGACTCATGCATGCGTAACTGTTTTCAGTCTCACTGTTTGAATGTCTACTTTGTATGCTTTAATTTTGTAACTTGAACAACTATTTCTAAGAGGACAATAAGTAATTTATCAACTAGTGATTTCTTACTGTATCTTTTTTTTAATTCTGTATTATTTCTACCCTTTTCTTGTTTTTTTTCTCTTTAAATAAAAAAAAAGAAGTAGAAATTGCATCATTAAGACCCAGAATATTCCTATTAATGCAGATTTCAGGGCCCAATCACCTAAAACAGAGTTTTCAGGGGGTTTTCAGAATCCTCAGAACTAGCAACCAATGGGTCTATGTCAACTATTCAGGACTCATCCGGCCCCAGCCCTGTGGGGAAGCAGACTCCATGCCCGGCGGTCCGCACGTCCCGGGCAGGCAGCCTACATTCGCTGAGCTTCGAGGGTCCCGAGACCCAGCCCTGGCAGGCTGGGGTAAACTGCTCTGCACCAAGTGAGTCCCCTGGAGCCATTTCTCCAACAACACATGCTCGGGTCTTGTCTCTGTCATGTTTTGGTAATCGCTGCAAGATTGCAAACTTTCCCCTTATTATTCTAGCTATCATGGTGACGTGATCGATGACATTTGACGTTGGTGCTATGATCATCTCGGGGACACCACAAGCTGTACCCACAGTAAATTTAAACAACACTGTCTGTCTCCTACTACTTCACCAGCGGACCACTCTCCATCTCTCTCCACCTCCTCAGACCTCCCATCCCTGACACGCGGCAACTTTGAAATGAGGCCACTTAATAGGCCAGTAAAGACCTCTAAGTATTAAGGTCAGAGAGATTTGCAGGCTGCTTGCTTCAGTCAACAGCTTTAGTGAGGGGACTCCCGAAAGCTGAGATGGACTGGGAGTTATGATCCTTGTGCCAAACAGGTGGCCCAATAAATGCTTTGGCCTTGAAGGACACCAAAAGCGCTGCTCTGGTAAATACACGGGTGATGAGACAGTGAGGCAGCTTCATGACCAAGGAGGACAAAGCCTGAGAGGTCTGGGCAGATGAAGCCAGCCACAGCGGGGTCCCTTAGTGCAGGTTGCACCTATGCCAGCCCCAATTCTGCGCAGGCTGAGAGGTCAGGGAGCTGCAGAAGGAAAGTTTGAAGCTGACACAGGTTGTTGTCTCCTGAGGAATTAAGGGAGGACCATAAACCTGCCCAGCAAGCAGCCAGTGCTGATGGAGACCCCGCGGGGAGCTGACAAATCCACTAAGGCGATGGTGATGGGGTCTCCAGCGAGGAGCAGATTTTTCAACCCAGCACAGTCTAATCAGAGTAAGATGCTATCTATGTCTTTCACAGCTAATAAGGAAAACTCAACGGCTGATTTCGAAGTTTCAAAGCACGAGCTGCCTCTTACGAGGGGCTTGTGTAGCTGGTGAATTTAAGTTGATGCTGATGCCCATTTTCCATTGTGAAAATCCCAGGACCCTTGGGAATCCTACTAAACCTACTCGCCCGTGCTGTGTAGATGGAGTAGCACAGCCTGTGGTCAGCACGGCCTGTTGAACGGTTTCAGCCACTCTTGAGAGCAGAAAGAAAAGATTCCTTTCAAAATATAGTGTTGTTTGACAATGCGCTTGGCCACCCAAGAGCTCTTATGGGGATACACAAGATTTGTGCTGTTTTCATGCCAGCTAACACCGTATCCATTCTGCAGGCTGAGAATCAAAGGGCCATTTGACTTCTGAGATGCAAGAAACTTAAAGATTTAAGGACTCTTTCTGTAAGGTGATACAGACCACAGGATAGATAGGGACAGACCTGGGCAAAGTAAAGAAATAACCTTGTGGAGAAGATTTACCAATTAGGGGCCATTAAGAACACTGGTGACTTGTGAAAGGTCAGAATATCAACATCCCCCGGGGTTTGGAAGTCTTCAGTGTTGGGTATAACTGAAGATACAGTGGAAGCAGCTAGAGGACTAGAATTGGAAGTGGGGTCTGAAGACGCTGTGGTCTCAGGATCCTTCCCATGGATGTGCAGGTAAAGTGGATTCCTGAGAAGGGCCCTGCACCTGACGAAGAGACCAGAGACACCTGTTAAAATGACAGCAAAGGCTTCAGAGTATTGCAGAGAATCAGTGACTAGCAGGAGATGACTGACTCCAACTCTGACAGCTCTTATGTGGGGAAAGGCTGTCAGATAGCATCACGTTTCTCTAGAGAAGTCTCACATGAAAAGAAGAATCCATGGATGTGGCGGACGTCCTTGTTGTCTTATTCGGAGAAACTTCCCAGCCACCCCAAACTTTAGCAACCATCGCTCTGATCAGCCAACAACCACTGCCAAGGGCGCACCAGCATCAAGATCGTGGCTCCCGGGCACTCAGGGTCACTGGCATTTGTAAGCAACAAAGTGTTTCTTACTAAAATTATGTGTAGGCTTCTTTTAGGCCATGGTGCTGCTCACCTTATAGGCTGTAGCATACACATAACTCATATGCGTGGGGAAACTAAGAACGTGTGAGTCGCTCTTATTGAAGCGTTTGCTTTTGTGTAGTGATCTGGAATGGAAACCAAAGCCTCTCTGAGCTAAGCCTGCAGTCATCAAGTTAGGAGATGGGAGAACCTAAAAACAAGGAAAGGGTTGGAAAAAGAGGGCCCAGAAAGGCGAAGGCGGGCCCTTGTTAGACAGGAGTTCATCGAGCCTCTTCGTGAAGGTAAAAGTTGGGGAAAGACATCAAGAAAGCAAAGTACTGCTGTGCAGATGTTTCCAGAAAGAATATTCCAGGAGGAGGGTCCAGCCAGTGGAAAGGCCTAGGAAAGAAAGTGCTTGGTATGATTAGAAAAAGAAGAGGGGTGGAGGGGGAGGGAGAGGGGGTGCTGGAGGGGGAGGGGGACGAGCATGGCCGGAAGCCAGTAAGTAAACAGAGTGTCATAGAGACAGAGACGTAAATGGCAGAGTGAGGAGATCAAAACTTACCTATTCAGTGAAACCAGAACATTTTTTCCCCTGGATCCAAGAGCACTAACTTGCGCGAGATTATTACGACTGGGTTTCAACTGACAAGGATTAAGAAGAAGAGCTGTGAGCATCTTATTGGGTGAACTGGTGAGACACGTCCCCCTCGTCCCCCCATGCTCACCCCGATTCCCATGCCTGTGAGATAAAGCACACACTTGGGGGGAGTGAGGAGCCTAGAGAGGCACCCTCGACCCACAGCTCGCCGTCTCCCCGCAGGCACAGCGTGTGAGTTCTCCACGGGAGGCAGCCACCGTTCACAAGTCAGCGCTCACAGCGGGCGGCCAACCTCGTGAGGGTCAGCAAAGGACCACGTCCTTCGCAATGCCAGTTCCTTGACAGGACCATGCTCTGTCATTTGGCAGCCCAATGGATTAGACTCTCGATTGATTTTTATCTGCATCAAATTTACAGCCATGAAAAATAAAGGGACTCTTTGAGGGCAATCACAGTCCTCTGGCTACACTGTAAGAAGAGAGTTTAACACTTTGAATTATGCTATTGCTTTCAATTCTCCAGTGCCTTTGCACCAAGTCAGTCCATCTCACAGTCCTTGTGTTTCAAATGTCCCACGATACAGACCTATTCCAGGAGGCACTGGCCCACTGAAGACTTGGCACATAAAACAGGCTGTTCATTTCAAAGACCAAAAGCAAAAGTTAAAACCAGTTGCCTTTGAACCACATGCAAGGTACCACCAATGCCCACGCCAGAGACAAGAGGCAGAAACCACCGTTGGAAGGTCATTTGGAAGATGCAGCCCCTTCTGAAAGCAAGCAACTGAACCCAGAGCAGTTGAGCACCTTTACCTGTGCACACTGCACCAACCTGGGCACTTCCCCCACCCGAAACTCACCAAAGGGCAAGACCAAACAGCCCTCCTCTGGCCCAGCCACAGGCGGATCCCCTGAAAAGCCAGAGGGCCCGGAAAGATGCGCAGTGCTAGTCTACCAGTCTACTGCAGCCAGCACCACCTGTGGCTGGTTCCGGGGGGTCCTGGCTGAGCAGTAGGCAGCCCACAGCACTCTGGGTTTTGAGCTCAGAGTGTGACACAGGCTGGTGGCCACAGGTATGACACAGGTGCTAGGCTGGAGATTCTGCCCAGAACCAGGAGGACTTCTGCCTGATCTCAGGCCAGTGACTATGAATGAGGTGCCTGGTGCTTTCCACCACCACCACCCATACCGGGGGAGAAACTTGCGAGGGAGGAGCACCCCACCCCCCGGCACTCTCCTGCTTCTCTCAGAGGAGCTCACCAACTGCGGATTAGGGACCAGTCTGGGCTTGGTTCACTCTCTGGTACTGAAACAGTGACAACAGGGACTCCTGGCAACTCCAAACCAGCAGCAGGCTACTGGAAGGTGCCTGAGGGTCACCCTGTGGTGATAGAGAAGTCACTGCAAGTTCAGAGAAAATCAGCAGTCTGCATAGAAGACCTGGAAAGACAGGCGCAAACAAGCCAGATCAGGAAGACCGAATAAATCCTTCAAGGCCCAGATGACAGCACGTGCCCACGAGCACGGGAGCTTCCAGGAAACCTCGACCTCACCTGCAGCCTAAATAAGAAGCCAGAAACAAAGCAGATAGTATACTGTCAGTACGAGAGAGCTCTCAGATGGAGAATTTAAAAGGAGCGTTTTAAGGAAACTCAGTGACTTTGAAGAAAACAGAAAAGTGATTCAACACCTAACAGAGAACATTAGCAAACAGATGACAGTAACTTTAAAAACTTAAACTGAAATCCTTGACCTGAAAATTTGCTAAGCAAAATTTAAAGGACAATAGAAAGCATTAAAGGTAGGAGAGATCAAACAGAAGAAATAATTCATAATCCTGAAGACAGGTTGTTTCAAAGCACATACCCAGAGAAGAAGAAGAATGAAGAGTATTAAAGAGAGCCTAGGAGAACTTAGGGGCAACTCTAAAAGACCAAATGTCCGGGTTACGGCTTCAAGAGGACCAAAGGGGTAGAGAGCTTATTCAAAGAAATAACAACAGAAAACCTCCTCAACCTAGAGGATACAAATATCCAGGTACAGGGCATTCAAAGGTCATCAGCCAGGCTGAACTCTTAAGACATCTGTGTTGTCATCTTTACATTCCTGTGACAAACTACCTTACAGAAGAAAAGCTTTTGGCTCAAAGATTGAAGGGTGTCAGTACATGGTTATCTGGCGCCATTGCTATCTGCCTGTGGTAAGGCACAAAATCATAGCGGCAGAGATAGACTGAGAGACAGAGACAGAGACATCCCCATCAGAAGCATGTGCCCAGTGACCTACTTCTTCCAAGCAGGGTCTATCTCCCAAAATTTCCACAACCTCCCAATAATGCCAGCAGTGGAGGACTAAGCCTTGAGCACACGAGCCCCGGGGGACATTCCAGATCCAAACTATAATAACATAACGAAGCTTTCAAAAATGAGGACAAAGAGAGGATTCACAAGGCAGCAAGAGAAACAAAACAACACACCAGAGTGGCCCAAGTCTCCCGACAGCTGACTTCTCTACAGAAACCTTCTAGGCAGAGGAGAGCGGCATGAGATTCTCACTGTACTGAATGAAAACACTGCCACCCCAAATACTGTCCCCAGGAAAGCTGTTTTTCAGAAATGAGGGAGAAAGACTTTTCCAGATAAACACAAGCTGAGGGACCAAGCCAGGCCTACAAGAAATGCTGAAGAAATGCTTCAAACCGAGAGAGATATTGAGTTAGCAGAAAAAGAGCAGATATAAGACTTATTGGTAAGAACAATCACACAGACTCAGAGACCTCTGCACACTATTGTTGGGAATGTGAATTAATTCAGACACTATGGAAAACAGTATGAAGGTTCCTCAAAAAATTAAAGCAGAACCACCATATGATACAGCAACCCCACTGCTGGGTGTACACCGCAGAAATGAGGTGGACGGAGGAGAGTCCACGGGCACTGAAGTGATACTCGCAACAGCCAGGAAACAGAACTCTCCAAGTGGTCACCAGCTGATGAAGAGACGATGAAAATAGGGTGCAGATACACACAGATCATTATCCAGCCATCCCCAGGAGGGAAAGGCGGACTCGTTGATCAACCTGTACCAAGTGACAGGTATGAGCCAGAAGTCCTGGGGTGCTACTGAACAGTGGGGTGATCACAGATGACCACATACTGCCTATTGCAGAGGGGGAAGAAAGGGTTTTAGAAGTTTTTACCCTAAAAATTGCAAGTCTTGCAGTAGGCGGATACAGTTAGCCTGGTTTCAACATTACACAATGGATCCAGCACTGACACATCACGTGGTATTCCAGTGACACAATTTTATGTCTTTATAAATTTAATACACTTTTCAAAAAGCAAAAGGAAGGCAAGTAGATTGCCACATGCGGTGCCTGAAACACAACACCAAACAAAATGGTCCAGCAGCCAGACGGGAACGTGAAGGACACCACGAACGTGCAGGCCTGTGTGGCCTCAGTTAGAGGGTCTGCCTCGCCTGGCCGTGACTGGAAGAGCGACCGCTCTGCAGAATCAGCGTCTCCTTCCCCTTTTCTCCTTCTTTCTGTCTTCACCTCCTCCCCTCTTCCTCCTTTTTCCATCTGGTCCTTATCCCAAGCCTAGATGACCCCCGCCAGAAGGGCCCCGGCAATCCCCACATGGCACCAACGTGGGAGCCTTGGGGTCACCTCCACCGTGCTCAGAGCAGAGTGGGAGTTTGAGGTCATAAAACAGCTATACCTGAGCCTTCCAAACTATCCTACTAACCCAAAGTGCTACCACAAGGCCAAGAAGGGAGCTTCTTCCAGTCAGAAAGGGACTTTGGCCAGACATACAGGACAAAGCTCAAACATTATGTCATGTTTATACCACAAGGTACTGAGACATCTCAATCCAACCGGTTACACGGTTACACTGACCACAGCAATTGCATTTTATCTTTAACCCCTGAGGCTTGTTGCTTGGCAAAATACACCATTTAAAGAGCCTTTATCAAGGAAGTCTAGGAATAAAAGTGGTAACCCTCTGTGGCATCTTCCATCTTCTGGTACACAGATCATCTCGCTAGACTTCCTGAGAAAATACAGGTGCTCTGGAGAGTGCGAATAAACACTTCCCTGAATAGGAACATACTGAGAAAGAAAACGCAGTTAATTCCGGAGGATAACCGAGACCCACAACAAGTGAAAGTGTCGCCAAAGACACAAACACAAACTGCTTATTTGGAAATGAGGGAAAGGATTATTCTTTTGTCTACTGGTTGATTTTTAATTCAGCAGTTCCACAGGATCAAAAATGTGCCGTCTTTATTTACTAGTTCCAGGACAGCTGCCCTTCCTGGCATTGAAATACTTACAAAATTGCTCAGCAGTGAGGCATTTTAAAAGGCTGTCTTGGGCGGCATATTAAAAATAGAATTCTTTAACTCTAAAAATTACACTAACTAGGAGAATTCAAGAATCTACCTTTTATTTTTGAGATGAAAGGAAATTCTACTTAACTCTTTCTAAAAAATGTGCGTGTGTTATAAGGGTGTTGCGTTGTGGTAAGGTAAACTCTATAGATAGCAGATGGAATTTAAAGTGATTAGAGATGACAAAGATTGCTACAAAGTAACTCACAAACAGTCCCTTTAAACACGGAATAAATTCCAGAGCTTAATTTTATAAAAGCTTCTTTCATACAGATTTGTTCGAGCTTTAGTACATAAAATGTGGTAAACCTATTAAGCAAAATAATCCTATGTCCGGTTTTCTGAATATGTTCCCATCAAATCAGTAAAGCATCGGTATTTGGGATTACACTCACAACTTTCAAAGTTTAAATACTAAATCTGCATATTTTTAAGTCTGAAGATGTTTAGGATAGCACTTATCCTATCTTACAATACTGTGCTTGATCAAAATACCCATGCAGAAGTTTACATTTATATAAGATATAATAACTATTGCTCCTGCTTTTTTATTGCTAAAACCACACTTCAGAGGTGGTAAATAAATGTCTTCTGAATTGGACAAAGGTCTCCTGCTCTTGGTGTTACTGGCTTTTACTAAATTCCTCCTTAGCTTGAATGATCAGCCTCTCCCCACCGAACTGCACCTGCTTTTATTTCCTCAGGGTATTTCGTTTGCATTTGTTGGTCTCTCTGCAGTTCATCTGCACCCCACTTCTCTTTGCAATCCATTTTTTTAGGGTCCCTCCAGAGAAAGCTGCTGGCATTCCCACCAGGGCAGGGATGGTTAAAAGCCCCAGACAGAACCACAGGGCTTTAAATAACAATCCAAGCTGCACCTCCAGGACTGGTCAGGACAACATGTCTGCTTTGGCTTTTCCCGACTCTGTTCCTGGAGCTGTAAAATAACAGCTGGAAGGTGAACACGCCTGGGAGAAAGAGCGGCTTACAGGAAACTACGCTGGCTTACGGGCAGTTTTGAAAACAGGCCCGGTCACTTGGACTAGACGACCACACGCACAGACAGAGCATCTCACCCACCTGCTGGACACTCTTCATTAAGTCCCGCCAGGTCTTGTCCACCGCCGCGAAGCGCCGGGCCTCCTCGGGCATCTGTGACATGATGTCGGGCGAGCTGAAGATGGGCTCCAGGTACAGCCACGTGGCCTGGACCTTGAGCCACTCGTCCAGGATCTCCTGCAGCAGCAGCAGCCTGCCCTCCCAGTCCCTGTGAGAGCACAGGGGCTGTGGTCAGCAGCAGGGCCGTTCTCAGAGGACAAACCCATCAGAGCGGCGGCAGCCACCGCAGTCTCTGCCCACTGTGTCCTCGAGGAGGAATCACGTGATGCACTCAGCAAGTCTGTTTCTAAACTGGTAACACCAGCACACACCCACATACACACACGCACAGGCACACGCGTACGGGGTGAAGCACACCCCTCTACTCTACGTGGCTGCTTCGCACAGACCTCAGAAGAGCACACCTTTCCAACAAGTTACAGATTCCCCGTGAGATTCTGGGGACAGTAAAACGGTCTTAGGACAGGAAATGTGGTTACATTTGAGACTCATTTGTTCCCTTTATATGGGCGCATAAGAAACTTTATTTCTAGGCTGAACTATCTCAACCTGTAGAAAGAAACTTACAGGATGCTACATATTCCTAAACCTATTGGCGTGGCATTCAAGACAAGGAAGCATATTCAACATCACAGTGGGGTAGGAGTTCATTTCTAAACATGGAGAACAAATAACAGCTTCATTTCCCTAAGAGAAAATATTATAATTACGCCATAAGCTAATATATTAACAGGCACAACTCTTAGGTCCCCGTCTGTTTTCTCCATCCTGACAGTATTGACTTGGCAGTGGGAAGACGAAGGCACAGAGAGAGGAGCGCCAGGCTTGGGGCACCCAGCTGATGAACCAGAGCCAAGCACTGAAGCCAGACAGCTGTAATCACTGGGCTCTCAGAGACGGGCCGGCCGCAGAGACAGGAACCAGACCTAATAGAAACCAGCCTTTGAGGACGGATAGCTTTACGTGCATAGTAACACATTACTTAATTGTAAGTGGTGACCTGATATTTTAGATTTGTAAAAGCAAACATGTAAATAGTTTGTCAAGTTCCCAACCACTTTCAAATGGCTTAAAAAATTTATTTTTCAGTATTTTTCAATGAATTTGTCAGACTTTTTTTTTTTGCCCAAGAAGACATGAGCACCTCTGCTTTCTTCTGGTGTTCTTCTCTATTACTCTAAACCCTGTCTAGTGCAGGAAATTTCCCACTATACACAGTCCCTAAAAAATATACAGAAGCACCTAAGAAAGCTCCTTGCATACTGCTGCAGGGTGGCAGGAAGCAGGACTCCAAGCACGGGGAACTGGCTGGTTCCCAGCAGCATGTGTTCTGAGAGTCCTCTTGGTAGAAACAGAGGCGGAGACAGCCAAGCTGTCAGCTCCTCCATCCCAGGCAGAGTCCCACAGAAGCGAGTACAGTAGCCTTTTTTTTTTTTTAAGGTAAAATACAAACTGCTTGCCGCCAAAGCTGAAAACGTTGACAGAGAGGGTAAAAATGTAATATAAATGAGGGCATCTGCTGCTTCAAAGTGCAGGTGAAAATGACAGTTTTGCTCTCTGGCACTTGTTAGGGCCCCATTATGCATTTAAGCAGAAATTACCACAGATGTTCAGGGAACGTCTCTGAACGCAAATCTGGAAAATATCATTTTTACCTCTAGTTTTAGATTTATGCATTTCAGCCTCTATTCACAGACACAAAATTATTTTTGAGGGTGAGAAAATGAAATCAGACCCTAGGTAATAAGAAGCAATACCTGGTAGTAGGATGCGTAATCTTTCAAAAGCAGTGGAAGTGACCACAGCTGACCTGAGCTACCTCACGCGTACGCGTGAGGTGCAGCAGCATCGTCAAAGGAACCTCAGGCTCAGTACCTCGCACGTGGGGCGAGCTCGAGAACCACTTTACCTTATCTGCTTCTCGTAGGGCTTGATGAAGGGCGATCCCCGCATCGTCTGCGTTTTGACAATGTGGTCATCCAGCAGCGTCTGGATTTCATCCACCGCCGACAGGATGTAAGTCCCGCTCTCCCTGTAAGGGAGAATGACGAACTCTATCGAGTCCCACTCGGCCATCATCTTCTCCATGGCCTTCTCCAGAGAATATTCCTTGCTGGCAGACTCGCTGATGGTCTCAAACTTGTCGAGGTATGGCTCCAGGTTGAGGTCTATGAAGGAGAAGATGGTGGAGTCCTCGGCTGGCTGCAGCGGGTAGCCCACGATGGCGGACATGGCCTCCCAGTGCCGGGGGCGCAGGCCGGGGTTGCAGACCACCTGCACCAGCGGGATATACTGCTTGAAGTCTTCCACCTTGGATCTGACTTTCTTGGCCATCGCCAAGGCATTTGGAGAATTCTGGAAAGCCTTCTCCAGCTTGTAGAGTCCTCTCCAATAATTCCCTGCATCCCCCTCTACTTGGTCTGGATTCACTTTGTGGTAGGGTCCTTCCGTCCACGCTTTGTACTTGTTGCTGAATTCGACAGTGGTTTCATAGAGACGGAGATACGGGTTCAAGCCGTCTTGGATTTTTTTACGTTGGGGATATATCGACGGCAGCCAGCCAAAGGCCTCCTCTTCGGCATTAAACTGCAGGATCTGAAAAGATGGGCATAAAATGTATTGTTTCGCGTGTGGAATTGAAAATTAAGTTTTAAGGATATCTATCTCCGTGTGAATCAGAAAACCCTCAGGCAGTCCTAAAACTAAACTTCAATAAATCTAGAGAGATTGAGCAGGCATGTTTCCTGTATTTCTCCTTTTTAAACCGACAAATAAAAAGTTGTACATATTTATGGTGTACAACATAGTGTTTTCAGGTATGCATGTGTTGTGGAAAACTAGTTAACACGTGCATTTCCTTTCATACTTTTTCTGCGGTTGGAATGCTTAAAATCCATTCTCTTAGCAATGCTCAAGTACTCAAAAAGCTGTTTTAAACAATAATCACTGTGTTGTACAATAAATCTCTTTGATTGACAGTGGTACCTTATTGTAATCCAAACATTGTAATCCCTTTTCCCATCCTCTTTGGGGTCCAGGAAGTTTACTGTTGTAATCCCATTGAAACATTATTGGAATCTCTACGAGTTAATTCCCATTTACCACCTCCAGTGTAGCCACAGTGAGAATAAAGACACTGGGACATATTCATAGCTATGGGCAGCCAAGGGGTCCTGAGTTCAGTCCAGGTGAGGATGCACAGAACAAAGGCCTCACCCCAGTGCCTCATCCAGAATTTAGGAAGGAAGAGAAGGAAGTGGTCTGAGGATGAGTGACAGTGAGAATGGCAGGTAGAATTATGTGAGTTTGTGAGCTAGGCTTAGCTAGATGCTAGCAAGCCCCCCTGCAATATGCAGAGAGAAGGTTATGCAGAAGGACCAACCTGCATAACTCAATTGGGATAGCATTTAATGATTAGGAGGCTGTTACTTCAGTTTCTGATAGGTAAACTTTTGTGCCCTGGAAAGTCATAGCCTCTCATCTTGAGGCTCAAACCCAGTTGACATTCCTAGAGCTATGTGGCTCTGTCATCCTGTTGTGCTCAACTGTACAGGGAGATACTATGTGAGGACACAGGGAACTGTCGGCTGGTTTCAAAGATTACACAGTGGTACCTCAGCCAGCCCCATTCACATTGCTTAGAACTAATTGAAGGGAGAAGGAAATAGCTCAGCCAGCTCTGCACATATCAGTACATGGAGACAGGGCTCTGTTTAGCTAATGCTAAAACAACTGTTCTGCATTCAAGGAGAGCATCCAAGTTGTCTTCTACAGTACGTTGGTTCACGAGCTTAGTTCTCTCCTCGATTCTGGTTGCAAACTGATTGGATGAGAACTGACTCAAATTCAGTGGTTAGGTTTCATGTTGACCTTACAGGGAAATTGGATTTGGTTCTCATCCAATTCAGTTTGCAAACAGAATTGCAGAAAGAGTTAAATTTGTGAACCCAGGTGCCACTGTACTGTTTCTGTCTAATGGAAATTTCACATCGTTGGAGCAATGCCCTGCCATTCTGACCCCCAGTGACCACCATGCTACTTTCTGCCCCTTGGCTTTGACTTTTTGATCACATGGATGAATGATGCAGGTCCAAGGTGCCTTTCTGGACTAGACTTATTTCAGCCAGCACATCTGTCAGGTCCATCCATATCGTCACAATAACAGAACTTACTTCTTTTTTAAAAAGGTTAAATATACTCCTGTTTCTTCTCCTTCTTTTTAAAAAAATTTTTTTTAAATTACAGTTGCCAGTGAACAGTATTTGGTCACATAATTAAAATAATCAAAGAAATTTGTATTTATAGGGCAGTTTTTGCCCACCAAGATATAGTGAGACTCTGCTTCATTCGTTAAAGGGATGTAAGTACTTTGAATATACATAGATTTGCGTTAGACACTGTGGAATATAGTTTTAAAGGTATTATATCATAAAGTCCAATTCCTAAGAGTTAGTAATCCAGCTCAGAGGGCAGGGTGCAGTGGGGTAGAGATTTAAATGGCAGTTGTTGGGTAATCTGAAACACCAGCAGCGATGCTAACAGCAGCAGTAACTGGTTAATATAAAATGAAGAGTAGGTACATACATGTGCATGGGCACATATGTGTCCAGACATCTAAGAGCGGCCACTTGGGCAAGGGGACAGTGCCAGTGTTTGGTCTTGAAGGTGAGCAGGACAAGAGGAGGCAAAGAAGCAAAGATTCTCCCTTAGTTTTGAGGTGAAATACGTGAGGATGTGGCTTGTTCACTCACTATAGCTTTGGAGAGTGAGCATTAGCAATTAGGCCCAAGTTACTTACAATTTCAATGGCCTCAGTTAAAAAAACGCAGTTTATTTCTCTTATCTCAATGTACACTGGCATATTTGTGATTATTATAAACTCTTTGATTACCTGGCCAGATAGTCCTACTTTCAATGTAAGAAAAATATAGTCTGATTTCATATTTTTCCTTTTTTATAAAATCTAAAGTTAAAACTCTCCAACACAATATGTGGCAAAAGGTCATGTTTTGTCTCTTTTGGCTTTTCCTAACAAAAAAGTTAATTTTGAAATGGCAGGATTGGGAACATAGCGGCTGAAAAGAGAAAATACCAAGTCCAACTTAAAAACACAACTGAAATACCAAAGCAGGCTTCTGTGAACAACCAGCCACTGTGATTCCACCATTACTGTTCAAAACCATGGTCCCAACTCTCAGGAAAGCACCATGGCGCAGATGATTTAAAGATGCAAAATAAAAATGGAGACCAGTGAAGACACAACTGTATCTTTAAAATAAAGAGGAAGATCCACAAGATGCACTAACACCAACGGAAACAACCGCATGAAGCATCTCTTCAAGGTTTATTTGGGTCATTTCTCTTATGCACTGATTAAATATAATCAAACTTCTCTTGCTTCAATCTATTTCTTTTTTCTTTTCTTTCTTTTGTGTGTGTGTGTGTGTGCATGTGTATCTTTTTGAGACAGGGTCTTGCTATACAGCTCAGACTGGCCTTGAGCTCACTTTGTAGTCCAGGCTGGTCTCTGACTCACAATGATCCTCCTGCCTCAGTCTGCCGAGCACTGGGATCACAGGCATATGCCACCATGCCCTGCTGTGCTGCAACCTGTTTCTTGCAACGTGAACACCCACTGCTAAATCACCGTTGTCCTGTGAACCGGCCCACCCTCCCTCGCCTGTCTAAAGCAGACCTTGTCCGCAGCTGCGTCCAGCTTGGCGTTCAGCGCCTGCGCCTTCTTCAGGTAGCGCTGAACATCCTGCAGGTCTCCGAAGCTGGAGAATTCCTCGGCCTGCTTGGCGTAGCTCTCCATCTCCTCCACAAAGCGCTCGCACCGCAACTGGGAAAAGCAGGTGCATGGTTACTACTGCAAAGAGTCACAATCCCCAGGCACCAGGATTATCAGAATGATTATTGTATTGTGTCACCAGCAGAATAAAACGAGCTCATCTGGAAGAGGTTTGAGATCGAAACCACATGCAGAACTTCGAAGCTGAAATTAATGCACTGAGATTCCTTAAATTCTGAGACCGAAAAGCATACTTGGTGTTAGCTACACAGGAAGTTCTAACCGACACGTTGGATGAGAATGTGCTAAACAATAGTATTCTTCAGTATGCTGAAGGGCGTATGCCAACAAACAATTTAGTATTTGGAAAAATCTCAGAAGACTAATTAGGGACCTAAAAGAACACTCTGGTTTGCTTCCTTTGAAGGCTACAGAAATATCTGTTGCATTTTCAAAGATAACTGGAAAAAACTGAATTTCTCCAATTCTCACACACCTGTTCATTAAACATTATATTCCAATGTTTGTTTGTTTTTGGTCCCAAGAGCTCTCATCCTGGAAGGTATAAAGTAAACAGATCTAGATTTAAAAACCTAACAGTTTTTTTTCTAGCATAAAATACTGAGAAATTCTTATTATTAAGTTGTCACTGGAAAGCTATCACAAATTAAATAGCTCTAAAATAGCAACGAATGAAATATAAAAGGGCTGGGGATTTAGCTCAGTGGCATAAGCACCTGCCTGGCAAGCGTGAGGTTGTGAGTTCAATCCCTGGTACCAAAAAAAAGAAAAGAAATGTAAAAAATCAAACAGGGTTACTCAAAGTTAGATTTTTTTTTTAGTTTACAGATTATCTAGGCTGACTTCTGTCCTCTTTTCTGTAATTACCTGGCAAATTTATTGCTCTGGTCATTTAGGGGACAGAAAACAAGAGGAAGAATTTTACCAACATTATGTGTAGTTTTTTTGAAATAATAATAATTTACAATAAAGTACAGACAATTCTGGGACACCAAGCCATGCCATCTTCTAAGAGTCTATCATACGATAAGTTAAACATCTAGCATTTACTACTGGTGATGTTTTCCCACATGTTTAATTTTTTTTGACATATCTTAAATGTACATCAGAGATATAGCCCATAGTTTAAAACAAAAGATCCTTTGAGTGTAAGACTTATTCTCTAGAACACATGAATACTCCACGAATTAGTTGTGCTTTCTAACTGGGCAGAAAGAGAGCAGGGCTTGTGACCAAACCCTGTCTCAGCTGGCCGACCTGGATCCAGTCTCTTAATCTGTGGGGATCTTAGTTTCTCCATCTATAAAATGAGACTGAGACTATGCAGCCCCTTACTCAGGGGGTGGGTGGGGTGCTCACAGGAGTCTTGTGTGCTCTGGTTTCCATGTGGCCCCCAAAGGCCCCAAGTTGAAGACAAATCCCCAGCAGCATCCAGTTGAAAGCTCAGACCCTCACAAGGTGAGAGCCAAGTCCTCACACGTGGATTAATGCCATACCACAGGAGTGGGGTGAGAAAAAGGTTGGCTCACCTTCCTCCTCCCTGCCCATCCCCTCCTCCGCCCTCCCCTGCCCTCTCTGTGTCATTCCCTCTTTCTCATAAGTGTGTGTTCCTGATCGCTTGTCCTTCTGCCTTCTGGTGTGCAATGATCCAGCAATAAGGCTGTGGACCTCTCAGACTTGGACTTCCCAGCTGCCAGAAGTGGAAGAAATAAACTTCTGTTCTTTGCGAATTGCCAAGTCTCAGGGATTCTGCTACAGAAGCGTAAAGCAGACTAAGACATTATGTGTCAGTCACGGTGCTTGTAAGTAGATATGAATGGAGAAAAAGTACAAATGAAACAACCTTGTTCTCAAGGACCTGACACCTACAGGGAGGCAGACCTGAAAAGAGTAGTTTGTGACCCGACCATCAGCCCACAGGAGGTTACTCTCCAGTACCACGAGAGTGAAGGAGATGCCACACTGGACCCCAAGGGTATCCCAGGGAGACAGCGTGCTGGGGAGGGGACGGGAGCGGAGACAGAAGGGAAAGCAGAGGATTGGCCATCACCTGGGGCTATGCACCAGGTCACAGATAAGGAGTTCGGGTAGGAAGTGGGCAGGGCTGAATGGAGAGACAGAGGCAAGTCCCAAACTTATGTTGTAGGGAAAGGTCAAAAGGAAAAGTTAGCTTTGGGCACAGTGTTTTGGAGAGTTAGTGTGACTATGTGACATGAAGGAGCAGTTCACCAAGAAAACAATGATGTCCCACTAACATAAAAAACCTGAACTCAGCACCATAAACTATGTAAGGTACATACTGTTTTATTAAGGATTACTTGTGGGTCATGTTTTCCAAAGTTTTCTCCCTATTACCTTGAAACATCAAGAAACAATCTCACATAGATCAATATGGCTACTCACTCACTTCCTCTAACAAGCATTGTAAAAGATCCCAGTTTATGAGCATTATTTTCTTCTTCTATAGTAGGAGAAAGCTATGATCTATATGGCCTGTGAACTCAAGATGGTCGTGCTATGTAAAAAGTTAAAATTTAAACATTGTCAGAGTGAAAATCATTTAAAAATCGGTACCCACGATGCCTACCTTAAGACCTTCTTGATACTGTTCCGTCTTCTCTTTAATGATTTTCCTGTGCTCTTCAAAGATTTTGCCCATCCTTCCGTACCACTGGAAAACGCTGTTGTTCAGCCTGATGTCCGAAGAGGAAAAGTTGGTGCACTCAATAAGGAAGGCGAGGCAGTTTTTGGAATCCACTAATCTCTGTCCCAGTTCAACCATATCCATTGCCTCTACTTTCTGAATGTAAGCCTGGGGGAAAGCAACAGTGACAGATGGCATTTTAACGAGCAGCCTGGGTCAAAAAACAGCCCGAGGAAGTACACTGCATAAATACGCCTGGTCTTATTAGAAAGAAAGGCTTTTGGTCCCAGATAAGGGAATGCAGTGCCCTTTACTTCTCTTCTTCCCAAACACCTGACTAAAAAGGCAGAGAGAAAAAAACTGACACACAGAAAGCAACCGAAAACCAGAGGGGATGCTGCGGTTTGAGGAAGGTAAGAACCAGAGGCTCTCTGATCATTTCATTTATTCCTCCAGAGTTACATTCTAGGGCACCAAGTGCCCAACACTGTGCCAGGTGCAGAAGGACAAAAAAAAAAAAACCAAAAAAACATCAAAAATCCCCTGAGGTTTGCCCTGAGGGGCTGGGGCTCTCTCTTGCTGCAGAGAGAGGCTAGCAAACTGCAAACGCTTAGCAGGGAGGAGCACTGGACAGGCTCAGGCTTGTGGCACAGGATGGAGATGTGAGGTGCAGCAGAGGGTGGAGAGGGGTGCAGTGGAAGGCTGGGCAGGGTGAATGAAGAGGCAGAAAAAGCTGCAAAGTGGGGTTCACAGTGGCCCAGGGGCAAGAGGTTCCCTGCGGCGAAATGAGCAGCTGGCAGGGCTCCTGCAGGGCAGGGGTGGGGGGCAAAAGACTCAGGCTTTGAAGCTGGGGCCAGGCTGCATGCTGGGCAGCAGCACAAAACCACGGAGGAAGGAAGAGCCTGCAGCCCTGCCAACACCGACGGACACTCTGCCTGTACAAGGAAGAGGAAGAAAGGAAAAACCCAACTTGAGAGACTGGTAGGGAGTTCAGAAAGCGAAGAGCATCTACAATGGATGGAAACAAGATAAATATACACAGCCAATAGTTAGTTGTAGGTATTCTCTCAAAGCTCTTTTTTCAGATATTAAATTTATAACATTCTAATGATGCAAATTCCCAAAGAAAACTGCTACCTACCAAAAAATGAGAAAAAAGGCAATTACATGTAACCACCTATGTTCACCTTCTTTCTTATAACCTAGCTTCTGTCCATGAAGTAACAACTCTTAACTTTTTTAAATAAAAAATTTCAAAGCTCTTTTTTTACAAAGTTCTTTAATCTCCCCCATCTCACTGTACCTGTATTTCACATCTTACCTCTCTGTGAACATAAAGAAAAATAAGTTTGGGAAGAGAAGATTTCATAGCTAAATGCAAAGAATATTAAGCTAAAGAAAGTAATTATGGAAAAGGAGAAACTTCTACCATTTGCACAATTCTACACTGTTTAAATTGTAGCTTTCACAATTAAAAAGTAAAACTGTCTAGAAATATTTCATCAGTATGACAGTATTCCACTAAGTCTAAGTGTTTTCATGGTGCAAATCCAAACAAATAGGATGTGAACCATAGTGGTTTTCACAGACAACAGCTGTCTCCCTGGAAATACACACACATTTTAATTCAATCAGCATTCTTTGTAGTCAAATGGGTTTTTATTTTCCCATACTTCTGATAGGTCACTGATTTCTATCTTAATTGAATTTACCAGCTCATGCAGTAATAAACTTTTTTATGACATGGAGCTATTTTAAAAACTATATAATAAATCCTATTTATTAATTCTATTAAAGAGTATTGTATATGAGGGAAATTCACAATAAATAAGCCCCAATTCCTAATTGCTTCCACTGATGGTTCTGAGGGCAAACCCATGATGCTCTGTACAGCCAGGAGTCACTTTTCCCAAGTAATTTTCCTTTACTGAAGATAAAGTCACAGCTTAAGAACAAGCTACTCTTGTAATCATCCATAGCCAAAGATTCTCACTTTGGCCTATGATAACTACTATAAAACACAAGAATGTTACAGAAGGAATACAAATGGGCCTCTGTGTTTTACACACACATACACATGCATGTACACACACATACTAAAAATCCCGATCTAAGCCCAAATAACTTCTACATTAAAACTGGTTCTAATGGTTTTAACAAACTTTTGTTTAAGTGAATAAAGAGTGGGTATATATAATTACTAGAACTCCTACCTATTCAAAGTTTTGAATAGTTTTATCTGTTTTAAGAGTTCCACTTAAATATTTTAAAATCTAAAACTAAGAATTTTATTTTGGATTTTTGGAACACTAGAAAAAAAATCCTATAAAGGTTTAATGTTACCAGAATGAAAAGAGAATAAAATGAAATGGTGATTAACTAGTTGTTTTGCATTATTTTATTTGCCATTAGGCAGCTTCACAGAAGTAACATGAAAAGCCGTCCAAGTGAGACCGTTTCGGCATAGAATAGGTTCTGCACTGAAAGGTAATGTATTTCTCTGCAAACTATTACAGAAAATACTAATTTACAACAAAATACAGCTCTTATAGAAAACAAAATTAAATATCAGTTAAGAATTAAAGATTTGTGGATGAGAAAGTGAGGAGTGACCGTATGGTCCCCACTGAGACAGAGGACACCTAGGGTGACCCCGACGGTCCTGCCCTATGCCTCTCAGAACGGTGACACCAACAACTCTCTCAGAGGTGAGCGTGTGCCTTGGTCACTCCAGTCCTTCACCTCTCTGCTATCTGCACCCCATGTGTCCCCCCACGCCGACTTCCTTAGGTCAGTGAGAGATGTTGGCTCATGTGACACAAACAGGGACTTCAAAAACTAGTTGTTCGTACATCTATCACGCTGTGAGAAAATGCCCAAGTCAGCCTGCTGGGATGGAGAGACAGGTGTAGCCAAGGCGAACCAACTGACCCCCCTGAGACAGCTGTCCCTGCTCAGTGAGGCCCTTCAGAAAGAACCCCACCAAGACAGAGGAGGGCCCCAGGGGAGTCCAGTCCAACTCGCCAACTGCAGACCCATGAACAAGGCACTCAAAAAATGACTTTTAGCCTCTGAGCTTCCAGTGGTTTGAACGGATACACACATCGCCACGGTGTTCAGTAACGATACCTTCATTTCCATTAGTTCTGCCGTATTGGGAGGGGTGCTGAGAGCTTTTTCAGCTATCTTCTCAAACTCTTCACATAACCTAAAATGCCAGGCAAAATCCATTATTAAAAGACGCATGGTTGAATGTTGCACCAAAATGTCTTCCTGTTTACTATTCTAATCCTCCAAAGCATGAGAAAAGTAAGATTGTATTTGTCAGGATGTCACTGAATGAATGAAATGCAAGTTTGTGTTCCTTTAGTCAGTCAACACAAGTGTAATGAGCACCTATTACATCCACAACCACGGTATTAAGGGACGGGGATGCAGAAATAAATGAGACGGAGTAGCAGCCGCGGCGCTGCAACCCAGCATGGCAGTCAGGACCCTAAGCAGTCGCCGCTGCCTGCAGACCTGACAGAGACTCAAGACAGGTGCACAAGGAAGGGTGCGGGAGCTGACACGGGGCTTGTGGCCGGCAGAAAGAATGGAATTTCCTTGGATTTGGGGAGGAAAAAATCGTAGCAGGAGCCAAGGAGGTCCAGACTCTCTTGACAAAAACTGGCAGGAAGGTGAGAAAGCAGAAGGGTGGGTTGGAGGTAGAAGGTTTGCAACCTTCAGACACAGTGGAGAAGAGCAGACTCAGGGAAGGGGATGTGGAGGGCAGGGGCAGCATCCAGTCGGGAGGGACAGGGCAGTGGGGAGGGGCTCAAGGGTACAGGGACAGATGCCTGCCTCCCAGAACCTGGCACCATGAGGGATTCTCAGACAGGTGCGCTGGGACAGGAGCGCTGGAACACATGGAGACGAAGCTGAGGTCACAGCTCATGGCACCTGGACTGGTTCTGACAGGTTCTCTGCACCTCAAGTGAGCCTTGCATCATGAAGGGAAAATATGGGAAAGGCAGTTGGCATGAGCTTGGAGGACAGCATGGTTTCCATCTAGCTGTCCCCAGAGGCTTCTCCTGTCCCTGGCAGGGCTCTGAGGAGTCCTAGTCACAAGAGCTGAGCACTGACTTGCTGCGAGCAGCGGGGTCTGATGGGAAAAGGTGTCTTGATGGCCAGGACCCAGGTCCATCTCCACCCCGCTCCTTCTTCATCTCTGCTTCCTGTCTGGCCCCTCTGACCCTGTGGGCAGCTCCTGTGCCCTGTGCCCCGCTGCCCCTCTGCCCTGCCTCAGATCAACCAACTCTGCCCAGAATCTCTGCAAACTGCGCCACAGTGAAACGTTCCTCTCAGCAGTGAGGACCTCGGCAGTGAGAATGTGACTAAGACAGTGGGCATTAAGAAGCACAAAGTAGCTACGAAGGTGAAACAGGTATGTCACCAGGCGAAGAGCTCCGTGTAAAAGACACTTTCACTGCTCTCCCAGTGCTTCCGGAGGAAAACAAGAACAAGACTCCACTGGTAGACAGGACCCCAGCCTGGATGCCACCGTTTTCCCCTCCCTGTCACCTCTGCTCCCCCAGTGACTGTGAAAGCCACACAGGAGTTCTCAGCTACACCTTGGGGCCTCTCTGTCACACTCGTCCTGCAGCATGAGCTCACACCTCCCCTCCCCTCTGGGCTCTCTGCTTCTCCCTCTTCCCAAGCTCTGCCCTGAAGGAGGAAATCAGCGTCTCTGCTCTCGCTCCACTGCTGAGTGCAGAGTTACCAGGCCCCCGCCTAAGGTGCTGGTTTGTGTTTTATTTCCCTTTCTACATTCCAAGTTCCTTCAGCAGATTTATTCATATTTTAAGCCTGGGGCCTATGCCTAAGGTTGTAAAATAAAGCTTCCATCTAAAGATCCATGTTTTAAATAATATATTACTTTCTCTGACATCATCATCATAAACACGTCCTGATTATTTCTAGTATCGTGCCCTGTAACTGATAGGAAAGCGCCGGCAGCATCGGCAGCCAGGAGGGTGATGACACCAGTTACACTCCACGTCCTAAACGGACAGATACTCCCCTTCCACAGCACCGCGCAGGGCGTCTCCTCAGTGGGGGTCAGCTGTGCTAAAAGCCTCCGGCTTAGCCACAAAAGAGTCCCCACTTAAGATCACAGGTACTCGGGCGCTCAAGGCGGAATGACACCCAGAAGAAATGCCAAATGTGAGGACCTTTCTGGCCTGTGACCACTACGGTGGAAATCCGCCTTGCAGCTCCACTTTACATCCTGGTTACCCGAATTTACAAACCCAAAGTTTTGGATCACTTATGTCAGGGCTCTCTCCCGCTGCTTCCATCAAGTGACAGTCACTTTCCTTAACATTCCTTCCTAAAAGAATGAAAGCATCCCGCAAATACCTCACGTTCAGTTCCTGGTGGTCTCTGTACATCTTCGCTATCAGCCTCCCACAAATAGCCTCTGCCCGTTTCACCAAAGCCCGGATTAATTCTTCACAATGCATCTCAAACATCCCGAGACGGACACTCTGTGACACAGGAAACGTTTAGAACACGTGAAGAGGAATAAATTAGAAAAAAACCCAGATCCTCATCATTTTGTCATTTCCCGCAGAGTGAGTTTTGTATGCGTGACCCAAAAGCCTCAGAAAACTGAGCTACTGCTAACTAGATAAGGTGGGGTTCCAATGTTATGCTTGCTCTATACAAAAAAGCAATAGATGGCCATGGCAGAAAATTTGACAAATGTTTAAAAGGACAAAAGAAGAAAATGTTAAATTACTACACAGAAGCAAGCACATTTTGGTGTAATGACTGCACTTTCCAAAGGATTCATAGACATGAAGAAAAAAAAAATTAGGTTCCCGGAATTGTATAAAGCACTTTCTAATCAGCTGTGTGGAATTAGGGTCTCAGCTACCTGCACACAAAAGTCACATCTGTCCTTACAACCCCATAGCCAGGTTTTGCTACAGCGCTGGGCACATGCCATAAGCTTGTCACATACGCTCAGGGGACAGCCACTCTGATTCCTCCACTGTGCGTCCTGAAACTGCAAGCTAACGACATGGAGAGATGCTCATAGGACACAGGTGACAGTTACGTAAAACCAGCCGCTTACCTTTCTAGACGTGTACTGTATTTCCTCTATTAGTTTTTGATATTTGCAGATTTCCTCTATTATTCTCTCATAATGGTGATTTTCCTCAAGGAACAGGTCGGTGTCCCGCTCAGCTTTCTTGGAAATTAAAAAGTCGTACTTGTCATAGAGTCGAAGGTGCTCGGCAGGGGCCAGGCTCTCCCTCTTGACCACCTCCCTGATCTTGTTCTTATGAGCATCTACGGTCTCATCCAGGATGATGGGCTTCAAGGTGGTCGGTCTAGACGTACTTTCCTGGAGAAAGCGGAGGGAACCGTGTACTTTTTTTAAAGGCTGGAAGCTGAAGTAACCACGGCACTGATCTGTGTAACGGTATCAATTTAGGATGACATTGCTTCTTAAAATTTACGAGGTCTTTTATTTCCTAATCTCCAATCCATATGCAGATATTCAATCTGATCAAAGCAGTGTTTTAAAGTGAGGGGTCTCATATAATTTTTTGTCTTCCCTAAGGCAACCTAGTTTTTCACTGTGGATGAGGGAACAGTTGCTTGAAAATATATACAAAGTAAGATTCAGAATATATAGAGCAAAATGCACATTTTACTTGGGCAATTAAATGTTACCTTTTAAACATATTATAATGCATGTTATTAAAACAAAATACACTGGCTCAATGTCTTATCATCATGCGTTGTCGTGTTTTGTTTTGTTATTACTCACTATGTGGCTCAGGCTGGCCTTGAACTCACTACGGAGCTCAGGCTGGCCTCCAATGCCTAGCCATCCTCCTGCCTCTGCCTCCCAAGGGCTGGTATTACAGGTGTACACCACCACACCAGGTCATATTGTATTCTCTAATCGCAGATCTTTTTTCTCTTGAGGAGAAACCTATGGAGAACAGAGAACGACTGCTGGCCCATTCACTAACCTTCAGTCTGCAACTGTGTGAGCAACTGCAGGACAGATCAAAAGCCGCAGCTGCCAAGTTTGTTTTCTGCAGGGACGGGAAGGGGATCGTGGGGAGAGGGGGCAGAGGTGAGCAAGCTGCAGTGGCACGTGGACAGCTCCCAAGAGGATGCCAGGATGATGTGTCACACACATACAGTAATAAGTACTATTCTGCTATCACACTTAGAATGACAGAGGGTGAAGACGGGCCAGAGGACAATTTGAAGGACTCAAACAGATCTTTCATTTTTAAGTAAGATGACAACTGTGTCGACACCTTTCCCCTAAATTATTACTCTCCAGAGATCTACCAAAGAAGGGGTTTTTAACAGTAACGTCAGGTGGATAATCCGCAGCGCTGGACTGCTAGAGAACTGCGTGTGCGGCTCGGCTGTGGGGCATTAGCCGGCTGCACCCTCTGGTGGGCACTGTGGGGTGTCGTCTTGCTCAGGGCGCCAGGCTGCACGGAGGTACCAGTGCGTCCTCTCCCCCACACCTGCACCCCAGTGCTCAGCAGCCCTCTGGCCTCATCGCTTCTGAATCTTTGGGGTTACACTGCCTCCACCATGCAATGTGAAATTACTGGTTTTTGTGAAACTCGTTCATATTCACCATAGAGTGCGTCTTAAATTTCTTCATTTGTCTAACTTGTAGCTTTCAAAACACAATTAGATACAAAATACAGTTAGAACTGCAATAGAAGTTAGAGTGTTGATATAAAGCCTGATCACTCCTGTTAGTTCAGAGAAAGGCTGTTTTGTAGGAGAGCTCGGTTTGCCAGACAACAATACGAATGAACGCCACTCCTGCACACTCTGCCGCATATCACTGAGTCTGCGCGTGAGTAGCCCACTCGAAATGGTCTGCTGTGGCTTGTTTCCAGCCCTGACTGACTGTCAGAATCACCAAGGGGTGCACCAGGGTGAGGTCACGGGGAGCCCCAGGATTTGTATTGGAAAACATCACCAGGGATTGCTGGCGAACAGAGCGTCAGTCATCAGGTCCCAGGAAAGATCTACCTCTCAGAACACGACAGCAGGGAAAACACCATTCTCCTTCTGAGAAGTCTACGCTTTCCTCCTGCCCTAGACTTGTCATAGTATCCTCCCCACGTTAGGAACCCAGGAAACTCGGAGCCATTCCTTAGTCGCAAAATCACCACATCCGTGTGCACTCGAGCAATTGTAACGGTTCCTGCTCTCCACCACCAGCCAGGCAATTCTTGGTAAATTTTACATTTGTCTGTTTCCCTGGGTACCTCAGATGCTTCTTGGAAAAAGGCAGGATATTGGGACTTAAAAGAAGGCCAGAAATGAGTTGGAATTACACACGGAACAAAGCAAACAGTAAGTGTCTCAAGACATCTAATTAGGACAACTGGTTCCAAACACACAAATACGCTGTAGAAGGCTAACCTCATATTCACCATGGATAGCTAGGAAGCCAACCAGGACAGGAAAGCTACAGGGCCACCGGAGAGAGGGAGAACTGGGGGAGGTTCCAGTGTGAGGAGGGAGGTCGCCGGTCCACCTGGTCTCCACAGCACAGCACGGCCGAGCAGGAATGAGGGGCCACCAGGGACACAGCCACAGCCTGAGATCCCAGGAGGACTTGGGTCAACCCCACGCACAGCCAGCACACTGGAGGAGAACACAGGAAATGAAGGCTCTGAGGACATGAATCTTTAAACACTAAGAAAGAGCCCTCGAGGGGAGAAAAGTGAGGGAAAGGAACTGTTTTGCCTTGTTTCTTAGTAAAGAAGAAAACAACAGTTGCTTTAAAAAGTTGTATCCTAGAGCCGGGGATTAAGCTCAGTGGCATAAGCACCTGCCTGGCAATTGTGAGGTCTTGAGTTTGATCCCTGGCACCAAAAAATAAAAAATTTAAAAAGTCATATCCACAGTTGACAACTCACAAAGCCATATGTGGCTGCTAGCAGTGCTTGAAATTAATGTTTAAATTTAAAAACTTGGTAGAGTAAGAGATACACTCTCGTTATTTCCTCTCGAAATCCTCCCCCTCACTTCAAACACGCTCATCCCATCCTCACCACCTTCTGGAGCAGCCCTGGAAGTCTGCTCTTGTAAGCATCCACGATCAAAAATACAGTGAATGGTGCCACCCAATGTCATCTGACTGCAGGCTCCTAAAAACACGACACTGAGTTTATCCACTTTATCCACTGGGCCTGGCACCCTTGATTGACAGCTCTTCCCTGACATCCAAATGACCACGACAAGTAAATATTCTGAATCAATTCAGGACATCAAGGCAGCTGGGACAGAGCAACTAAAGACACTCCTTTAAAAGGACCCCAGAGCTGCTTCAGAAAGTGCCAGGAACAGTGGGAAAAGTATGCTCAAAGACAAGGGAGCATTGTGAGGGGGTTAAAGGCAATAGGTCCTTTACTGTGATACATTTCCTTTTACTTACATATTCAGCATATCATTTGATCACATCTCATAATCCTATAACAATGAGAAAAAAGCCAGAGAAATAAATCATCAGGATCAGGTATCAACCAAAAGCAGAATCAGAGAGGCCAAGAAGAGAATTATTACGAGTCATTAAATATAAAATAGTCAAAAATTAATACATATCAAAAGAACCAAAAGCTTAGTGAATACATGAATAAATCCAAAAAATTATCAAAAGTGTTCAGACCTATTTTAAAAAGACCTTAATAGAATTCCTGGGAATAAGAAAATAAAAAATCAGGAGTTCAGTGAGGAGGATAATATACTCCAAATGCATACTTTTATAATCACAATGTTACGTGAAATAAAGCAAGTCACAAGTTGCATACCAAATGATTCGACTTTTACAAAGATATGGAAAAATCTAAACAGAAATAGTTGAGGCATATGCAAATATTAGTAGGTCTATTTTTTAAAAATTAAGAATAATAACTCCAAGATTCAAGAGGATGAATCTTCTGCTAGAGGGCAGAAGGACCGGAATATAAGCAGGAAGGGGTAACGGGAGCGCTTCCAGCATCAGAGGTACTCTGCCCCTTACGCTGGGCTACGGCTACATAGCTGTTAGCTTTATTGCTGTTTAAACCTTTACCTGCTAGTATCCTGTGCTCTTGGGTATATGTCGAATATCTATAAACTATTTTTAAAAATATAACAGGGAGAAGATGGCTACTGATTGACATTACAAAACTCAAAAACCTTGAAAGTTCAGGAAGCGTCAGACATGTCTGTGTACTATTTAAACGGCTTAGACAGGATCTACAGAGGCAAGAGCACGCTATGTCGCGGAGCAAGCTCAGGTAATGAGGTGGGTAACTGACCACAGGACAGTTGTACAGAGCTGGGAAAGTACGACAGAGGCCTGCAGCCAACGGCCCAAGTCCTAAGCAGACACCCAGCAAGAATCCTGACCCTCGGCAAGCTTGTGGAGGCGTCCAGCAGAAGCCCAGGAAAGGCCATCTGTCCTACAAGAGAAGCTAATGGGAAAATGGTCATGTAATTGTTCTTTTCTAAGCTGATTTTCCCAGGCAATTCATGTTCTGGGAAGCAGAGGGCACCTAGCGATACCTTCCAGAAGTTACTTGAGGTAAATGGCATTATGCAAACCTAAGTAAGAAGGTCCTTTCACTTACCCACTTGGAATACAATTTTGTCTCAACTCTTGGGACAAAGTTGACAACCTTAATCATGACGTCGTAAACATTTTGGAGGATATCTATGTATTCGTTAAACTCAGGTTCAAATTTAATGGTGTCACTGTCAAGAATCAGCCTCATGACGAAACCAGGGTGTTCGAAAGCTCTGATAGAATCCTATGAGAAAGATAAAAATGTTTACGTGTATAACCATAGGGAAGGACATATAGCCATAACTATAGCTGTATATAAATACACTGCCGACACCCACACCAGTTCCTGTGCCCTCCAACGGTGAAGCCAGGAGCTCTGCTGAAAGCAGCAAGAGTGGCCACAAGGCAGACTCCATCCTCCTGGGCCTACAAGGTAGCCACAGGACCCAGGTCTCAAAAACAGGACAGCACACAGAGCAGTGGGTTTTGGAACCACAGAAGATTAAGCCCAAGAGAAAGAGGTTCCAATTCTAAGGCCCTGTCCACACCGTAACTAACAGGAAGCTCTTCCTGAGAGAGAGAGAAAGAGAGAGAGAGAGAGAGAGAGAGAGAAGGAGAGAGAGAGAGAGAGAAGAGAAGAGAAGAGAAGAGAAGAGAAGAGAAGAGAAGAGAAGAGAAGAGAAGAGAAGGGAAGAGAAGAGAAAAGAGAGAGAACCGCCCATGGAATTCTCCCCAGCCTTCACCACCTCAATTTCCCAACTGGGAATTTCTACTTATTTCCCCTAATCTTCGCCTAACAGGATACTAATCACATATCCTGAATCTGTGAGTTGACATTAACTGTTTTTCACAGCTTAAGTACGATGTACTTCCTGCTCTCTCAGGGCTAAAGACAGTTTCTCATTTTCCTCCCTAAAAGAACTGAACTGCACATGACAGGAAGCACACATAGGCGGTGGAGCCCAACTCACTGTGGGCTGTGTGATCAGGTCCGTGAAATCCTGCATGGAGACCAAAGCGAGGTCCTGCAGCTGTATGGTCATGAGTGTAGCCGCGCAGTTGAAAAAAGATTCCAATCTGGCACTGTTGTCACTGGTCGGCAATTGCTTTTTTTTATTACCTTGGTAGTAAATATTCTGCACTTCTGGAAACCACCTTGAAAGAACAAAAGACTTTTAAAAGTCAATACTCTCGGTGAATTACTCCTCTTACATTAAGCATCAACAGTAATTTCTAGACATCCAAAGGTCATCATAAAGAAGTATATTGCTAAGTGACATTATCCACCCTCCGAAATGTAAGTGCTGGAATATTTCACTTCTTTAGGAAAGGAAATTTTAAATCATAACCAGTAGAAAATGACTCCATGATGGGCTGCTATTAAGACATAAATCTTACCCCCGGAACAATGGTTCCTACACTTTTTGAAGCAATATGAGAACTAACTGTATTGGACATTGTGAGATACTGTTCCTCAGTCTCTTAACGGTTCTCCAGAGGACGTATTTGTTACTTTAAAGCTATAATATGAATAACTGGTTAAAGGGCTTAAGCCCACTAAGTATTTCATGCTATTCTGTTAACAGTTGCTTAAAGACAAATTAACACAGTCGTGCATTCTATTTGCCCTTTCCCTGGGGAGGGACTGACCTAAAACAAAGTTTCGAATGTGTGTGCATAGGAAAGTGTGTGCACGTCTCCATGATAAAGAGCTGCGTGCGATTTCACACGCACATCAGAGGACGAGTGTGTGTGCAGAGGACGAGTGTGTGTGCATAGGAAAGTGTGTGCACGTCTCCGTGATAAAGAGCTGCGTGCGATTTCACACGCACATCAGAGGACGAGCGACGTTCTCAGTTTATCAGAACCCTGTTCAGCATTACAATGAAGTCAGATAATTTGACACTCAGTTAAGTAAATGATTTGGACAGACATTTATCACGAGGCAATGAATAAAAACATGCACAAAGATGCCCACTGAACCACTCATTAAGGGCGAATCAAACCCACAGTGAGATACACTTACACCCACCAGAAGGGCTATAATGAGAAAGCAAGCCCACGCCTGCAGGCAAGCGTGTGGAGAAACTGCAATCCCCACATACTGTGGGCAGGAGTGTAAAATTCTACCATCCCGCGGGAAAACAGCCTTCGGTTCCTCAAAAAGTTAGACAGAGTGCTACCATACATACCAGAAATCCTATTCCTTCCTAGGTATGTGCCTAAGAAAACCAAAAACACGTCCACACGAAGCAAGCATTCCCAGCAGCAAGCGGTCACGGAACGGGAAGCGACAGCTAGTAGACCCTGAGTCTCCTCGGCCTAAGTGTAGTCTGGAGTGGGCAGTGACAGGGATGGATGTGAGCCACTGAACTACACACAGTACGCTGGTGGGTTTTCTGATAAGTGAATTGTATCACAACAGAAAATAGAGTAGCAGTCCCCAGGATATGGTGTGGGGCAGGGTAGCCGTGACGAGGGTGTACGCAACGACCCAGAGACCCCAAAAACGTCCTCACAAGATTTCTGCATTGCCTTGGGAAAGGTGTGCAACAGGAAGACTAGCTGGACTGGAGTAAAGAGAATAAACATGGTCAGAGGCACGCTGAAATCCAGATGACGGCGCGACGTCCAAGGGGAGATATGCAGTGTAAAACGGGTAATAACGACCCAGCGCTCAAAAGACGCGTCAGGTTTCTAAAACAGCCACCACAGAGGAAATCACGAAATTCTGGAGAGAATACACAGAAAAGAGACAAGCAGGAGACTGAGGGAGCCCCTGCTTCCAGGAAATGATGAGATGGTGGAGTCCGAAAAAGAGGTGGTGAAGAACTAGGGAAGAAGTACCAGGGCACAGAAAAATAGGTTTCCAGAAGGCTGCACACGGAGCCCTGCAGCTGCGGAGAAGACAGGCAGGCAGAGCGAAGGGAAGGATTTCGGGCTTGGTGTGGATGTCGTCACCCGTCACTGGCTAAGCAGGTCTCCACTGTGAGCCAGCCTCGGCATTTCAGACAAGGTAAACACACTCTGGCTCGCTAAAGAACAGACAGACAGACAGCTCTCTTCCTTATAATCCAGCAGGAAGCACTAAGAGATAGCTCACTGATCTATGCTTCTCAGCAAACACTTTGCAGTTAAAGGTTTGTACTCTGCTTTCTTCTTCAACAAGCATTTTGCTAAAATTGACAGTGGTAGTGTATTCCTGGGGCATCACCCTGAAGGCGTGGATCAACATAACTTATGTGTTCTATTCTTAAGAGGTCGTTTTCTTCTCTTTAATTAATTATGGGATTTCACTTTTAGCTTCTCAGTTTTTATGTTAACATAACATGTAATTAAAAGCTAAAATTCTTTCAAGTAATATCAAACAAAGAATTTGATCCTGACCCTTTGGAGAACAAAGGCAAAGGAAGGATTTTATCTAAAATGATCAATATGCATTTGTAAGTGATGTCTGGAAATCAGAAAGCTATGCTAGAACTTATTTTAAATTTGATCTAATTTTCATGTACTACTTACATGAATTAATGACCCATGATAGAGATAATTTTCCTATGTCATTCCAGAGTATATTGCCTGCCACTTACAGCATTAATTACCCCATGTGGCTAGTCCATTCTGAGGGTCAGTCCTCGGAGATGTTTAATTATCACTTGATAAGTGTAACTTCTATCGAGACTGTCAGCTCACTTAAGCAAGGCAGTTCCCCCTCCTGATTATTATTTAAATTTTTTTTGCATCCCTCACCCAGAATCAAGAGGAAAGAGGTCCATGTGTTGCATGTCTTAACGGTAGTTGTCAAATAGATTTCTGCCTAGTTTATGGTGCTCCCTGCACAGAAACCCACACTGCTCTCAGACCGGAGGCAGAAAGCAGCTGTGTACCAAGAAGGAAGCTGTGAGTCACGGTCACTTCAGACCAGGCACATCTGTGCTGCACTGAACACCTGGCAACATATCACAAAGAACCAAAGACACGCAACTCTGGTGAATGATTCAGAAGTTGCGGAAACGACATTTTCTCAGGCAGTTAACATGCGATAGACCCTGCCAGCCACATTTCTAAACTGATGTTTGCCCACGTGGAATTCCAAAACTTTACGTTTTAAGCAGAATGTCTTTAGCCATCTCCATGTGTTTCATGACGATGTTCTGGAAGCTTGACAGCTCCAGGGCTTCCTGGCGATTGTGGAATTCTTCTGTGTCAACTAAACGTAGTTTTCTGCAAGAGATAAAAGTGAATGGCAAGTCAAGAGCAGGGCTTTTTGGGCATTTAGTATTTTTGCCAATTGGCATCGTTTCAGAAAAAATACCATATTCCTAAGGCTTCTATCATGAAGAGTATGTTCTGTAAAAATAAATACTCATGAACATGAGATATTCTGAACTGAAAAATATTTTCCATTGATAAATTACATAGGAACACAGTACGATCTTAGGAAACTTCACTGCCAAGAAGAAGAGTACAAAATCTGGGATTATATGGAAAGCGTGGATTGCGTTTGGCTTTTTAAATACAGACTAGGAGAAGAGATGGGCTCTGTCTTTACAAGAGTCATTTCTGAAACAAAATCCACCCGAGCTCTGAAGAGAAAGCAGCCCAACCAGTAGCCATGGGGTGCAGGAGTTCTCCCACCCTGTGAAAATCTTTTCAACCGTCTGAATTTTTTCTAACACTTGCTGGAGTCCACAGAGTTCGATCCCAACCTCTCTCAGGCTACAGCGCTGCGGATCTTTCTTACATGGACGGTTTGCTCAGTTAGAATTTTTCTCTGGCGGATGGATAACCAAAATGAGAAGCAGTATTAGCTCTGAGTGCCACTATGCGACTCCCTCAATTTAATTACAGATTCCTTCCCTTAAGGAACTGCTGTTTAATTTCCATGTGACTGAGTAATTTTAATGTCCTCTGGAAGACGGTAAACACAGTATTAAAAATGTCATGTTTAACTTCTTACCTAAAGACCAATGGAAAATACTGGTTAGTAAACAAAACACATTTCAAATCTACTTATATTTGTATTTCTTTCACATGCTACGATTCATCTCCAGTTGTACTGCACCTGGTACTGGACAGTAATAATAATTAGGCACAAAACAAGTACAACCGTGGCTAAAGAAGCTTTCTGACAGCCTGTGTCAAACAAGGCTGTGTAATGAATGTTTTACCTCAAAGATTTCTACAGCGCAGCACAACTGCATACACTGCAAAATCATCTCATCTCCTTCTATGCCTCTTGGGGAACATGGTCGACATTACTTTGTGTTTTAAAACTGTAGCTGGAAGTCCAGATACAGATGCATGGGTGGGAAAGAACCCTGCATGAGAAATTGTTGCTAGGGCAGGAGCCCTGGGGTTCACTTTACCACTGAGCCCCCAAACCCACATTCCTTAGTATGTGCTCTGAGACAGAATTCCAGGCCCGGGTCCCATCCCGGATGCCCTGCGATGGAAAAGCTGTACAGACAACTTTTCCACAAAGTCTCTGGTCATAATTTCCCATTTGGTTAGGGGGCTGAATCGCCAAGCAGATGGTGACACCTCCCCCACTTTCTCAGCAGGGCCCCCTCCAGTCAGCCAGCGGAGAGCAGCAGTTTAAATCATGGGCTGAGACCACAGTCAGGAAAAAGAATCTTCTTTTTCTTCACTAGGCACTAACTTAAACTTAGCTAGCAGAAGAAACCGTTTCTATGACGCAAAAAGCTTTAGAGTGATGAGTCTCCCAATCACGGGAACCACTCCCCAGTGGCTCCCAACCACCATGCCTGTGACCCTCCGAGTCTCCTCTGAACTCTTCCTTTTCTTTCCCTGTCGCCTCCACTGTCGATGGCCTGCACTCCCGCAGCCACGCTGTCCTGAGTACTTATCACAGGACGAAACCCACTTGACTATCGGCTCCAACACCAACTTCGGGCGGGGGAATTTCCACAGTCTTGGCCCAATGCCCTGGACTTGGCCTCAGATCAGCCTCCGACTTTCTTCTCTGGTTCTCAAAACTCATCTCCCTTCTTACTGGGACTAAACTGCTCCCCTCAAACCCCACCCCAACTATCTACCTTTCTCGCTTGGCCTAGGAATGCTTCCCTACCTCAGACACATGTTTTGCTTCAGCCAGTCCTCCTTAGTTTCTCTCAGATACGACAGGCAATGTCCTGCATTTGTTTTTCACTCATTAGTACATCTTGGTAACCACCCCATATTGGTACAATTTCCTCTCTCTTACTTTATAGTTGTACAGTGAGAACCACACACTGTGAGAAAGCATTACCATTTAGTCAAATGCTCCATCAGGAAGGATATTTAGATTTTTCCAGTTTTTACTCAAAAACAAATACCACATAAAGGAAGTTGTGCCTATATAATTCCCTATATTTTCAGGTGGATCTGTAGGCTCCATTCCCAGGAAAAAGACTGCCAGATTCCAGGGCAGTTCATAAGTTTGCTAAGTACGTCTGGCTTTCCTCAAAAGGGGGCCCATTTCTTCAAGTCTCACCAACACGCATCATGTCAAAAATTTTTAAATTCTGTCCTCCTTGGGGGATGGGGAGCAGCTTCTCAACGTAGTTTTCACTCTTCTCTGCATTCTTTGTAGTAAGAGTCACAGTAAATATCTTTTAAATATATTTAAGACTGATTTAATGTGTATCCTGAATGACCTCTCATAAAGGAATCCAGTGTTCCCACCTAGCAGGATTTGGGGGGCTCATCTTGTTGAGTTCATAAATGTTAAAAACCTATTTTATCCTATAAGATGAGCTTAACAGTGGCTTTTAGCTCACTGTAACAATTTTTACATTCAACTACTGTCAATTATATCATATAATTTTGACATTTAGTTATGATCTTCCTTTTATATACTTTTTTTTTTTAAGCAAAACTGCAGGTGTGGACCAGGGACATAGCTTCGTGACACAGTGCCTGCCTGGTAAGTGCAAGGCTGTGAGTTAAAAAAAAAAAAAAAAAAAGCAGGTGCACTGTTTTGGTCGTATGTTGTGACTGTTTCCAAAGGCCATGTCCGGAGTGGAGGGCTGCTGCAGGTGTAACGGCACCCAGCGTGAGCATGTCCATTTCCGTCCAGGAAGCACCCCACTGGGTTTCCAGGTACACGTGTGTCAGAGGTTCGGAGGGGCTGTTTTCCCCGCCCACAGCCCTGCCATGCACAGACCGCACAGACTATATTTTGTGTGTCACTGCAGCTGGCTTGTTTTGCGTAACTTTGAACAAAGTCTGACAATTCAGCTCCCTAACTGTGGTTACCTTCACGGTACATGTGGCCCTGTGCAGTGGGTGGAAACGGTCACCTCTCGTTCTGTGGCCCTCCACACGGCTCACTTGAAACCACGTATGAATACGCACAGTGAATTTGCAGCAAATGTTTGAAACTGAAGTTAAAATAGTAAAAATAATGAAGGTGTGATAACAATAACTTGCACTTCTTTTTTAAAAGTCTCAATAGGGCCCCCCAGGACTCACTTATATGAGCTGTGCCACAAATCCAGCACAGCCAGCATGGTGGGGTTCATGCCATTCAGGTGCTCTCTCACATAGCTACTCGCGTTGAAGAACGACTTCCTCCAAGGCTTTGGCAAAACTTCCATTCTGAAACCAGAGAGGAAATAGCCATCATCTTTAAGAATCGAAGTAAAGTACTGGCCTGGGGCCCTGCCACAGGGGTGGGTGTTGGCAATAAATGGACTTCTGGAGCAATAAGGAGTCTATTTGAATAAAAAAACATGATACATCCCTGTGGGAACAACAAAACAAATGCAATCATGTTTTAAAATATATCACAGACATGCTCTTTAGGGGTTCGTCTAATTTCCGTAACAGTGATGATCAAATCGGTTTGCATCTGTAACACAGATAGTAACTAACTTTTGTCTCTGGTGCTGAGTCCATAAATAATTCAGTGATCAAACAGCAACAACCAGCTGCCTTCCACATGCAAAGATTCTCTGTTGGTTTCAGGATATAAAACATTTAGAATTTTTCCTTTATCTGTACAATAGTTCAAGGACATAGTCCAGGCTAGATACGGGAATACCCTTGACCTTGGTCATCTCAATGTGTGACAATCATTTATAAGCTGCAGTCACTCTCTGCCATTCTTATTAGAAGACACATTTATTCTGCAACTCCTGTGTCTTTTGTCCATCGCAGAAGTGCCATCTTTATCTTCCAGACCATGGATGGTCCCCAATTTATTATAATAAGACTTCCATTTTTTTTTTTTTTTGCTTTCTTGTGGCACAAAGGCAATGAATATGGGGTACAATTCAGCAACTGCTGAATGGTGCTTGAGCTTTCCTGGGCTAGCAACATGCTACAGTAGGAAGGGTGATCTCTCCTAGGACTGGGCCATGGCAGGGCCCTGTCACTCACAGTGAGCCAGGCCATCAAACCAGTCACTCATCTGGACAGCACTGCACTGCTCAGCTATGACGATGTGTGGTTGGGTATAAAATGCATTTTGGCTTTATAATATTTCCCAGCATCTGCGGGCTCAAACATGTCCATTGTGTGGCTACATTATTTTATTCTCATGATCTTAAAGACATGGTCTTATGTCATTACGCAGTAAGAGTAACTGTTTTTCAGGCATAGACACGCCAGCACCTACCCAGGTACTATAAAGGATGGTTTCTGTCTTTCCCCAGGACAAAGAAAAGATACTCTCTATAGAATTTATATGGAAATGGCTACCTGACCTGGGTTTGGGGTTTTTTTGGGTTTGGTTTTGTTCTGTTCTGTCCTGACATGTTGGAGGTAATTTGGGGCACTTCTAAATGACATAAAAGAACAAAGTAAAACTAAATCGGTTAATTACATAGTAAGTTCCACTCTTAAACTATAAAAGAAATTTATTCTTAAATGTGAATCATTTTTAGAGGGAATCTATAGCAAGTAGATTTTCCCATTGATGGTCTATATTTCAGTCCATGCATATTCTGCATATACATATTTTCTCCCATGGTCCTAATCTGGTTTCCATGCAAACTGCCATCAGGCTTTTATGCCCTGATCACAGATGAAGCCTGTGCTACCTGCTGTGGAGTCACAAACACCTATGTTGTTTTTACATCAGATTCTTTTGTTTTAATATCTAAGTGTCCATCTTTCCATGTGTCTCTTTGTCCATTTATTGACAATTTTGTAAATGTAGCACGTTAAAACTTAAATACATGAATAAAGATTGTGAAATATATAGACATGAATTTGTAGATATTTTAGATATAAATGTTAAGATATAAATTGTAAACATACATGAAAAAATATAGGCAGTGTGTAAAGACATAAACACATACGGACATGGTCACACGAAACACACACCCATAAAGGAACCCGACCACCTACTCGGCACGATGGGGTGGGAGGTCACTTGGCTTTTTATCATCGTCTTTCTCTCTGGGGTCTTTTAGAACAAAATCAACTGAAAAAAAATTGAAAAGATTGGATAAATACTTGTATTAATGATGGGATATTTCCAGGCAGTTGTAAAACTAATTCTATCAAAATTAACCACTTAAATTTTGTTAGAGTTTTTTTTTTAAGTAATGGGCTATTTGTGTGTTTACAAAGAAAATATTAAAATGTACAAGAAAATATAAAAATGTATGAGGGAACCGATCACGTCGGCCAGCCGGCCGGCCACACCTTGGAGAGTGCACAGGCCCTAACCCTGCGGCCTGCTCTCTCTCCATTGGGCCCCTGGGCTGTTGATCGCCATCTTTCACTCATGGTTTGCCTTCATCCTCCTGCCTGGCTCTAGGGAAGCGCTTTCTGGAATGCAGACATGTCACTGCACCCTGGCTGAAAACCCTTCAGAGACTGTCCTCTCCCCTCACACACCTGAAAAGGCACAGAGGCCTTTCCCACCGAGTCTCCATCCCCAAAAGCACCCACGTATCAGCCACTAGCCCTGACTCACAAGGCCAGGGCGGTTTGCACGCATACCTGCTGTCACCCACTCCTTTCCAGGCCTGGCCAGGTGTGTCCTTCTCTGCAGGGCCCTGTCCAGGGCCCCGAGTGTGTCCTCCGTTTCCCTCCTCGTTTTACTTATTGCTCTGCTTTAGGGTTTAAGGGTGTGCCTATCTGCATCCTTGCACTCCCTGGTTTTCACTTTTGTATTTTTGAGACAGTAGGAGTCTTAAAGGCAATGAATGCCACCTTCCTGAAAGGTAACACATCACTCAAGGCCATGTGGTTTCTCCAACTTTGAATACAGGATTCATGATACCAGGGTTAATGTCACAGTCATTGGAGAACATTTTTAAAAGTACATATTCCCAGTACAAGGATTTGAATTTATATTGGGCAGAAATCAGTGTTTTAAAGTGATTCTTGCTGGGTACAGTGGCACATGAGGATCCCCACAAGTTTGAGGCCACACCGGGTTACACAGTGAGTTCAAGGCCAGCCTGGGCTACACAGTGGGAACTCATCTGAAAAAACAAGCCAAAAATTTGATTCTTACGACTCAGTCAAATTTATCTCTATACCATGGGCTACAAAATTTGTATGAAAAGGGTCAGATTATAACGATTTTCAGCTTTGTGAGAACAACGATTCTGTCAACCCTGGGCACTTAAAGGCAGCCACTGGCAATGTGCAGAAAAGTGAGTGTGGGCTATGTTCCGATAAAACGTGAAGTGTAGAAGCAGGCAGCGGCCAGAGGAGGCCTCTCATCACAGTTCCCCAGCTACTGGTTCACAGAAACATTGTGAGCGACCGCATTTGAATTTATGACATCAGTAAGATTACTGCTTATTAATATTTAATTTAAACTTAATTATTCTTATATGTGTGTCCTATGTCTCACTCTCAGGCCATGGAAGGAATGTGAAGGGAAACACTGCCTCCCAAGGGCCTGAAGCCTCACATAAACTAGACACTCATTAAAAACACTATTGGGGAGGGAGTACTGGGCATTGAACTCAGGACCTTGCACACACTGTAATGCTGAGCTATATCCCCAGCTCTGTAAATACTTTGAGGGGTTAAAATTAATGTTCTATGATTTTCTTCAGAGCCAGCTTTCATTGAGGGATCTATCTCCACAAAGAGATTGGGTTTTAAACATTTCTTGGTTTAACTCATTAATGGAATTTGTGTAAGATCGTAAGTGATGTAGCAACCCTTCAAGAACAATGTAACCCAGGAAACAATTCCATGCATAAGATATTAACTTCCCACACGCAGAGAATCATCTATGCTGCACACATATGCAGATTAATAAGCAGAGGTACCACCAACTTACCTATTGACTTCTTCACACTGAGCAGATAATCTTCTCGCATTTCATCTGATAATACAGCTAGGCTGTCCGTGAGGACCTTCAGATGCTGCGGAACCAGGTCCAATACGTGTTCCAGCCAGGAGTTTTCCATTGGGGCCACGTGGTCTGTGTCGATTCCGTGGTGAATGTAATAATAATGCTTCTACAAAGAGGAGATAGGGAAATGAGGTATAGAAATGCATTTCTCAAAGTAGAGAAACACTGAGAAAACCCAAGCGCTGCAGCAAAGTATTTATAAGTAATAAAAAGTGTTTTCTTCAATTCATGTGAGTATTTTTTTTTGGTACCAGGGATTGAACTCATGACCTTGTGCTTGCCAGGCAGGTGCTTGTGCCACTGAGCTAAATCCCCAGGCCACGTGAGCATTATTTGAGATCTCTTAAAATTAAAAATATATATTCATGAAATTAAAACTCTTGTGTCACTTCATGAAACATCAAGTTATATTATCAAATGTCTGATGTACTTATCAGAGTCCATGCTGAATTAGAGCTCAGTGTTTTATAATTTTTAGAAAAAAACCAGTTTTATTCTTTTACCATTAATAATCAGAAGTAGAGCTTAAAAGCAAATTAGTATCCCTTATATGTTAATCACAGAAATGTATGCAACAGGATGTGTAACTGGCCTAATAATATCCCATATAATTTTATACCTGCTATCACATTTTTTCATACAAAATTCACTTAAAACCTGATATTATTTCTCCAAAAATAATTTAACTTCACTATATTTTCACAAGTATTTATACTGAATTTTTTAGAAAAAAAATGTAAACCTCAAAATACTTTCAAATTAGGAATGTGGAAGACTTTAACAAGTGGGAATAGGGATGCTCGCCTATACTCCCAGCTCCTTTGGGAGATGAGGAGAGAGGATCATCTCGGTCTACAGTGACGGCGAACCTTTCAGAGACGAGTGTCCGAACTGCAACCCAAAACCCACTTATTTATTACCAAGTGCCAACACTGCAATTAAACCTGAATACTGAGGCTTTAGTTCAGAAAAAACAATTCATACATTAACTTCTTCTCTCTTAAAAGAAAAATAACACGTTGTGCTATAGGTTTGCCATCAGCCATCTAGGAGTGTGAGTCTAGCTGGGGTAACATAGCTAGAGCCCCATCTCGAATTTTAAAAAGTCTTGATACTTACTCTGCACTTGAGGAAGTTACTATGCCCTGAAAGGTATATTATACAACTAAAGTCATTTGTCAAAGAGAATAAAGGCATGTAAAAGCCATACCTGACTCAGACTAACTTTAAGAAAGTGGTAGCCCTGAGATTCTTTAATTTTGGTCTTAGATGGTAAAAAAGGAGAATTATTTACTCTAGTTAATCCAATGGAAGGACTTTATGAAACTCTGTATTTACTTCTATACCCACAGAATTCCACAAGGAAGGAGCACAGAAAAATATCTTTGACTGCTTCCTTCCTTTTCAGTGCTACAGACAAAAGAAACCACTCCTTACCAAGATGTCTTTCTCTATGGCAGAGGTGGTCATTTTTGAAATTTCCATTTCTTCAGGGATAGCCGACTCTAAACCAACCTCTTGTTGCCTAAGAAAATGACAAACACAATGTTTGAAAAGTTTATCAAGGGCAGTTAGATCACAAAATAATGGATATAAAATCAACTGTTTCCTACTAAATCATAAGAAAAAAATTGTTGGACATTCTGCAAATGGTGTAAATATTTTTTTAGTACCATATTCCTCCCAGCATACTTCCTCTGTATTTGTAGAAAGACGATTGTACCGAAAGTGATTTATAAGACCAGGTTCAAAGGCCACGGCTTATTCATTCTCTTCATTACCACAAAATCAAGTGCTACACTATTCCTCAAGGCAGCTTGGTCATTTGGAAGGAGTCACAGATATAGTCTTCAAAGTACTGCTCTTAGATCTCTAGAGATGTACACGTCAGCAGTGAGTGACACAGAACCTTGTATGCTCCCCTGTATTTTTAATGGTGACATGTTCACATAATACTGTAATGTTTACACTTCAATTCAATTCAGAGCCTGTCACATCAGAGCCACATATTGGGACTTTTTTTTAGCAGAAAGACACAATTCACATCTTCACGGAAAAGTAAATTTTTCTGGAATACTTTTAACTTCTTCAGCATTATTGTGTCATGCTTTAAATTCCAACTCTGTCAGTAATGCTGCATAACAAAACATTCCTTCCCCCTAACTGGTGAGTGGAGAGGGGAGGTTTATTGGACACCTGTCTAAGATACCATATCAAAGTGGGTACCCAGAAATAATCTTTAAATTTGTCTCTTGCAAACCTGGGAATCCAAAATTTTGTGTAAATTACCCTTCTTCAATTTATATGAAGACAATTATATGAAGAAAAATAAATTACTAAACTACAATAATTTAAATTATATGAAGAAAAAAGTCACTACTTGGGTAGTGTTTCTGTTGAATTCGGTACACAGTAGGTATTCAGGAAATGTTCATCAAGTCCAGGAATGTGAGTGTGAAAGGGGCAGAAGGAGATCTTCCGGGTATTAAGTAATTAGAAAGAGAAGAACTGCTTATTCTAACCACAGATGGGATCCCATTATGTTAATGATTGTGCAGAAAAGAGTAATCAATACAATAGTAAGGTATTTCAGGAATCAAGAAATTGGTGTTCATCTTCTACCATGATAATGCGCATGACCTTAATAACTTGTAGGTTTTTTTAACTGGCAGAAATGTTCATCTTACCACTTGCTGATTCCTGAGAGTTAAATGTTCTTCATTCTCTAGGAATAATGCGAGCTGGGAACAATGCTGCCAGGCCAGGTAGGGAGGAGAAAGAAGGCACACAGGTTGTAGGAGCAGATATGGTCGCTCTTGCAGTAAGAGCGAGGACCCTTTCAACCTTGTGACTCTGTGACTCTGTCATTCTAGGGCTACAGACAAAGATTCTGCTCACCAGAAACAAATGATCAATCAATCAGATGATTGACTTTGGTTTTTCATTCTAGCAATGTGTGGAATACTACATTAGTTGCTTTTCATATGCTAAAGTATATATCTATATCAAGTAAACTAATTTAATTAGTAACTTGATAATTTTCCCATACAAAAAAGTTCAGGTCCAAATACCTTCACTAACAAATTCTATCAAACAAGGAAAAAATAATATAAATTCTATATAAACTCTTTCAGAAAATATGAGCGATGAAAATATATTCCCAACTCATTTCCTGAGATGAATAGTGACCTGATATCAAAGTCCAGACTATAATAAGAAAAGTGCTCATGAATATAGGCTCAAAAATTCATAAAATATTATCAAATCCAATAACAAATTAAAATGATTATACATCAGCACTGAGACAAAAGCCAGTGGTCACCTCCAGAGACAGAGAAAAAGCATTTAACCAAAGCCCAGCAGCCACTCATGATAAAATCTCTCAAGGACGGGGAAAGAAAAGAAACTTTCTAAGCATTAAGGGAGACCTTTTGTTTTTGTTTACATGTTTATCAGCCCTTGTTCTCATTTTATGCGTTTTTTAATTTAGCTTTTAAATTTATTTATTGTAAATTGAAAAGTTATACTTTTATACATTTGGAGGTAAAAAGGAATATTACAGTTTATAAGTACAACAAATGCAATAATTAAATACAGTAAAATATCACCTTAAATATTTACTGTAATGAGAATGTTTGAAATATACTTAGTGAGTTTAAAATGTACATTATTTATTATTTATCATATTTACCACACTATGTAAAGATTCTCAGAGGAAAAAAAAAAAAACTTTTTTCTTTTCATACCAGGGATTGAACTCATGACCTCACGCTTGCCAGGTAAGCACTGTGCTGCTGAACTACATCCCCAGCCCCTATATCCTTATTTTTAAAGGCAGAATAGTATCCCACTGTTTATATATATATTTACTGCATTTTCTGTTGATGGGCACTTAGGTTGACTGATTCCCTAATTATTTCAGACAATGAACAGGAGAGTGATAGTATTTCTCTGAAAAAGAGATTTAATTGCTTTCCATAAAACTGGGTCTCTTTCATGTTAAAATCTTGCACTTTAAAAACATTTATTTCTAAGTATTGTTCTTTTTATTTTAGTATGAATAGAATTATATAATCTCATTATCTAGTTATTCTCTGCCATTAAATAGAAAAGTCAATAGATTTTTGCTTATTGATCTCACACTCTAAGATTTTGCTAAACTTTCTTGTTCTAGTGCTTTTTAAGTTTCCTTAGAATTTCCTGTATATATGATTGTGCTACCTAGAAATAAAGACAATTGTAGTTCTTCATCATCAACCAAGATGTTCTTCATTTCTTTCTTTTTTTTCCCATTTGACATGTTTTAGGTCCTTTGGTACATAGTGAAAGAGAACTGATGAGAAGGGAGTTCCTGATATTTGGGGGTAAAGCACTCCAATTTTTACATCTGTGTGGGATATTAGTGGGATATTAAAGATACCTTTATGGAGAAAAGAAAACCCTTGTCAGAATAAACCCATTAGTAGAAATGTAAATGAGCACAGCCATTATGGAAAATTCTGTAGAGGTTTCTCAAAAATCTAAAAGTTGAATTTCCATCTGATCTAGCAATCTCACTTCTGGGTGGTTATCGCAAAGATTCGAACTCGGTTTCAAGTTGTACGAGAAGTCCTCTTTCCTGAGTGTCTTTAAGTCACGCTGCCATGGCTGCCCCATGTTCTTAACTGATTCCTTGTCACCTAGACTTTTGGGAAGAGCTAGTAACACGGTGCAGATCTGGGGACAGGGTAGAGGAAGACACACAGCCGATGACTCTACAGGTCTCACTTTCTGTTGTGTGGCACTGAGCAGCAGCATTCACTGTATTCTGATCACACCTGAGAATGACATTCATGAAAGAGGGCTTCCCTGAACTGCTTCAGAAGTGGCAAGAAAGATGGCAAAAGTATGTTTGAAAGGAGGAGTATGCTGAGGGGCAGGGTAACGTATCTTTTACTGTGATGAATTTTAATATTAAACATTTATCTTATTTTTTATCATTCTCCATATAAGGAAAAATCTCTTAAATATGATTCCCAATGCATGAACAATAAAAGAAAAAGTGATAAATTGAAATTTTTCAACTGTTAAAACTTCAAAAACAACATCATGAAGAAAACAAAAAAGATAAGCCACATACTAGTAGAGAGTATCAGCAAATGACTTCTATGAAAAGAACTTATATAGGAAACATACAAAAACTGTACCAAAGCAAAATAAAAAATAATCCAATAAAAAATGAGTGAAGTATCTAAGTAGATACTTGACCAACAATTTATATGAGTGCCAAACAAGAAAAATGACCATGTATTAAAATACATTTAAGGAAAATACATCTTAAAGACATAATAATATGCAACACATGTACTAGAATCACTAGATGGAGGAAACAAAACTAAAGAAATTGCATTATTTATGGCATTGCAAAATGGTATAGCTGCTTGGAAAACCATTCTGTGAAATCTCAAAAAGTTAAACTTGAATCTACCACATAACCCAACATTTCTATATTTAGGTAGTTACCCAGAGAAAGTGAAAAGTCATGTTTACCAGAAGACTTTTATGCAAATGTTCATAGCAGTATCATTGAGAACAAAAACAGAAACAAAGAGCATAAAGCTCTATTAAAAAATAAGTAAACCTATAAAGAAAGAAAGCAGATCAACTACTGCCTGAGCAGCAGAGGGAAGAGATGATTAATTAAGATGGGTACATGGATGATCAAAGTACTATATTCTAAAAGTAAATTTTGGTGAGCATTGTGAAACTATAGAAGTTCACTAAAACTCATTAAATTTTATGCTTACTTTACACCTAACATAGGAAAAATTGAATGATTTGTAAATCCTCTCTCAATAAAGCTGTTTTTTTTAAAAAAGGTTTATGTGCCATGCCTGAAAATAAAATGTTCCAACAGAGAGAGAGAGTGAGAGAGAGAGGGAGAGGGAGAGGGAGAGAGATAATGAGAGGGGGAAGAGAGGGAGAGATTCAGCTATTTAAATTTGATAAAGGGGCTAAAACATGTACTGGAGGAGAAACTGGCTATCTACATGAAGAAGACCGCTCACTTTGGTGGCACATGTACAGACAGAAGATTGAATCTAGACCCATATGTTTCACTATGTACTAAACTAAAATCAAAATGGGTAAAGATCTGCATGTTAAAAAAGAAGATAAAATAGATAAAATTCTTGAAGTCATGGGCATAGGCAAGGACTTTCTGAACAGAACCCCAATGGCACAAGAAATATTACCAAGAATTAACAAATAGGGTAATACCTGAATACAGAGACAACCTACAGAATGGGAAAATTTTTTCTATCTGTTCCTCAGACAGAGGACTATTATCTAGAATATCCAATGAACTTAAAAATTAGAACCCCCAAAATACAAGACCCAATCGAAAGGCAGCTGATATGAATAGAAGTACAAATCACTAATACAAATATTAAAAATATTCAGCATCACTGACTGTCAGAGAGATGGAAATTTAAACAACACTGAGATTCCATCTCATTCAAGAAAAAAATGGCTATCCTTGAGAAATCAGATAATAACAAATGCTAGCAAGGGGAAAAGAAAGCCCTGTACATTGCTGGTAGGAATGTAAGCTAGCACAACCACAACGGAGATCAGGATGGAGATTCAGCAAAAAACTAAAATAGAAATTCCATTTGACTCAGCTCTCCTCTTTCTAGGTATCTTCCCCAAAGAGTTAAAGGCATACTACAGTGATCACACACACACACACACACACACATACACACGCACACACACGTTTATAGTAGCACACTTCATAATAACTAAATCTTTAATAGCTAAATCTTGGAAACAACCCAAATGCCCATCAACTGAGGAATGGATAAAAAAAGATGTGGTATTTTTATACAATGGAGTACCACTCAGCTATAAAGACAGACCACACTGAGGCTTTTATATGTAAATGGATGTAACTTGAGACCATACTCATAAGTGAAATCAAACTCACATGTATAAATATCATATTGTGTCCCTAGTGTAAGAAACTGAAAGAGTAAATAAGACTCCAAATATTCAGTAAGTACTGTGAAAGGGCAAGAAACTGTTCAAAGAGGAAAAAAACATAATAGCTAAATCTTGGAATCAGCCTGTATGTCCATCAGCAGATGAACAGATAAAGAAAACGTGGTATTTACACATAACAGAGCACTACTCTGCCATAAAGAAAGATAAACTTGAGGCATCTGCAAGAAATTGATGCAACCCAAGACTATGTTAAGTGAAATAAATCAGACATGCAAGCTTAAATACCCCAAGGTTTCTTTTATATGAAAAATCCAAATTATAAACGCAAATTACAAAGGGCAAAATGAAAGCCAGATAATAGAAAGTACAGGGATAGATCTTTGTCAAGTGGGAAGAGAAGCAAGAGATGGAGGGAGAGAGGGGAGGGAAGGGCAGAGGGCTGAAAATAAGAATTAAGATGTTTTATGTACATGTATCAGCTCCACTCAAGTAACGTGAATATTATGTGCTGCACACATGTCCTAATAAAAAATACGAACTGATAAAAATAAAAGGAGTGAGGGTATAAGAGTCCAATACAACAAAACAAAGTTTACAAAGTGAGGACAAATGACATGGGCTTCTCATTCACAAGAATGCTCGATGGAAACAATGGTTAGTATTTGTGACCCACTCGCTTCCTGATGCACAGCAGAAGTTACCATTACACATTAATTTTATTGTCAGATCAGTCACTGATTCAGGAACAAGGAAGAAACTGAGCCTTTTGCAGATATGAAAGTCTAGAGCTCCCTGCACAGAGTCTCACAGCGAGAAATACTAAGTGGTAAATTCCAACCAAAGAGAAAATGGAGCTATAAATTGAGCGTGGAATGCAAGTGATTTTCTAGAAATTATATGACATGTTAGTAAAGTAAGTATTTGTTAACTTAAAAAGAAATAATTTGCATATTTAAAGTCTTGGTGAAATGAAATCACTTTTTAAAAATTATGTAAAAATCGCAAAGTAACTCAGAGCTAAACTAAAACATTTTTAACATCTGTTGTTCAGGAGAAGGACAGATAAAATGAACTTTAAAACTTAAAATTTAAATTAAGATGTGTAGTTTTAAAGATTAGGATAGTCACTTTAAAGACGAATACATTTCATCATTTTGAAATCAGTGCAATAAAGAGAAAATTGAGAACACTCAAGTGAATGAAAAGCAGGAAAAAAAAACAAAGGCCATTTACGGCAAATAGAACGCATAAAATACATTGGCAGGAATTAAATGTACATAGATACGAAATATCAGAAAGCTGTTTACATCTGGAGTACAGCTTGCTGATAAAGCACTTGCCTAGCACACATGAGGCCCCTGAGTTCCATCCCAGACACACACAAAGACTACAGGCAGGTAGATGATAGACAGATAGACAGACAGACAGATAGATATACTGACAGACAGGATTAAATAAACTACTAAAGTAAACTCTCAGACTGAACTTCAATAAGTCTGTCTCCATTCAGCACAACTGACACATGACAAAATGGTTACAAACAGACTCCTGTCTCTTACAACATAGCAGCAAAGACAATCAGAAAAAAACTCCCATCTCTACTACCTGCTCCATAGGTGCTGAGTAATAACTCAGAAACCTCCTTTGAACACACAGCTGAAAACAAAAGAAAAAAAAAACACAGTTTATGGGACAGAGCTTGGGATTTTCATGAAGATCCCTTGGTCAACTCCAACCAAGACTCTGCATAAACCTGAAAGCCACCATGGGCCCACACTCAGGTAAAAAAAGGGCAGGAAATAGGGGATAACAGAAGTCACATCAAGAAAGCTCATCTCAGTCCCTCCATACCCTGATGCCCTGTGATGTGTAACCTGTGCCCTTCTCTCTGTTCCACCTGACCAACCCATCAACTTGTCTCCAAGGCACCCAACACAGTCAGTTAGCAAAGAGCCAGCCATTCTGTCCAGCCACTGTGTTCCCATCTGCATACTCACTCGTGCTAACAGTCCTTTATCCAAACCACCGGTGGAAGAAGAAGAATGAAACCTCATTTGTCTTGATCTGGGGTTCCAGATGATCAAAAAAATGTCTTCTATAAATTGATAGCCAGAGTGTTACATGCACATTGATATCAGAATTGATTTTCAACAACTAGTGTGATCTAAGTGTGCCTAAGCCAAGAAAGCAGTACAATGAGCCAAGTAGTTGACATTCCGGAGGCACTTGGCAAAAGCAAACCCAAAGCCACTCTAGAGTAGGCATCCACCATCAGTTCAGCTGCACAGGACTCCACAAATCCCCTCCTGTCCTTTGTAAGCACTCAGCCATCCAGCATGTTCAGTGCCCCATGGGTTCTGGGGTGACTTATACACCACAGTGGGTCTTGAAAACCCATGGTTGTTTGCACCATAATGACACAAAAGAGAATGCTAAACAATTTCCACAATGCTACATGGAAATAAGACGAAGACTAATTTGAGTCCCCCTCACACTCCCTACAAAGTTGAGAAGCTCAGGCCAGGCTGGGTGGGGTGGCCACAGCCTGCATTGTTATGCCTTCACCCCATTCCTCATCCACAGAGAGAGCTAAATTTTCTACCCCATTCCTCATCCACAGAGAGGGCTAAACTTTCCACTCCATTCCTCATCTACATGAAGAGTCCTACAGTGTCACAGAAGTTACCTCACTGTGTATCACTTGAGCTGACAAGATGGGGAAAAACAACTAGCCAAATATTCTACTAGCCACACGGCTATCACCAGAATGCTCAGAAACTGTGACCACTCAGCCAATGTCAGGTACTCACATTGGTGCCTTCACAATTCGTGATATTTCAAGGTGCCACATGCCTAACAGGGTTAAACTCAGACTCTTTCATTCCTCGTACATCAACATTGCAACAAGGCTTTCAGGCATCCTTAGAGATGCACACAATTTTTAGAGTTTCAGATAAAATTTCTCAGGGGCTCTAACTAGTGTGACCCACTTGGGCGAGCACATGGAACTTACAGGATGACATTAACAAGAGCACTTCTAAAGTTTTCTCGTTCTCTGTGAGAAGACTTGGCCTTTGACTTGGAGGTACATGGTCCAGCATCTTCAACTTGGTGGAAGATTTTGCCTTTTTTTCCTAAGTGTTCCATGTATTCAGCTTGAATTAAAAAAGAAAAAGACTGTTCCTCTTAAAAGCAAGGTAAAATATTTAAGTGCTTAGAATAAAACACCATTAGAAAATATAACAAGCTTTAAGTCTTCAAGGAAGTCTAATATTTTTTATTTTCAGAAAGTTAAAGTACTACTATCTTATACTATCATAATAGGATCCTTTATTCAAGAATATTCAATTGATTTAATATATATTTTGATTAATATATTTTTCAATTACATTTATATAGGCCCTTTTAAAATGAACAAGATTAAAACTATGATTAAAAACGGAGGACAGCCAATAAAAATATTTAAAGAATAATACAAACTTAATATTAAATGCAGTCAATCTGACAAGCATTGTATTTTAATGAGTCAAAATAATAAAACATTAGATGACTAATTTGAAAGTAGTATTTATACCTAACTAAAAATTTCTTAGAAAAAACTTCTTGGCTTTTGACACAGAGGTAAATTCTGACTACAACAAATAAAAGATTTGTAATAAACAGCCAAATTCCTAAAATATCAGCTCTTACAGCACTTAAAAAGGCTTGAAATAATGAAGAACTGGAATCAAGTATTTCTGAGATAGAAAACATCTGAGAGAAATTTTTCTACTTGACATAAATGTCATTTAGCTTTTACATTTTTATGACTCTATTAACTAAATGTCACATAGGAATTTTTTTCCTGTAGAAAATACCTTTAAATTTAGTATGGAAATTAATGTTCTTACCATAGGACTGTTCATTTTTAACAGTAAAAGGCTCTGGAATCTCATTGTCTTGCTTTATATTCAGATGGAATGATGGAGCTGCCTGCTGCCACTGGGGCTTTGTACTCACCTAAATAAGAAACTTAAATATTAGTGAGTGTTATGGTTTGTGTCTGGAGATACCCCTCCCCAAAGCCTCATGCAGTCATGGGGGCAGGCTTCTAGAACTTGCAATTGATTCATGGTCCAACGCTGGGATTATGGGTGTGAGTGCGACACCCACCCTAGGGCAGGTAGCCCACATACAATATAAGGGACAGAAAGAGTATTCTCTGAGTGCTCCTCTCTGTTTGCTCTTGTTGCTTTTGCTGTTTTCCACTTCGATGAACTATTGCCCTCTGCCTGTGAGCTAAATAAACCATTCTTTCTTTAATTTTGGGCATTGAGTCTTTTGTCTCAGCAATGAGAGAAAAGTAACTAAGACAGTAAACAATATAGAAAACCTCTTTTTTATGCACCACAAAGATATTTCAATGAAATGCACACATCTCTTCTCAAACAGATAAGGACATCTAGGAAGGCACAAACCTCCACAGCAGGTCTATGTAACGCATGGTGTATATATCTACTCAAGCCAGGACTGGCCAGAGTGTGTAGAATTTGTGAGATGCTCTCAAAAGCCAGACTGCTAGCTGGATGTACTCATCCTCAGCATTTGATAACTGTCTTTAAGCCTTCTTTTTTCTCTACATTTTAAAAACTGAATCATAAAAGCATAAATATTACACATATCAATGGGGTGCTAAGTGATATTCTGGTACTTTTATATACTTGTAATGCTTAAAAAGGTATAACACATCTTATTCCTCAAAACTTCGTCTCTTTGTGATGAAAGCTTTCAAAAAAGTCCCTTTAGATACAGCAATTTGTTTAGGGTTTTTTCCTTATCTTCTGACTTTTTTTATTTGGGATCTTTCTACTTTTTGCTGTAGGATGTGATTGCTATAAACATCCCTCTTAGTATTCCTTTTCTTATATGCCATAGGTCTTGGTATGTTATGTTTCCAATTTCATTTGTCCCATTTTGTTTTAAAAATTTTTAAAAATGTTTCTTGACTTCTTCTTTCATCCACTAGTTGAATTAAATTGTGTAATTTCCATGTATCTGTATAGTTTCTGGAGTTTTTCTTGCTTTTTATTTCTTTTTATTTGTTGTATTGTGATCAGAAAAAATACTCTACATGATTTCAACTTTTTAAAACTTTTATTTTGTAGCTTATCATATGTGCTATCATGGACAATATTTCAAGTGTTTATAAAAAATGTGTATTCAGCAGCTAATGAGTGGAATGTTATGTAGATGTCTGATAGGTCCATTTGGTTGAGTGTAATTTAGCTCTGTTGTTTCCTTGTTGATTTTCTACCTGAATAAAAGTAGGATATTAAAGTTCACAACTATTATTGTATTGGAATCTATCTCTCCCTTTATGACTAGTAGTATCTGCTTTATATATTTGGGTATATATAAGACAAATTTTCTTGTCTCTTTCTACTGTTTTGATTTAAAGTCTGTTTTATCTAACTACAGCTACATTTGCTTTTTTTGGATTCTATTTGTATACAATATCTTATTCTCACCTTCATTTTTAGTTTTAGTGTCAATAGAGGTGAAGTGAGCACCTTAAAAGCAACATTAGGTCTCATTTTCTTATCCATTTAGTCACTCTATGTCTTTTAATTGGAGAATATAATCTATATTCATCAAGGTAATTACTGATAGGTAAGGGCTTGCTACAGCCATTATGTAACTTGTTCTGTAGTGCTGTTTTATTTCTCTTATTTCTCCCCCCTTCTAGTCTTCCTCTGTAATTAAATGATTTACTTTAGTAGTATGTTTTGGTTCTTTAATAGTTTTGGTTTGTAGGTTACAGATTTTTGCTTTGTGGTTACCATGCAGCTTGAAAAAAATTTTTTTTTGATTATAATAAACTATTTTGAAATGATAGCAACCAGTATGATTTTGGATAACAAAAACAAAAAAGAAGAGATGAGATACTGATAAGAAAACTCATATATGCCAACTTCCCTCAATGAACGCATTTGTTATGTATCACAAACATGCACAAAAAAAGAAAGAAAAAGAACAAAAAATACATTTGCACTCCATTCTTCTCACATTTTGAATTTTCAATATTCCAGTTTACACATGTATGGCCTATGCCTTAACATATTAATGTAGTTATCATTTTTAATTATTTTGTTTAGCCTTCATACCAAAGATGACTGGTTTGCACACCATGCTCCCAATATTAGAACATTCTGAATATCATTCTTAGCAGTGAGTTTTATATCTCTCCGTTTTACTTCTTATTCATGCAGATCTCTGTCTTTTAGTTTGAAGAACTTCCTTTATATTTCTTGCAGAACAGGTCTGGCAGAAACATAATCTCTATTTTTGTTTCATTTGGGAATCTCTGTATCACTTCCTCATTTCCAAAGGACAGCTCTGCTGGACACAGAGAATCTTGATTGAGAATTTTTTTTTTTTTGCCTTGGGTACTGTGAAAAACCTCATGGCATTTTCTACACTATTTCTACAGAAAAGTCTGCTGTGAGGTGAGCTGGGGCAGTATTGTTTCTTTTTTTCTAGCAGCCTTGAACATCTTTTTATCTTTCACTTTTGAGTCCCTGATTATAAGGCATCTTGGGATAAGCCTGTGGAATTAAATAAGGAAACCTTTGGCTTTCCAATACCTGACAACAGTATCCTTTTCTAGGTTTGGGAAATTTTCTGTTATTTATTTATTTATTACTAAGCTTTCTACCCCTTTAGCACTCTCAAGTTACTCTGGAACCCCCATAGATCAAATAATTACTATTTATTTGAATATTGCCCAAAATATTCTATAGGCTTTCTTCTTCCCTTCATTTTCCCGCACCTTCAAATGTACATTTACAAACAGCTTCTGTTCCAGCTCACTAATTCCTTCCTCCGTTTGATCTATCTTGCTTATTACACCTTCTATTGTGTTTTGAATTTTCTGAAGGTACTTTTCAGCTCAAGGGTTTCATTATCTTTAAATTGCTCCTATCACCTTGTTAGTTTTTTCTGTTAAGAATATTGAAATGTTTTTCTGTCTTTTCTTTAAGCTTTCTGGGTTTCCCATGTTGATGGCTACCTGGTCATTTTCTGACATCTTACTTGACTGTTAGGTGAGGTCACGGTTTCCTGAAAGCTCCTGATGTTGCTGGCATGTGACATTGCCTGAATATTTGCTCGTCTTCCTAATCTAGCTTTTTACCTATATCTCAGAAATTCTAAACAAGCATCTTATTTTCTCTGAGCTTATAGAAACTTCAACTATCTTGACACTGAATGGTGCCCATGCCCAGGCTTGTCCCATGTACACTGCTAATGCGTTGTTTAGAAAGAACCAGGGGTGTAACTAAAAAAAGTAGCCTTTTTCCACAAGTCTCTCCTTTGGGCCAGGATAGGTCCAGGTGGTACATCCACATTTACAGTTCAATGGTCAGGTATTGCAGGATTCTACCTGACTTTGAGCAGAGTCAACATGGCTGGACCAGCCGGAGGTTCCTATGTCACACCAATGCCACTCAGTTCTGTCATACCCTGAGCCCACAGCCTACCAAGCCAGTACGCCATAAGGGTAGGAACAAGGGCCACACTGCTATCGACAACTGCCTGTTACTAAAACACAGACTCATAGCCTAAGATTAATGCAACCAGCCACAGTGATGCCAGCTGAAATAGAAGCCCAACAGGCTGGGGCTGTGTGTCTTCCCCTAGGATTAGAGCTGTCCCAGAGGTGCAGTCCGCATGCAGAGCTAGAGAAGGAGGCTGTCAGGATCTGCCCAGTATTTGGTTCTAACAGCCCAATGCTAAGTTCAAGGGCAAAGCGTGCTTACCACCCTGTCCTATCCCCACTGCACAGGGTCTTGTGTCAGGCTAGGCTGCCTGAAGTTCGGGTAGTGTTAGAGAAGCCAGGCCCTAGCTACACAGCTGATGCTGAGCTGGTGGCACCCGAGTCTCACAAGCTGAGGGTTTCACAAGCCCACACTGCAGCTGGCAGTTACACAGGCCAAAATCTGAGTCTGCACTGGTTTCCGGGTCTCGGCTAGTGCTGGGGTAGTTCTAGAGCCCCACTGTGAGCCCTGGTCAGCAGCAGCTGTGTTTCCCCAGGTTTGAGGACAGTGGATGGAGACAATCTTTGGCTACCACAGCTGATGCTAAGCTAGATAGTACTCGTGTCTCAGCCGCAGGGGCCTGTGTACGCTCAGGAGGTGGGCAGATACGCTCTGGACCTACTTCAAGGAAGGAAATGGTACAAGCTGAAACTTTGACCTGCCCCACCATTGCACAGGTCTCCACTCAATGCCAGGACAGACCTAGAGGCTCTGTGTGTGAACTCCAGCCTGCAAAAGGGGCCTTCGGTTTCTAATGGGTGCGGGGTCTCACCATGAGGGGTCCAGCACTGGGACCCTGTGTGAACCCATTGAGCTTTACTCTGTACCCTGCCACCCAAGGTCTGACACAGTTCCAGCAGCCCTGGCCTGGAGAATTAGCTCAATTTGTGCTGAGAGACAACAGAGTATGGAAGGAATCACAGCAGACAGAAGAGCATTTGTATCTTTTGAAAGGGCAATGACCAGCTCTCACCAAGAACTGCAACACCAAACCACAGTACACGGCTGGTGAAGACTACGCTCCTTCAGCAAAGGCAGGCAGGCGTATTTTAAAGCAAAATCTACAGATCTGATAACGCTAATAATTTTGTCGATTTGTTCCTGTCAGATCTAGACCAACTTGTTAGCCCATGCTTGCAGAAGCTCTTCCTTCTGCCTAATTTTATTCTCTCCTACCTCTTACTGCTTCCCAAGTAAACTACCTGCACACAGGCTTTTGTGTCAGGCTCTCCTTTTCTCAGGAAATACACTAGGACAGAGTGAAAGTCAGTGATTTTTCCATCCAACTATCTGCTCCTGCATCCTCCCACTCCTGTTTTGTTCCAAAAGGGATTTAAGACTCATGGGAGTTCTGTAAGCAGAAGGGTGTGGGTCACCTGCTCACAGAGGCTGGGAGCCACCTGGACCAAGTCAGCATAATTTCAACTGCAATAGTCACTTTCTAGAAGAAGCAGGGCTGTCATGAAAATCGCTCTAGGTAGTAGTTACTACTGGGAACCTTTTAACCAAGCGCCAAACTTAACATTCAAATAGAAACCAATTTAAGTCAGTGGATTATTTTTTAAAATACTGTTTCTCTTGAGACATATAAAACTCAAAGAATGATAAAGAAAATCTAGCCAAAAAAGCATTGTGGATGATTATGTGATTCACAGGAAAGGGGTTTGATTCATCGCTGCTACAGACAGTCAATAAGTACTTTTAATTAAGTTTATACTTCTAAACCCATGTACTGATAAGATGCAACAAATAAAGAGCAATTGATTTCAGTTTTTAAATTATTTAAAAATTTTTAAAAAGAAAATAAAGTGCCTATTCCATTGTGGGCCTTTAACTTTTAAACTAGAAATTTAGCACAGCTGTTGCAGACCTAGGGGAAACACGCTATCCCTCACTAGTCCAGACACAGTGGCTTTTTCAATAAAAGCATGTTTTCAATTAAAATATGAATTTTTAAATGCTCAAGATCATTCACATAACAACATTAACTCAAGTATTCTTCATGAAAATGATCATTTTAAATTTTTCTGTAGAAAGTAATACAAAGTCAATATTGTAGTTTGAGTTCAGCTCTTAAAAACATCTTTCAAAACAAATAACGGACAAATCATAAAGATTATACTAAGAGAAATAAGCCAGATGAAAAGGGACAAAGGTCGTATGACTCCACTCACATGACATGTCTAGGTAGTCAAACAGGTGGAGGCAAAAATAGTAGGACAATGGTTTGCTAGCGACTGAAGAGGGGGAGATGGAAAGTTATCTTTTAGTGGAGCAGAGGATCTGTCTGGGAAGATGAAGAGAGTTCAGGAATGAATGAAAGGGATGGTTTGACAACAATGTGAATTACTAAATTCTACAGAACTGTACACCTAAAGAAACAATTAAGATGGTGCTATGGTTGATGCATGTTGTCAACTTCAGAAGTTTAGAAGTTTAACTAAGCAACTTAGCAGGGAGCCAGGATCCTTCCTTTGTAAACATCCTCATCCTGTGCAAGAGGAGGGCCGAGATTTTGTGAGTGCTATACCTGTCCTGGAGGCAGGTGGCCTCTTTTGCTCTGGCTGCTGCCTTGACCTATTGCCCCTGCTCCCTGCCACCCTGCCTTGGAGCCAGCTGATTATGGACTGAAACCTCCACAAACTGTGAGCTAAACCATTCCTTCCTTCATCCTGGGTGTCAGGTATTTTGTCTCAATAATGAGAGAAGAGTAACCAAGACAGAAGTTAATTTTTATGTTATGTATGTTTTACCACAATTCCAAAATACAGTGATTACACTGAAACCCCACTTAAGCTTACATCCAAAAATCACAAGAAGGTAACTGAATGGCTTTAAATCCAACATAATTACTAGACAGTAAATTTTATTATGGTACAATCTAACTTATCCAGCATCTTATCAAGTGAAAATGCCCATGAACTGCCTATCCCACTGAATCACTGAATAATGATAATATGGAGTCAAAATAATAAGGGTGTCAACATCTAAAAAAAACTTCTCAAGCACAGACTTTTAACACTGGAAAAGCCAATTCTGCAGGTATCAACAGATCCTCTCATTTTCAATTCCAGGAATCGAGGTTTAGAGGAGTAAATGACTTCCCAAACATCACAGAGCCAAAGGGACAGAGCTTTAACCCAAGCTCTGACTTCCTGACTCCAACACTTACACTTCTATTAGTCCACCTTGGCAAACTTTCATTTATAACACTCAGGTATTCTGCACATGTGTCTTTGTCACTCTCATGTCACTGAAACACAATACCCAGGACCTGCAATTTAAAGGAGGAGAGGTATATTTTGGCTCATGTCTTTAGTCTACAGGTGGCCAGCTCCAAGGCAGAAAGGCATGGCAGAAGGGCCTGGGTGGAAGAGAGCTGCTCACATCATGGTGGCCAGAAGCAGAGAGAGCAGAGAAGGGAAGAGAAGAGATAAACCCTTCCGGGTCACACCCCCAGTATGTAGCCTCTTTCAACCAGACTCGACTCCCCAGTGCCACTTTTAATTATAGGGTGCCTATGATTCAATCACCCTTAAAAAGCCCTGCTTATGAGCTTTGGGGTAGGGTGTTTACCCAGATACAAATTGTGACAACACACTAGGAAATTATAGATCAGCGATGGTGAACCTTTTAGAGCTCTCAATAATGGCCCACAGTAGCACCTGTGCCATAGGTTCACCACCACTGATGGAGTAACTTTATTAAGGTATCTTTCTTAAGAGATACACCCTAAGAGAATTTTGTATCAGAAAAAAGCAAATTAGAACACAAAATTCAAAATGAGAAGTCTGGTCATTGGTTTTTAGGCTTAAAAACTAATAAACATTTTTTAAATGGCAAAAATTCATTGAGAATGTATAGTAAGTTACCGTAGACAACTGTGGCAAGACTCTTCCTGCTAACCCGGGTTTGTGCTTGGAAGTTGATTTACCCTGCGTAAAAAACATGAGGAGAAAACTCGTTTATTCTCTTAATGCCAAAATTGATTCACTCAACCAAATTTTACAGTTTACTTAAAAAAGTCAAGCATGTATTATCCCACTAGTCCACACATATATTGTACTATTTTTAATATGCTCCATGTTTGTCTTAGAATTCTTTGGTTTAGAGCAAGATAATAAAGAGAAATGGTGGCAGGAATACTCATCAAAAGCTTTACACAGTGTGCAAAGCCGTTCATCTATCCCACCTGCTCAGGATTTATCTGAACTTACTGTTCAGAGCTCACTGTGTTACTTCCCTTCTGTACTGCTAAAATGTCACGTTCATTCTTACTGAAACACCACCACAGCCCACTTCCTAAGGTGACGACATGTTCACAGCAATGAGTCCTCCAGTCCCCGTAAATATCACTCGTATTCTTCAGCAGCGTCCACCATGCAAAAGTGCTGCTGCCCCTTGGCGGTGGAGAGGGATGTCACCCAGCGAGGAGGAATCTCTGGTGACACTGATAACACAGTGTGCCGACCTGTGCAGCAGAGGGTGGGAGCACTGCCTCCCCGCTCACATCCACCCTTTCTGGTCTCCTTTGGGCTCCAAGCCCAAAGCTCCAGGAGCCCCGAACACATTTCCCCTGCCAACACCACACGTGGTGAAGGACACTGAGGACACACTGTAAGAGTGGGGCCTTTCCTCCCGGGCCCAGGGCTTTCTCTCCTGGCGTCTGTGGTGGAGGCACCAGCAGTCAGTGCCCTGCCTGGGGCAGCCTCCCTCCCCAAGCTTCCCTGGCCTCTCCATGCCAGGGAGAGCCTTCCTTCCACCTCTGCCTCCCGCAGTGCTGTCCCCCTGCCAGCCAGGCCTGCAACTCCCCCACCAGGGTCCCTCCAGCAGTGACCAGAGCCAAAGCCTCTGCCAGGAGGTCTGAGCCCAAGCTTGGGGAGGGATGGCTCTTCTGCATGGGCTCCTTGAGCACTGTCCCTTAGACCTGGAGAGCGGCTGCCCTTCACATCTGCCGTTCCTGCCTCTATACAGCAGCTGTGCTGTCCAGACAGCACCCACCGGCCTCCTGTAGGTACTGAGCACTTACACTGTGTTCCTCCGACATGAGACATGGGAACACACACTAGATTTTGAAGATAGTACAAAACACAGAGACTACAAGTTATCTCATTAATAATTCTTTATATTAATTTTACATTAGTTTTATATTGTTCTTTATATTAATTTTATTTTGTTCTAAGAAGTTTACATCAAGGAGCTTCTTCAATATTCTTAAAAACCATGAGGTAAGTACCCTTCTGCCACTGCTTTAGTGCCTATGGCACAGAAGAGGAAGGGTGTTCTTCCCACTTACAGCAAGTGCACGGTTTAGAACTAGAAAAGCCACCCCCTCAAGACCATCAGATCCTCAGGTTTTCCTACCAAGAATCTCAGGCTCAGCGACTGCTGGGATGTCACGGAGCCTGGCAAGGGAGCTTCCCCCACGCACACTCTCACTGCCCACCTGGGACACTCACACTGCCCCTCCCACACCCCCCGACAGGTCTTTCACTCATAACACACACGTACTCTGCACACCCCAGGGAATTATAGATACAGGGACGATATTAATTTAGATGTTTCCTAAGATATGTGCCTCGAAGGACATCTCCACCAGAATAGAATGCAAGGAAACACGGAATTTCACATCGGAAAACCAGTAACATACATTTAGATTACTGAACTGCAAAATTAGTAAACGATATTATTATAAAGGCAACACAAGTGATGATATGTCGGTAAGTTACCATAGACAACTGTGGTCGGGACTTTACTGTTGCCTTGTATTTCTCTTTGCTGACTGGTTTATCCTGTAGATATAAAAAGATATGAAACGTTTAGCATCTAGTACTAAACATGATTCACACAACTAAATTGTACAGCACACATGTCACCCAAAACAGTGACTACTTACTCTTGTACGACTGTGTATAGAGAAAATCCTGTAAGCCAAGGCATCGCTTGCCAAGTCTATTCAATGGGAAACTGATTAGATTTACTCCTGGGAATTTGCCTGAATCTAATTAGTGTCCAAAGCTCACATATCTCCACCTCCCTTCTCTATGGAGAAAAATTCATTGGTTTTCCACCACAGCCCACTTCCTAAGGAACACGTTGTGTTCACAGCAATGAGTCCTCCAGTCCCCGTAAATATCACTCGTATTCCTCAGCAGCATCCACCATGCAAAAGTGCTGCTGCCCCTTGGCGGTGGAGAGGGATGTCACCCAGTGAGGAGGAAGCTCTGGCAACACTGATAACACAGTGTGCCGACCTGTGCAGCAGAGGGTGGGAGCACTGCCTCCCCGCTCACATCCACCCTTTCTGGCCTCCTTTGGGCTCCAAGCCCAAAGCTCCAGGAGCCCAGAACACATTTCCCCTGGCAATGCCACGCCATGGTGAAGGATGCTGAGGACACACTGTAAGAGTGAGGCCTTTCCTCCTGGGTCCAGGGCTTTCTCTCCTGGCATCTGTGGTGGAGGCACCAGCAGTCAGCGCCTGGCCCGGGGCAGCCTCCCTCCCCAAGCTTCCCTGGCCTCCACGTGCCATTTAACAAGGGGAATCAGACCAGCAGAAGGGGGAGCCAAGCCAGCGCCACGCGCTGTGAGGTGAGTTGCAGCTCACCAGGGCAAGCCCGGAAGGGTTTGGGACCATCGATCCCTGTGGCTGGGTGCCTGCCCAGCCCTCTTGGCTCACTGGACTGGGCTCCAGAGGTTTCGTGGTTTGAGTGGACTGTGCCTAGAGACCTTGATTCAACAAGGGGAACCAGACCAACTGAAGGGGGAGCCAAGCCAGCGCCGTGTGCCCAGAGGCTGGGTGCCTGCCCAGCCCCCTTGGGTCATTAGACTGGGCTCCAGAGGTTCTGCAGGCTTGAGTGGACAGGACACGCCCAGTGACCTTCATTCAACCAGGGGAGCCAGGCCTGCCAAAGGGGGAGCCAAGCCAGTGCCGCACTGCGAGGTAAGTTGCAGCTCACCAGAGCAAGCCCAGAAGGGTTTGGGACCATCGATCCCAAAGGGTGCGTGCCTGCCCATCCCCCCTGGGTCACTGGACTGGGCTCCAGAGGTTCCACAGGCTTGAGTGGACTGTGCCCAGCGACCTTCATTCAACCAGGAGAGCCAGGCCCACTGAAGGAGGAGCCAAGCTGGTGCCGCACCGTGAGGGAAAGCTTTGGAAAATTGCTGGAAACACGGAAATACAGGAAAATGACAAAACAAAAGACCAAAATGCAATCTCAAACTTCCAGCCCATCCCAAGAAATAGGAGCCATGTACATAGAAGAAAATACTACACATGCACCTGAAATGTATGAAATGATATCAACTGAAATAAAGAAGCAAGTACAGGAAGCTATGAGGGAACTCAAATCAGAAATATTCTCCCAGGTAAAAGAAGGAATGATAAAAGTAGTGAAAGAAATACTGAATGCATCCAATAAAGACACAGCTAAACAATTAGAGGAACAAAGCAAAATGATAGAATCCCTGAATGAACAGTTTAAGAGACAAACAGAATTCATTAAGCAGATTCAAACAGACATACAAGAAATCAAAAACTCTAATGAAAGTTGCAAGAACCACCTCAACAAAAGTGAAGATAGAATCTCAGACTTCGAAGATAAGATTGCAGCTAGTGAACAGGAAAGGAAAGATCTTCTAACAATAACAAGAAATCAAGAAATAACAATTCAACAGCTGCAAGATGATGCAAAGAAAAACAATATAAGATTAACAGGGATAAAAGAAAAAGAAGGGGAAAACACAAATGATACCAAGAGGCTATTTACAGAAGTAATAGCTGAAAACTTCCCAAACATGAATACAGAAACTGACATACGGATTAATGAGGCATACAGAACTCCAAACAGCCATAACCAAAACAAAACTACACCCAGACATATAATAATCACCATCCCAGAAATCCAACGTAAGAACAGAATATTAAAAGCTGTTAGAGAGAAAAGACAAGTCACCTATAAATGAAAACCTATCAGAATCACAGCAGACTTCTCACCACAAACCATGAAGTCAAGAAGAGCATGGAGTGAAGTTTTTCAGATCCTTAAAGAAAACGACTTCCAACCCAGACTGATGTACCCTGCAAAACTGTCCTTCAAAATGGATGGAGAAATAAGATACTTCCATGACAAAGAACAGCTGAAGAACTTCATGATCACCGAACCAAACCTACAAAGAATACTGAAAGACATTCTAGATACACACAGGAAAAAACCACTAAGCAAGACAGACAATTAAACAGAATGGAAAGCTAAGATACAACATCAGAAAGCTAACATGTCAACAATAAACCAATGTATGAGTGATAACCATTAATGTAAATGGTCTCAATTCACCAATTAAAGAAACAGACTGGCAGAATGGATCAAGAAACACCATCCAAACATATGCTTTCTACAAGAAACCCATCTAACCCAAAAGGAAACTCATAGACTGAAAGTCAAAGGATGGAAAGCAATACTCCATGCAACAGGAACTCAAAAAAAAAAAAAAAAGCGGGGGTAGCTATTCTGTTTGCAGACCATGGGAACTTCAAACCAAGAATGGTCCAAAGAGATAAAGAAGGTCACTACATACTAGTTAGGGGAAAACTGCAAGAGGAAGAGATAACAATCTTAAATATATGTACACCACATTCCAGAGCACCCAACTACACAAAGCAAGTATTAACAGAAATGAAAAATCAAATAGGCAATAACACAATTATAACAGGGGACTTTAACACACCATTGACACAAAGGGATAGATCAACTAGACAGAAAATCAGCAAAGAAATAACAGAACTGAATCACACCAGTGAACAAATGGATTTGATAGACGTATACAGAGTGTTCCATCCAACAACATCAGGATATACATTCTTTTCACCAGTACATGGGACATTCTCTAAAACAGACCATATACTAACCCGCAGAACATATTTAAGTAAATGCAAAAGAACTGAAATTATCCCATGCATGTTATCAGATCACAGCACCATGAAACTGGGAATTAATGATAAAAGTAACTGAAAAACCACACAAACACATGGAAATTAAATAATAAACTCTTGACCAATCAGTGGGTCACAGAGGAAATTAAAGAAGAAATTAAACAATATCTACAAGCAAACAAAAATACAAATACAACTTACCAGAACCTGTGGGATTCAATGAAAGCAGTCCTCAGAGGAAAATTTATTGCACTGAGTTCCCACAGTAGGAAAACAGAATGAACACAAATAAGCAACCTGATATTACACCTGAAACATCTAGAAAAAGAAGAGCAAGCCAAGCCAAAAGCCAAACGAAGGGAGGAAATTGTAAAGATCAGAGCAGAAATAAATGCAATAGAGACTAAGAAAACAATTCAAACAATCAATGAAACAAAGAGTTGGTTCTTTGAAAGAATAAATAAAATTGATAAGCCCCTAGCCAACCTAATTTTAAAAAGGAAAGAAAAGACTCAAATTCATGCAATACAGAATGAAAAAGGAGAAATCACTACCGACCCTGTGGAAATACAGAAGATCATTAACAACTATTTTGAAAACCTCTACTCTCCCAGGTTCGATAACACAGAAGAAATGGACAGATTTCTAGAAACATATGAACCACAAAGCTGGATCAAGAAGATGTAAAACTGCTGAATAGCCCAATTTCTATGAATGAAATTGAAAATGTAATCAAGTCCCTACCAACAAAGAAGAGCCCAGGCCCAGACGGATTCACTGCAGAATTCTATAAGAAATACAAAGAAGACTTAATGCTGACACTCCTCAAACTCTTCAATGAAATTGAAAGGTAAGCAATTCTCCCTAAGTCATTCCTGGAAGCAAATATCACTTTAGTACAAAAACCTGAGAAAGACCCAACTGAAAAAGAGAACTACAGGCCAATCTCCCTAATGAACATAGAGCCAAAATTCTCAATAAAATATTGGCAAACAGGATGCAGCAAATCATCAAGAAGATTATACACCATGACCAAGTGAGATTCATCCCAGGCATGCAGGGATAGTCTAACATACATAAATCAATAAATGTAATCCACCATATCAATAGAGCCAAAAGCAAGAATCACATGATCATTTCTATAGATGCTGAAAAAGTTTTTGATAAGATCCAACACCCATTCATGATAAGAACCTTACAGAGAATTGGAATAGATGGTTTTTACCTCAATATGATAAAGGCCATCTATGACAAACCAACAGCCAGTGTCATATTAAATGGCCATAAACTGAAAGCCTTTACCTTAAAATCAGGCACAAGACAAGGATGTCCATTATCACTGCTCCTGTTCAATATAGTACTGGAAATACTAGCCAGAGCAATTAGACAAGAGAGGGAAATAAAAGGAGTAAAGATAGGAAAAGAAGAAGTTAAATTATCATTATTTGCAGATGACATGATACTCTACACAGAAGACCCCAAACCTCCATTGAAAGTCTCCTAGATATAATAAATAAATTCAGCAAAGCAGCTGGATACAAAGTCAATACTCAAAAATCAATAGCATTCTTATACACTAACAATAAAATCACCAAGAGAGAAATAAGAGAAGACACACCCTTCACACTAGCATCCAAAAAAATGAAATACTTAGGAATTAATCAACGAAAGATGTAAAAGAGTTGTACAGGGAAAATTATAATACCCTGAAAAAATGAAGAGAACCTCAGAAAATGGAAAGACATCCCGTGTTCATGGATAGGAAGAATAAATATTGTGAAAATGGCCATTCTCCCAAAATTGTTATACACATTCAATGCAATCCCGATGAAAATACCACTAACATACCTCATAAATCTAGAGAAATCACTCCTAAAATTCATCTGGAACCAGAAGAGACCTAGAATAGCAAAGGCAATTCTAAGCAGCAAAGTCGAGGCAGGAGGCATCACAATCCCTGACTTGAAGTTATACTACAAAGCTACTGTAATAACACGGTATTGGAATAAAAACAGACCTGAAGATCAATGGAATAGATTAGAAGATATAACTACAAACACACTCAACCACCTTATCTTTGATAAAGGGGCCAAGCATGTTCACTGGAAGAACGACAGTCTCTTTAATAAATGGCGCTGGAAAAACTGGCTATCTATATGCCAAAAACAAAAATTAGACCCATGCCTATCACCATGTACTAAACTAAAATCCAAATGGATCAAAGATCTAAATATTGAAACAGAAACACTAAATCTGTTGCAAGACAAAGTAGGTAAAAATCTTAAAGACATAGGGGTAGGTAGAGAATTCATGAACAAGAACCAAACTGCATAGGAAATACTTCCCAGAATCAATAACTGGGATCATATCTTATTAAAGAATTTCTGCATGTCCAAAGAAATCTCCAGCAGTGTGAAAAGAAAATGTACAAACTGGGAAAAAATCTTAGTGAACCGTCCCTTAGACAAAGGACTTCTATCTAGAACTTATAAAGAATTTAAAAAAATCAGATCCCCGAAATTCAAAGACCCAATCCAAAAATGGGCATCCAAGATGAACATACAGTTCTCAGATAAAGAAATACGAATGGCAAATAAACACATGAAAAAATGTTCATCATCATTGGTCATTAGAGAAATGCAAATTAAAACCACACTGAGATACCATCTCACTGCAGAAAGAATGGCCAGGATCAACAAAACTACCAACAACAAATGCCGGAGAGGCTGTGGGGAAAAAGGAACTCTTCTGCACTGCTGGTGGGAGTGTAGACTGGTGCAACCACTGTGGAGGTCAATCTGGAGATTCCTCAAAAAGCTGGGGATGGAGGTCCCATTTGACCCAGCTCTTCCACTCTTAGGCATATTCCCAGAAGATCTGAAAACATCTTACCACAGTGATATATGTGCACCCATGTTTATAGCGGCACAATTTGTAACAGCCAGATCTTAGAAACAACCTAATGCCCATCAACCGAGGAATAGATAAAAAATTGTGGTACTTTTATACAATGGAGTACTACTCAGCTATAAAGAATGATCACATTGAGATATTTATAAATAAATGGATGCCTCTTGAATGTATACTCATAAGTGAAATAAATCAAACTCACATGTATAAATACCATCCAGTCTCCCTAGTGTAAAAAATGGTAAGAGTACAGAAGATTTTATGGAAATCATGGTTCACGATTATACTGCTTTGATGTCTTATGTCTTCATTCATTGGTTCAAATGGTTTTATTCTGTTTTGTTTGATCTTAATATATGTGATCATATGAATAGTTGCTTTGAAGACAAGACAGTATGGTAGCCAGTGTTGATTTAATATTATCTTGATCTGAAGTCCTACCATGCTTTTGTTTTTCTATTACCATTGGTTCTATCATGTTGTGTCTTACTGGATTTTAATATGCATGGTAGTAAAAACAAAATTTTTATGGAAAATGAGATAATATAGTAGCCATTGTTCATCTTCGGTTATTTGGTTCAGAATGCCTTGCAATACTTTCACTCTGTATGGGGGGTACTAGCACTGGAGGTCAAGCCCAGGACGTTCACCATGAGGCACATCCTCAACCCTTTATGTTACCTTTCTGTTTTGGGATAGGATCACACTAAGTCACCTAGTTGCCCTGGGCTTGAGCTTCAATCTACCTGCTTCAGCCTCCCAGAGCACAAGCTTACAGCTGTTTATCACCACACTATCTCTAATGCCTGTTCTTTAAAGTCCCACTGGCTCTTCAATAAAACATGCCTTTTTTCAGAGTGGCAGGGTAGAGACCAGGGGACTCATCTCTCAGCACTGTTTCATAAAGGTGAAGCAAAATTAACTTCCCAAGGGTATTCAGTGGATGCTTTTTAGTTGTAGACGTGTTAGAATTGGGAAGTTAGTATTCAAAAATGCCACTGTAAATGCAATACAGTGAGTGATATTTCAAATTTTGACCACATACATAGGATATTCTTCAAAATCAGGTCAAAGACTGGGACACAGAGCAAAGAAGCTGCCAGTCCTAGGAGTATAGTGATACTAATGATGATTACAAGCTTTTTTTAAAAGAAACACTCTGATTACCATAATATTACAGAGAAAAATTGCCAGTGAGGTCTAGTAGTTATTGCTCAGTTTCTTGTTTCTGAATTTGCTTTTTGCTTGCTCACTTATTCTTTTACTACTAATTATAATATGGTACAGGAATCAAAGTGTTTTACAGTTCCTGGTTTTATTATATATTTCAAGAGAATGCTGAAATCAAATTTTCTTGAGCACTCAGATACTAATCATTTATTTGATTAATTAGTGAAGTAGAGTCAGCATTTTCGGTTAGCAATCTGCAACTCAATAAAGAGGAGATTACATTAACTTTTAACATCATTTCCAATGAAACACTGACATTACAACAAAAAGCACTACAAAGCAATGAAAAATATAGTTTAGTACTCAAGCTTCTAAGCAAAATTTACAGGCATAAAAACTGTGTTTCTCCCATACTGCTTACATGGTTTTTTTCTCATTTATCTTGGTGGAGGAGCTGGAGTTGTTTCCTACGTAGCAAGAAAAATTCCCACAACTACAGCTTTCCTGTTCTGTGCTGGCATTAAAAAGACTGTTGCTCTTAAGTTCTAGAAAAATCTCATCTTTCCCCTCCCCCAAAGAGTTTAAATCACTGTATTATAGTGACACATGTTTATTGCAACACAAGTTAAATTTCAGCAGTAGCTGATATATCCATCAACAGACAAATGGATAAAGAAAATGTGGAATAACTACTCAGCTGTCAAGAAGGAGATATTTGGGTTGATTGTAGGACAACAGATGGCTCTTGAGACATAATAAGTGAAATAAATCAGACACTGAAGCTTAAATATCACATGGTTTCTCTGAGACCTAAAATATAAATTGTTTAAAGAGCAAAATCAAAGAGAGATGGTAGGAAACAGGGAAGTAGACTTATGGGGATGGAAAGGCGACCTGGAGAAGCAGGGAGGGGTAAGATGACCAAGAGGCAGTAAGTAAGTGTATGTTCCCCCAAAATCCTGGACCAAGATGAATGCAATTATTACGTACTGCAAACACATATGAATAAAAAATCGGAATGCTCAATGAAAAGATGATCTTTTTTTAAAAAGTAGCTAATACATCATACACCTTTTATTACAGGTCACTGGGATTTTTTTTAATAAATGCTATCTGGCACTGCCCAAACTCCTCCACCTATAAAATTTTGTCGTATACGGATAGTGTGACACAGTGCACATTTGAACTTCACAGTAAGCCTAGAGAAAGACAGCTGTTCTGATTCTCCTCAGCACAGAGCAGGGAATCCAAGGTGGGAAAGAGTAAGTGACCCAGGCCCACAGGTAGGCGGAGACCAGCTCCTAACACCTGGGCCTGGGGCTCCGAGCGGCTTCTGCGCAGGCGCGTGGCAGGACGCTGTGTCTGGTTGTTATGGCGACGCCGCGGGCGGACTTCCGGAAGGAGCTGTGTAGCGGTATTCGCGGAAGGCGCTCAATATCCCCGGCAGACGAGGGGGCAGAGAGGCTGGGGGGTTCCGACCCGCGGGCGACCCGGCCGCCGCCGCCCTCTCACCTGCTCCCCGCTCATGGCGCCGGCTCTCGCGGGTCGCTCCCGCCCGGCCTCGGAGCCCTGAGACCGGAGCCGCAGCGGCAGTGGGGAACAGCAGCCTCCCCGCGCTCCTGCAGTCCGCTCTCTCGGCGTTCGCGGGCCAGCGTCCCGGAAGCTGCCGTTGCTAAGCAACAGGCGGCGCTGTTCCACTTCCGGTCTCCCACGGTCCTGGAACTAGCTGTGCATTCCGGCTGCTGGCGGGGCTTTCAGGGCCTCAGTGGCACCTTCGAACTGGTGGGGTTGGGGTCCCAGGGACACCTTTAACCCGCGAGGATCGACGACCCCCCGACCCCCTCCCCCGAATTACCCCAGGAAATCCCCAGCCTCTGTGCTGTCGTCTGCTCACCTTACCTGGAAGGTCTAGGGAACGGGTGGAAGGAAAGGACTGCAAATTTCAAGGCTGAGTTGGGCGAGTAAAATGTGAATAAGGCATACAAGGATGGGCTGGGTTGGGTTTGGTTTGGTTTTTTTAAGTTCATGTGTTTTCAAAGGACGTTTTCCTGCTGCTTCCCACATACTAGATTATCTCAGGAAAAGCAGAAGTAAAGGAACCTTTAAAAATTCACTCAAATGCACATCCACAGATGGTCTGCACCCTGAAAAGAGCTGTGCCAGGCACCCCTCAGCGCAGGCTGGGGAAGTTCAAAGCATCGACCCCACTTAGGAGGCCATTCTGGGGGGCGCCTTCTGGGACCACAGCAAGCTTGCTTATTCCTCATGGGAGATGAGATGTGGAATCCCAGGTCTGAAGGAAAAAGACGCGGCCCGGCAAAGAATGTTCTGGGCCCAAAGCAGGTCCTGAACAGAAGCCTGAGTCAGGGAAGTGGCTGTTGGAAGAATAGGACATGGTTCTGAAGCCTTGAAGAGTAGGTTTGGGTAAGGGAATTAAAGGCTAGAGGGACAGCTGAAATGATAAGCAGGCGCTATACGAATTTAAAGGCTCTATAAAATACGGTAAGGAGTGTAGGCCTCAGGGCAACTGACCTCCATGTAAAAGTTCTATGTTAATAAACAGTGAGTTTGTATCTAAATATTCATGTAATATCAGTAGGGACCCCTAGCAGCCAAAACAGTCTTGAGAAAGAATATAGCTGGAGGACTAACGCTTCCTGTTTTCAAAGTTTACTAGTAAGCTACAGAGATCAAAACAGAACCTTTTCAACAAACAGTGCTGAGAAAACTAGATCGCATTAAAAAAAAAAAGAAAAGATAAAGTTGGATCCTCACCTAATACCATATAAAAGTTTACTCAAAATAGATCAAACGCCTAAAGGAAGGAGCTAAAGCTATAAAATTCTTAGAGGGAAAACTCGGAAATTTATGACCCCAGATCTGGCAATTATTTCTTAGACATGGCCTCCAAATCAACAATAACAAAAGAAAAAATAGGCAAATTTGACTTATCAGAATTAAACACCATTGTGCACCAAAAGACGCTATCAACAGAATAAAATGACAGCCTGCAGAGAGAAAATGTTTGCAAACCACTAAGTGATTTTAAAAGAGTTAATATCCAGAAAGTTACTAGATCTTAGCATAGATGTAGAGAATTTGGAACCCCGTGCACTACATTCTCATGTAAACTGGTACAGCTGATATGGCAAACAATGTGGCCGTGCCTCAAAAAATGAAAATCACATGATGAAAAGAAATTCTCTTCTGTATGTGTACCCAAAAGGATTAAAAGCTGAAACAGACAGGTATGTGTGTACCAATAGTAGCAGTATCCCTAAGTGCCAGCAAGTGCAAACAAGCCAAATGTCCTTTTTGAATGAATGGAAAAACAAAAGGTAGAATACATATGCAATGAGAGTGTTCTTAAGCCTTAAAAAGGAAGTGAATTCTAACAAGTGCTATCACATGGATGAACCTTGAAGACATTTTGCCAGCTGAAATTAAACAGTTACAAAATAAAAATGGTTCCATTCATATAGGATACAAATTAATGTACATAGAAAACTGGATGAAATTTGTCAGGGGCTGGAGAAAAGGGGAGATCAAAGAGGTGAATAAATGATTTCTTAATGTGTATAAAGCTTCATTTTTGCAAGATTTTTTAAAAGGCTTTGCTGTTTGCACAGCAGTGCTAATGGACTTTGTTGCCACTGAATTGTACACAAAAATAGTTAATTATATATATATATATATAGTTTACTATGATTTAATTTTTTTGTTTTAAATAGCATTGCAATAAAAGTAGAAAAACTGGAGAAGCAGGAGAAAAAGAAATGACAGGAGCACATTTTCACCTGCAAAAGCTCATCCCAGCTTTGGTAGGGGAGAGGAATGGGAGAAAGATAAAACTGTTAGAAGGTTATTCCAAGAATTCAGCTCCAGTGGGCTGGAACTGAGCTAAGACAGTGGAGAGTGGAGTGAAATAGACAGATTCAAGAGAGATGTGGAGATGGTTCCATTAAGATGTGGATGTTAAGAAAGAAGTGGGTTGAGGATCATTTACTGCACTGGGCATTTGGCTGTTTGGTGCTGTCATTCACTGAGGTAGAAAAAAGAAAATACTGTGATTAGTCCAGAGTATGTCATGTGGCCTATGAGATGTGTATCTACAGCCAGTAGGTATTATGCATGCTGTTCAGAGTGCAGAAGGTAATTTCTGAACTGGGGACTTGAATCTGAAGTTAACACATAATCCATGAGCTTAAATCAATGACTCAAGGGGGTTTATGGCACTAAAACAGATGGAAACTTGAGGGGACCCTAAAACTAAACACCACCAGTGTTTAGGAGTTTAAAAAAGGAGATCCTTTAAAGAGCACTGAGAAAAAGTGGCTAACAATAAAAAAGGAATTCAGCATTTAGAATCACAAATACAATCTTTAAAAGGGAGAACATTGTCAAATCTCCTGAAAGTAACCTAAGGACTTAGGAGGAGCCATTGGCTAGAGCCGTGACAAGGAAGTCACTGGTGAACACAACCACAGAGGGTCAGTGTAATGTGAGGGGAGGGCTCGGGTCAAAGGGTGGATGGGGACCTTCAAAACATTTGGGTGATGAGCAAAAGAGACAGACTTGGTATCAGGGTGAACACCAGGCTTGTGTCCCATGGTGACAGAGAATGAAACCGAGGATGGAGAAAGTAGAGTGTAACCACATTTGCCCAAAAGCTGCAAAGGCAAGGAAATAAAGCCACTGGGGCTGGGACGGGGTCCAAGGAGGACCCTTGTGAAGGCTCGTTGCCTGGGGCTCTAATTTAGAAGGGATCTTGGGCCGCTGTGTAAGCAATGTGACCTTTGTCCTATGCAGGGCCCAGACACCCTTGAGTCAGTGGCCCGTGTGACCACGCTCTGGGATGTTCCAGCTGAGAGACCCCTGGTTGGTGTTTCTGGTAGATCCCCAGAGGGACGATGCGGCTCAGCAGACTCCATTTTGGGCTTGCATGGTTCCATTTGGGGTCCTCTGTCCTTACTGCTTAAGAGAAGCCTAACTTGGCTCACTGATTCCTGTTACATTAAGATTGCTGATACTTCTTGAAACAGGGATTTGACATATTTTTGCAAACAGGAGAGTTTGGGTTATGTTTAAATGCAAGCAAAGAGGAAAGAGATAAAGGGAAAAGAAAATGTAGGTCAGATTAATTGCAGGTAAAGACCTACCCTGGAAGGACATGGAATGAAAGGAAGAGAGAAGCGTGCATGGAGAGGCGGGTAGTTACATAAACCTGCCCGTGTGTAGTTGGGAACATTCCCCCCAAAGTGAGCTTCATTTTTACTGTAATATAGAAAGAAAAATCTGGTAAAAACAAGAAAGAAATTAAGAGACAGACTGATGAGACATTTGAGAAAAACGAACAAGTTTTGAGGTAAGTGACGGAAAATGAGAGCAATGAGAAGCGATGCAGGAGACAGAGGCATGAGCTGGGGGGGCTGAGGGCTGCAGCTAGAGGTGGCCACGACGCCTGCAGCTCTGCGATGCTCTCCGGGCCAGGCTCAGCTAGAGAGGACGAACGCACTGTGCAGCCCCCAGGCCAGCGCGACAGAGGACGATGCAGCCAGAGAATGGAGGCTCTGATAAGAAGGCAGTTGGCGAAGGAAGAGTCACAGCCCCTAAATCCATAGGGGAAGAAAGGACATTAAACGGGGAGAAGCAGACTGTGAACCAGGGTGGGCGGGCGTCTCAGCAGAGACAAGCCTATGAAACAACTTCTCAGGCAGGAAGAACCGCACAGGGGACCGACACTGAGCTCGGAACTGGGAACTCTGGATGTTAAAAGTGTCCCTGTGTGGCCACGGAGGTGACGGACTTGAGCCACGGAAGATCAAGGGTCCAAGTTGCTGAGGGTAAAACTATTCCCAGGTTGCCGAAGCAGCGTCAGACAAAGGGGAACTGTGAGCCCAGGTCTTAGACCAATAAAACAAGACATAAGAGCCGTGGTGAGCCTGTGGTTGGTAAGCGTTTGCACTGGAAAACAAAGATAAACACTGCATCTCCCATGCCTGGAACGTGGAAACCGCCAAGCTGCAGTGAAAGGTCGGGAGGGAGGAAGGGGGCACTGAGAACAGGGCGCAGAGGAAGCTGACTTTGTTGCTTCATAGCAAAAGCTGGTAGAGAACTAGAAGTTCGCATCACCCAAGTAGAAACAAAGAAACAAAAAAATCACTTAGAAGCTAACAGTATCAAAAGGGTAGGGCGGCTCCTGGGGCCGAAGCTAGATGCAAAGAGCAAGCTTAGACTCCAGGCCTGCTGCCAAAAGAAGGTCCGCCGCGGGAGGCCCCAGGTGTTTGGAAGAAACTGAAGATTCCTGCCAGAAGTCCGGGGTCAACCCCATCTTTGCTTTCTTGCTTCTTGGCTGCTCCGTGGTCTCCCCTTTCCATTCGCCCCACCTCAGGAGCTGTGGTTGAAAAGGGCGCAGCTCAGGTATGCTGACCTCCTGCGGCTCTGCCAGGCCCGTTTAGAGCTCCTCTGGGGTTCACTTCTCTTCTGCAGAATGCTGTTTCTAAATTTGTCTTTGGCAAGGCCTCTGGCCAGGACTATGCAAGGAAAACAATTTTGTAAAAATTGGCAAATGACAGTCCTTTGTATTTGCCGGTTGCCGTGATCTCTATCAAGCTAGAGGAATGTGACTCTCGGGCTGGGTTTGCACAGTAATTCTCAGAGTAATTAGTAAGGCCACTGGTTGAGTGCAGAGAAAGCAGAACTCTACTGGAGTAACCCTTGTCCTCACTGTTCAGGTTAAGACCAGCTCAAAACGCTGACAAGCGTTCCGTGTGATATTTCTCACACTGAATTTTAGATGAGGTGTTTTGGGCCACTGGATCCCTCGGATGATAGAAACTGTGTCAATCCTGTTCCTGTCTCCTTGAAAGACTCCCTTATGTACCATTTGGACAGTGCTATCTGCACGCTTTTAATTTAGCGATCTACAGACATGGAAGTCCATTCTAAGAGAAAGTATCTGGGAACACAAACTGGTTAAACAAGTGTGGAAAGACCGAATGGACCGCAGAAATTGACCTCCTGATGGTTTAGTTCCCTAAGCATGGGCTCGACTGCTTTTATCATCTCGTGTTTACTCACAGTTTGGATGTTTTCTTGTTGCTTTTTGTTGTTTGTTGAAGTATTTTCTTAGTCATGAACCAAACACTTATTATGCCCAAATTTGTGCTGATTATAAGGGAACCTTTTATAAGAAGCATTAGAATTTTCCTTTAAAACATAGTGGGTAAGTTTAAGTAGCTGCCAAATTCTAACCTCTTATGTTGTTAGGCATTATGACTGATTTTTTTTTTTTACCCCCGTCACTGAAAGCACAGCAAGTGTTTGTTACCCATCTTCCTTCTGAGGCAAGGTGGCAGCTTTTTGTTCTCACAGGGCATGGACAAGGTTGGGAAAGCAAGCCCAGAATGTGGTGTCCTCCTCCCTGGCTGTGCTCTGCTCCCTCTGTAAGCTCTGCTCCTCCTGGTTTTCCTCACCGTGTGGTGGACGCACCTCCCTGAGCCCTGCTAGGCACTGGTCTAAGCCGGGAGGGGAGGTGTGGGGTGGCCAGGCTCCCGCTCTTGCTTCAGGGAAGAGAACCTGTGAGCCAGGGCCTCCCAACAGGAGGGACAGCTGAGACCTCTTCGGGAGGGGGACCAGCTTGACAAGTTCCAGGCCTGAAGATGGCCAGGGACACAGTGAGGATGAGTCCTGCTTTTGGGAGATAATCATGAGCAGAAATGAGGAGAGAGCAGAAGCAGGGAGGTCAGTGAAGAGCCCCTTGGAGAAGGTCAGGCAGTGACACAGGAGTGGCGCATGGGCAGAGGGGACAAATCCAGTAGACATTTGTGAGGAGGACCTGGTAGGACTTCAGCATTTCTGTCTGAGCCCCTTGGTGGCTGGTATCACCTTTAGAGTGAAGGTGGCTGGGAAAGGGGAGGAGATGATGGAAGATGAAGAAGTGAAACGTTTGATTTTAAATGCTCAGAGTCTGAGATGCTTGTTGGATGCCCAAGCAAGAAGCTGAGGAAACTGGAAGATACACAGTGCTGGACGTATCTCTGGGCAGGGTGGAGATTCGAAGTTCATCCATGGAGAGATGGAAATCAAAGATAGATGAGATTATCACGTGACAGAGTAAGTAGGAGGGAAGGAAGAAAGGGGGAGAGAAAAAAAAGGAAGGAAAGAAGTCAGGTAGGTAGTTCAAGGACCAGGTCTTGGAGCTGCCATTTTCTCTTTCTGGAAACTTGAAACTTAAAAATCACAGTGTTTTCGTTCTCTTAACAGAGTTATGCAAGTACATAGAGTTACGACAGACACTTAGATACGAAAGAACGCTATGACATGTGGTTGACAGTTCATGCATGCGGTATTTGTTTGTGAAAATATTGAGCTATATATGGAGCATTTCCCATGAAAACAAGTAACAGTGCTTTATTACCACGCATTGACCTCCAGCTAATCACAACCAGGCCCGGAGAGCACAGACGACTGCATTAGATTCTTTGAACACTAGAGGGAGACATTTTCATTGGCAAATCAGGAAGCAAGCAAAACCTTTAGGGCTTTTTTCCACCCTTTTTGTAGAACTGCTCTTTTAACACAGACTCTCAGACCATTTTAAATGTTGGTATTTTTGCAGTCACCGAGAAATAGAGGCATGCACTAAAACTGGAGAAGTCGTGTTTGGATAAGTAGCCAGGCTCCTGGGTTAAGACTGTGTTCTTTATGCTGACAAGATGCCGTGCTTTCAGGTGATCATGAACCCACAAGATGTGAGCTAGGGACTTTCTATCTGGAGAAGCACAAATCGCACCCATCACCACCCGCAGGGCTCCAGGAATTCTGGTGCTGTGCTCCTTGTGAGAAAAAGTGTCAAAAGCTTCTAGAAAGCGTGTGTCTATGGACGCAGATACGGCCCGTTCCTCATCACATTCCTTCCTTCTCAGGTAGCTTAAAGGTCACTGGCACGCAGTTCACCCTGGGCTTTTTATTTGCCCAATAAAATGCTTTTCAACTTTGCAAAGTAATCATGTAGATATGTAGTGTTTTCACGATTGCTTGGGGCAACTAGGAAACTTTCTCTGTGTTTACTTTGGTAATCTTTCCAAAGCACACACTGCAAAATGTCCTCCCCAGTCAAAGGTTGACTGAGACCTGGCCGGCAATCTTAGCCCACAGAATGCTTTATTTGACCTTGTAACTAATTTGATAAAGTCTCCTTTTTGGTAAGCTCCACACTGAAATACTTTGGTAATTATAGAAAAGAGTGGTTTTTTCTATCTTTAGGGCAGGAGGAGTCCGGGGTAGGAAACGGTTTTTTTCTAAAATCAGAACTCACCTGAATTCTGCTTGCTCTCACTGGTTGGTGAAGGTCAACAAGTTACTTTACATCTCTAAACTATTATCATTTCCCCAAGTTGGGATCACATGCTTCATTGCCTTTGGGGTTGATTCATGTTATCCGTGACAGTCAACCAGTTTAGTTCCGAGTGGAAGCTGCTGCCCTTCCTCTTTCCTTCTGCCTGAAACACTTTATGAACCGACTCTGTAATCCATGCAGTCAGAGCTGGCGCGCACTGAACTTAGAAGCACAGAGTGTGAGCTGGGCCACACGTCCAAGGCAATCCTGTAAGAGTGCAGGACATGGACAGAGCCGAGCTCCCGAGCTCCACACAGTCGGGCCATCTCCGCACCTCGCAGAGATCCCGCGTGCTCCAGGGTCCCCGTGCCTCAGTACAGGGAGAGAGGGCGAGAGAGGCAACCGCCAATTAGACAAGGACTGCTGTTCTCAGGAGAAGCCCTCTCCCCTTTCCCTCCACAGACAAAAATTCTGTCTTCCCACCTCCAGAGAGGCCCATTTCCCCGGAGATGTGTGCAGACTGCCGGAAGTCACCTGTCCCCACACCTGGCCAGTCACCCCGCAGGGCTTGCGTAGTGGTCACTGACCTGTCTCCCAGCCAGCTGGGCAGAAGCCAGCCCTGCTGTGCGACCTCACCCCAGCACACTTCACAGTGCTACACAGAGCGTTGACCACATACGTCGATGTTTTTCTTGTGTTTATTTTGTTGCATGAAGTTTGATAACAGAACTCACCAGGGGTGAGTGGGCAGATACAGTGAATCATTTTTCTGGTAGCATCGGAAAATTGTCTTTTTCCTTCAAATTGTAAATTCCTACAAGAATAACGCATCAGGCTTCTGTTTGTATGGTGCACTCGGGTAGGTACACTGGTTTTTTCTGAGTATTCACTGTCAGTGGAAACAAAGAAAAGTGACCGTGATGGGAGGGTCACCATCTACAGCCAAAATACAGCAAAAAAAGTGTGCGACAGTCATTTTCATTACTGCTTGGCCATTTTTCTTTTAAAACCCCATAATTGAATCTCATTATTGGTCATAAAATATATGGATGACTATTTTTCCCGTACTGGGGGTGAATCAGGAGTGCTGTACCCCTAAGCTACACCCCAGTCGCCATCATCAGCGCCCTGATCACCTTCATCGTCATCATCGTCATCAGTTTCACTCTGAGACCATATCTCACTACATCACCCAGGCCAGCCTCAAACATGTGATCTGCCTGCCTCAGCCTCTCAAGCCTCTGGGATTACAGGTGTGTGCCACCGTGCTCAGCACAGATAGTTTGACAACTGTAGCCATAACTGCATTTTCACGACACCGAGGACCAGAAGAGAAAATGAAGTTTTGTTATTGATTATTCAGGCTGCAGAATAAAGAGGTATGGAAGCAAAGTTAGAACGCTCTTCAAGCCTTCTCTTCTGTTCTTAATGACTGGTGGTTTCTTGTCTGCTAAAATGATTGCGTGACTAGCATTTTCTTCTAAAGTCTGTGCCATTTGCTCATTCTCTCCACATCCCAAGGTCTCAAACGGGGGTTATCGCCCACCTAATCTGTCTCCTCTGCACCTGACCTCTGTGGAAGCCCTGCCATCGGACGTCCTTTCCACAGGCACTGAAACAGCCTTGATCCCACTCCTGCCTACTGTTCAGAGCCGCGTGCTGTGGTCACCTCCTACTTAAAGTTGTCCTCTTGGCTTTGGGACCGCCTAGCCTCATTGTCCCAGCTTTCGGGTTTCCTCTTCCATTCCAGTCCCCACTGACGCCCCAAGGCCCTGCTGGAGCCCCAGCCTCTGCCCCACACCGAGGGCTCATCCACTCTCCCAAAGTCTCTGTCACCTTGGTCCCTGGGCCTCCTGACACCGTGTCACTGCTAGATTCTCTCATTCACCTGCTTTCTTATCACTGTGTCCAAGACTTTTCCCTTTAATTTCCATACTGTTCAAAACTGTTAAGTTCAAAATGTTTCTGGATGATTTGCTTTTCCCTTTCAGCCTTGCCTGTCCTCTAAGTTCAGTATCTTGACCATCTTTTCCCTCTGTCCTTCAAGTCCAAATCCATTTATTTCCTGCTACTATGCTTATAAAACGTATCTTACAGATCACTTTCCTTCAGGTCCTATCGTCCCTTTTTAAATCCACTTTTTGTACCCACGTAACTGCGTCAGTTTCTGAATTAATTGTCTTTTCCTTCTCCCCGGCCTATTCATTAGACACATCGCAGGGAAGAAAACACTAATATAATACAAATGACCGTGTCTTGGGTTTGGCATCATTAAACTCTGTCTCGGAACAGTGTTCCTGGGTGCCTTCCTCTCACCCGCCCCCGAATTCCCTGCATCTTCTTCTCCAGGCAGTTTCTCTGCTGCCCATCCTGGAATCCCTGCTTGGACTAAGATCCTTCACATTTTCCCTGAGGCTCCATCCCCACGTTTCCTGCACCTCACTTTATCCCAAGCTGATTCTGAAGCTGTCCATCAGTTAAGCTGAGCTCAGGCACCAGCAAGGGGCCTTTGTTCTTGAGGAGAATTCGCACAGCATCGCCCTCCTGCTGGTTACCTGCTGCAACTCGCAGATGCTACTCCCCTTTTCCTTTCACGTATTTTCCCCATTTTTCCTTATTTTCTAAATCCCAGGTCAAAGATCACCTCCCCCGCACAGTTTTGTTTTTTCCCCCTACCGCTCCAGACACGCAAACCCTCCAGATGTGGCAGGCAAAATTTTAGACACTAATTGAACAAATGCAAAAACTTTCCAGTTGTTCCATATTTTAAAGTTTGACCTCCATGAAATTAATTGACTTGTGAGACCCAGAGGATCCACACATAAATTAACAGGGAAAGATGTTATTTTTCTAGGTTGAGACATTAATATTATCAGCAGCAGCAATAAATAGAAGTGAATTCTCTGAACTATTCTATTCTCAGTGGAATTAAGCAACGATTTAGCACTATAGTTTATGAAATACTCATCACCACAGCCTATGGAATAATCACCCGCTTCATAACTTTTTATCTAATCATAAAAATGAATTTATACCATGCTAGTGGATATACACTGGTGTCCCTCTACCACAGTCACAGAAGGTAGAATGTAGTGAACCTTATTGCACACTGATGGCAGTGTTTGTTCACTACTCTAAAATATACACCACACAAATACTAGAGTCATTAGTAATTTAAACTAGGGTGGGAGAGATGGTGGGCATGTGAAAACTCTGTCCTTTAGCCATAATCATGTAAAACGTAGTAATGTATCTTTTAAACTTTAGACAATCCCTCCTCCCTTTAGTAAACTGCTCATGTTTTTTATACTATTTGCTTTGATCTGCTAATACTTTACTCTGGGTTTTCACACAGTTAGAATTTTCTTTGTTCATAGTGTAATTGTTCAATTTTATTAGCAAGGTTCAACCGGGCTTTAATTTGGAATCTTTCTCTTTGTCTTAGAGTTTTCTAAGGTTAGAATTATGTTTCTTGAATGTTTCCTTGAATTCAAATATAGAACTTTCTGACCTGGTGTTTCCCTTTGAAAAGTCTTAATCACTGAGTCAATGGTGTTAATGGTTATAATGCTGGTGGTGGCACATACCTGTAATACCAGTACTCAGTAGGCTGAGGCAGGAGGATTGCTGTGAGTTTGAGGACAGCCTGGGCTACACAGTGAGTACAAGACTAGCCTGCACTGCAAAGTAAGTGAGGTCCTATTTCAATAATAATAATAATAATATAATGGTTATATGATCATTCAGATTTTCTACTTCTTCATTCTATTTTGATAAGATGTATATAGATAATATATTTAATTTTAATTGATGCATATAATTGTATATATTTATTAGGTACAGTCTGATGCTTTAGTTGTTATCTGATCCACTGAGTCATAAGGTTGGACGTGCATAACACGTATGCAATTTCTAACAATCAAATCAGAATAATTAACATACTCATTACCTTAAACATTTAACATTTATTAGGGCCCCTAGAGACCTTTTAGGATGGGCACTAGTCGCCAGAAAGACCAAGTGTGGGACTGAAGTCTCCTCCCCTCCCATCAAGGTCGGGAGGAAGGCTAGAGACTGTTCACCCACCAGTGGCCAGTGATTTAGTCAACCGTGCCTGTGTGACGAAACTTTGATAACACACTCTTGAACAGCAAGGCTGGAGAAGCTTCCAGAAGGGTGAACACATCACATGCTGGGACAGTGACACACACAGGGTGTGGAGGCTCCCTGCCCAGCCCCACCCCCACTCAGCGTCTTGTTCTATGTGTGCATATTTTCCAGTTCCTGAGAAGTACTCTCCACGATACAGCTGTGATCGGGGTGACAGAACTTCGCTGAGTTATTGGACGGCCAGAGAAGCCCTGAGAAACCCAGAGTTTGTAGCTGGTCAGGCAGAAGTATGTGTGCTCCAGATCTTCCAACAGAAGGTGGGGTGTGGGACCGAACCCTTAACCTATGGGATCTCTGCCAGCGCTGAGGTGGTTAATGTTTGAATCAGATGAGATCATGGGACATTACTGGTGTCAGAGAATCAGATCATTGTGGGAAAGACTGAGCAGTGTATGTCACTCAAAAAACTTAAAGATGCACTAAGAAAACAAGTGGTAGATTTCTCAAGGTGGAGTTTCCAACCAGTTGGTCCAGCCTGTACCCCAGTACCTATGGTGTCCCCCAAGCGGGTGACAGGTGAACCAAGCCTAGAAAACGCATCCATCCTTCTCACCATTGTGCGAGAATATCACCATTTTCTACATGATCCACCAGGTGAAAAAATATAATTTTGTGTGACGGGCTTGGCTCCAGGGGAAACGCTTTCACCTCTGTTCCACCCTTACAATTGGCGGATGAAATCCACCAGCTGCACTGATCGGACCTTATCTACTGAAAATAAGTTTTAAATTGGGGACTACTAGAAATTGACTCTTTTCTCTCCTCCATGACCAGAACTAATGCAACACCAAACTCTTGGGTAAGAGTGTCCCTAACTTCCTTCAGTTGGGTTAACGAAGGCCACAGTGAAGAGGGTAGGTGTTCGGTCGAGAATTCGATTACTGGCATAAGACTATCTGCTGCCTGTTGTGACCTAGGCGTTATCTGACCCACTGAGTCATACGGTTAGACGTGTACAGCCATCATCCATCATTAAATAGAAATGGTATGTACATGATCGAGCCGGGGCAGGTCCAGAGGGTCCAAGTAAATGACGTGAGGAAGCTCTCAGATGCCTGTGGCTCCCATGCCTGCTATACTGCCTTCTGTTTCCCAGCATGCTTGTGTGACCTCGTGAGGTGCAGCTATGGTCAGCTGTCAGAGGAGGAGAGGGCAAGGTCCTCATTTATGAACGCTTGTGCATCTTATATGGGCACCACCCACAAGTGGACAGCTGCAAGGTTGAAGCCCCTTTCCAGGACTTCCCTGAAGGACAGTGGTGAGGCGAAGTCATCGCAGTGGGCGGAACTTCGGGCAGTGCACCTGGTAGTACATGTTCCCTGGAAGGAGAAATGGCCATATGTGTGACCGTGTTCTGATTCATGCACTATAGTCAATGGTCCAGACCTTGGGAGGAATATAACTGGAAAATGGTGTCAAAGTTGCTTAGGGGAAGAGGTATGTGGATAGACCTCTCCATGTGGGAAAATGATATGAGAATGTGTGTTTCTCATGTAAGTGCTCACCAAAAGGCGACCGCATCAGAAGAGGACTTTAACACTCAATCAGATGAGATGATAGATAGTGCATAAGCCCTTCTTCAGCCACCCATGTCACTGCCCAGTGGACCCGTGAACAGAGTGGCCACATGTGGTAGTCTTTTGAAAACACAGAGTGCCAGGTAAGAAGCAAGAGCTTGCAGGACTGGGGCAAGATTCTTCAGAAGGCTGTGTACGCTTTGAATCAAGCACTGACTCTTTGGTACTGTGTCTCCCATGGCCAGGATTCATGGGTCCAGGAATCAAAGGGCGGAAGTAGAGATGGTACCACTCACCACTACCCGCAGTGATCCCCTAGCAAAACTCTTGCTTCCTATTCCTGAGACTGTAGGTTCTGCTGGCTTAGAAGTTGTTATGGTTAATACATTGTGTCCACTTGAGAGTCTAGAAGCTTAATTAAGTAACTCAGCAGTTCTACATCCTAGGGTATAGGGGACACGCCCTTACCTCTGGGAAGTTGTTCATTGCCTTACCTTGAGAAGTTTAGAAGTTTAACTAAGCAGCTCAGCAGAGGGCCAGAGTTCACTTGGTAAACATTCTGAGCCTGTGCAAGAGGAGGGCATGGAGATGGTGTGAGTGCTACATATACCTGAGATCAAGTAGCCTACTTAGAGTATAAGGAAGGAAAAGCAGCTTGCTCTCCCTGCTTTCGCTGTCTTCTGCTGCCTTGAATCCCCTCTGCTATGCCACCCTGCCTTGGATCCAGCTGATTGCAGGCTGAAACCCCCACAAACGGTGAGCAAAATAAATCATTTCTTCCTTAACTTTGGGTGTTGGGTGTTTTGTTCTAGCAAAGAGACAAAAGTACCAAGGCAGAAGTCTTAGATCCAGAGGCTTATACCAGAATGAACAGTAGTAATAGCATTGAATTGGAAGCTAAAACTTGCCCCTGGTCATTTTGGTCTCCTCACTCCTCTGAGGAAACAAACTAAAAAGGGAGTCACAGGGTTGTGACAGGGGCAATTGACCCAAACTATCAAGGGGAAATTGGACTCCTCCACAATGGAGGAGAGGAAGAATACACTTGGCAGAGTGCAGGAGATGCCTTGGGGGCGCCTCTTAATATTCCCATGCCCTGTTGTTATAGTCGGTGGGAAATTGCAACAGCCCAACCCAGGCAGGATGACAAATGGCCCAGAGCCCTCAGAATGAAGGTGTGAGTCACCCGACAGGGAAAGAACCAGGACCTGCTGAGGCGCTCGCTGACGGCCAAGGGAGTACAGAACCAGTAGCGGAAAAGATTGTTCTAAATACCAGCTACAACCCTGAGTGAACAGGGATCGCAACTGTGCTGTTTCTCTCCGAATATGATTGTAATAGAATACAATGTTGATAGACCTAATACTGGTTCCTCAGGATCGTTAAACCTGTATTATAATGTTTAAGTTACGAAATGATAAGAGTTAATGTCACCCAAAGAAAACTTGCCTTCTGTTCTGGGGAGGGAATTAGTATGTTTCTGTTTGTATGCAGGATAGTTATAGCATGTTGGGTGTAATTATGAGCTTTGTCTTTGGAGACTGGTTTAAGGAAATGTGTCTGGGTGCCATGTTGACAAGGGGTTGATTATGATGGTTGAGCAATTGTGTCAGTTTGAGAACTCTAGTTAAGGGAAGCTTAACTAGATGGGTTCAGTAATTCTACACTCTAGGTGTAGCAGACCCACGCTAGGGCAGTGGGTGCCTGGATGGTACAAAGGGGGAACGAGGAGGGTGGACCTGCTTCAGTTCTTCAGAAGAGCTCAGCTCTTCGCCCCCAGCTGGGACGTCACCTCCTGGCTTCTGGTGTAGACGCCTCAGCCTTCCACTGTGGCTTCTTTAGCCTTCTGTTGCAGACCCCTTGGCCTCCTGTTACGGACTCCCACAGGACACTACAGTGAGCTCCAGACCTTGGGCTGAATTCTGTGGTCTCCAGTGTAGACAGTACCTCTGCAGGCTTCTCGGACACTGGGGTGACCATCATAAGCCAATCTTATAGCTTCATGTACTTTTTTATATCTTGTGTTATAGCTGTTTCTTTTCTAAAACACTGACTGGTACAACATTCAATCCAACTGTAATCAAGCTGATATTTTTGTCTGCATTGGACTGAAACCAACAGGGAAAGAACTATTTCATTTGCTAACCTGTTAATGTACCAATGCATAGTTTCTCAAATGAGGGGTGATTCTGACCCAAATGTCTCGATGCACCAACATGGAACTCAGATGTGTTCATCTTTTTTCCCTTGCTGTGAATAAATACCCAAAAAGAGGTGTCAAGCAAAGAAAAGACATTTGTGTCTCGTTGTTCTGGAGGCTGGGGAGTCCAAGAGCTTGGTGCCAGCATCTGCCCACGTCCCTGAGGCTTCCTTCTGCACCATCGAGTGGTGAAGGGCATCACATAGTGAGACAGAGCGGGTGTGGCTACTTCAGGTCTCTTCCTCTTCTCTAAAGCCAACAGTACCACCATGGGGACCCCATCCTCTACCCCATCTAAACCTAATGACCTCCAAAGGCTCCACCTTCAAATGGTATCAGCGGGTGAATTTGGGGAACATGCTTCCAACCCACAGGCTTTTGGAAGCTGCATTCAAACCACGTCCACGTCCCCCAGGGATCGTGAAATTTTCGCCTGCACAGAAGCTGTCTTAAGCAGTACCTTCTCCTACCTGAGCTCTCAATCCTCACTGCAGGTCTCTGTGAAAGCTCCTCCACAAGCAACTCCACCCTAAGCCACCAGACCGCCTATGTCCTGCTGTGACTAGCACCGTGACCAGTATCTGATAGGCCTCTCACCGTCCATGAGAGTCCTCCTTTCATAAAGGGTTTCAGGCATCACTCTGCACCTCAGAATTGGGCCCGCAGTTGGTGAATTCCTGGTCTCCATTTTTTTTCTACTTTTGAGTCCACGTTAGCTGGGGCCCCTTCTACAACTCAGCAGTGGTGACCTGGTCCTGGCCCTCACTTGGAACACACGTTAGCGCTCAGTCCAGTAACTCGGCACTGCGCATGCTCTCCTCTGTAAGAGACTCTTCAAACTACAACTTAAAGAGAGTTTCCAGTGGCCACATTTCTACTGAGGTTTGTCCCACATGCCACACACACACACACACACACACACACACACACACACACACTCTCTTCTAGCATCTGCTACAATCACTGTTCCCACACTCATAGATATGAAATGACTTCATGTTAAGAGACAGTTAACACTTTCTGTCACCAAACTTCTGCAGATCGCCCTGTCGGGTGTTTAGTGATAACCTTGCATGAGATTGTCCTTACACGGAACGTGGGACCTAGCCAAAGATATCCAGAGGTTTGCTCAAAAACATTTCTTGTTGGATCAGCCTTTATTAAACTCCTCAGGAGCTGATATTCTGGGAACAAAATATTACGGGTAAAGAAAAGCATGTGAGGTTTCCAAAAGCAAATGCGTATGTAACCAACAAAAGGATAACATTTCAAGGCTTGTACAGTAAAGCAGCTGTTAGATGATTTACTGGAAAATTCCTCCAAAACATAACAGAGGCTGCTGGCTACAAAGGAAATATTTTTCTTCCAAGTGCATAGTGTTAAAATTCAATATGTTATGTACTCAAAATACCTCCCTGTTAAAGTCTGAGCTTTTCAGGATAACCTCGGCTGTAGGGACTTGATTCCTTCCTCCCTCTGGTGTGAGAGGCACAGAGCGAGCCTTGACCCCAGGGACGCACCCTTCCCCAGAGCTTCCAGCATCAGCAACAGGCTAGGACTTCGTTTCTTAGGCAAAAGGGACTCGCAGTGCACGGGGTACGGGGTACGTCGTCCCATTTCACCCTCGCTTAGAGGGATGAGCTTAGCCGAGCCAGCGGGGTCACTGTGTGACCGACCTGCAGTGGGGACAACTGCAGAGCAATGCTGACAGGACCAGAGGGAAGAAGAAAGTGGACGGCTTCCACACCTGCCTTCCCCTGTGCGGCCAGCAGCGCACAAGGGACCCTCGGGAGCCACGGGGCCGCATGCTCCCGTGGACACCTGGTGGAGCAGACCCTAAGCCCTGAGAGGGTGCTCCTGGGTGTCGGCGCATGGCACAGCCACTGCCCGGCCTCCAGGGGCACATAGGGAGCCCAGTGGGCCGGGATGCCCCCGACCACCCCGACCAGCACCCCCATTCGCTGGTGCTGAGCTGAGGGCAGCGGTAGGAGTGATGGGCAGCCCCTAGGCTGGCATGCAGAACAGCACCTGGCTGGGCCCCACTGTCCATGCCCAGGCTTCCCTAGCCACCTCCTGACAGTGCACCCAGCTGTAGTCCAAGGCAGGAGCCGCTGTGGGAGTCCCATTAGTGACGGGACTTCAGGTCAGAGTGCATGGCCTTGATCCGGCCTCTGGCCGAAACTCTAGCTTTCCTAAAGAAATAAACACAAAAGTGTCCAGTGGCAACAGGAAGCGCAACAGAGGGGACAGTCTGTCACAAACTGTGATCTGTGAGTTTGACCGTCAGGCTTTGGTTCTGATGTTTAATGTTTTGCTTCCCTAAGAAAAAGATGGTCTTCAAAATGATTGGGGACAGTTTGTGACCCAGACTCTTAGACAAGGTACTGACCAGGCAGGAACCAAACGTGCTGGACACAAGGACTCTGCCCAGTCCCGGCCTTGCCAGTGGCTCCTGCAGCTGTCATGAGTGATGGCAAAAAATGCATCAGGACCTGTCACTTGGGGGTGGCCCTGGACACCTGGGGCCAGTGAAAGAGCAAGTTTTTTAATAGCGTGCTAGAGACAGCTCACGTCCCGCCCTCCTGGGCCTCTCATCCCGAGCCGGCAGCTCCGTGGGTCCCGTCTTCTCTCTGCTCTCTGTGTCCTGGCTCCGGCCAGAGACTGGACAGCCCTGAGCACCTGGTAGCCAGGCCCGGTCCTGCGGGGGAGTCGTGTGTGGCCAGAACCCTTGACCAGAGGGTGATGCTGCATTGAGCCAAAGCAGAAGTGCTGCCTAGGGACTTTGGAAAACCTCTTTTCTTCCCTAGAAAAAGGAAACCCAAGAGGACTGAGCTGCTGGATTCACCTCCACTCAGCCCTACCTCTGGACTCCCTGTCAGAGAGACAATAAACTCTTTACTGTCCAAGCCCCATTATACATCAGGAAAATTACAGCTAGTGGACTCTAACTGTGGGAACATGAATTCACTGATTCTGAAGAGGGATGAGCCCCAGGCTGTCAACACCAGACAAGCAGAGAAGAGACGCACTCGTGACAAACTGGGTAAACTGAAACTGTGACTGAGTTTGTCCATCTGTACAATAGGGAAGAATTTAAAGGCACATCTTGCTGAGTAAGTACAGGTAAAACTAAAATTGTCCCTGGAACATAAAGACTCATTACAGAAATGAAAAAGAAGAACAAGTGATCATTCTGGGATAAAATTAGAAAATCCTTACAAAAGAGGGTGGTGGACATTTGACGGCCTTGTTGCCATGTGGAGACAAGGCGGGAGGGTCACCTGTGACACACTAGCCCTGGCACTCAGTAATCCGCTGGTGCCTTGACTTTGGACTCCCAGGTGGTAAACTCCTGTTCATCAGAACTCAAAGGTATCCTTCGATCGTAGCCCCATAGCGAGGAGGAACCGCAAGCCAAGAACTGCAGGCAGCTCTTAGAACCAACAAGGCAAGAGCCAGACGCTTTCCTCAGCCTCCAGCAAGGAGCAGAGATTGCCCCAGCTTTAGGCTTTGATCATCAGAACTGTAAGAGAAGAAACATCTTTGCTGCACCGGCAACAGGAATCACCTAGGCACAGGCCTATAATCTCAGCACTCAGGAGGGTGAGGCAGGAGGACCACCTGTGAGTTCGAGGCCAACGTGAACTCCATAGCAAGACCCTGTCTCAAACAAACCAACAGAACTCTCCTGATATTTTTCTGAATTAATATCTTGTGGACAAAGTGCTGAGCTACAGCTATTCTAGATATAAAAGCCTGAATTATGTGCTGGCTATTTAGTTTTCTAATCACTGTTCATCCATTTTACTGCTAGTTGGTTTGGATATGATACAATGCAGTGATTTTTATCAATTCTTACAGAGAGAAACAGAGAGCAGTAAATGTCATGTCCAATTCATTGAGATTCTGTCCAAAAGCTGAGACTGCTGGCACTGTAGTGCTTATGTTGGCCGACAGTGAAAGAGAATGAGGCCTCTAAGGGCCACTGAGTTGGAATTTCTATAACAAATGAATAACAATTAATTAATTATATGAGGGTTAATAAGAGTGTCAGTGAAATTGGAGGATGGAACATTGTAGATTATGTGCGTAAAGTAATCCAGAGAATACAATAATTCCAAAATTCCAAAACTCAGAAAAAGCAATAGAAGGTTCATTTATGATAAAATGAAAAGCTTCACACACACAAACCTCCTTGGTGAAAACAGTTTCCATCAGTGGCAGGACCGTGATTTAATTTTGACTCTGTTTAAACAGATCAAATATCTAGAAAGGGAAAAACTTTAAACTGGTCATTTATCTGGATGATTTCAAATAGATGTTTAATATACAAACAAAATAACAAAAATAACAGGTTTTCTTCTTTGCAGAACTCATATCTACAACTGTTATGTTTTCAACTGTTTCCAAAAAGAAGTTAACTAGTCGGCCGGTAGCTGTAAATGTGCTCCTCTTCACATTCCGTTTCCCCAGACTTATTTATGCTGCCAAGTGCTTACAAACATGCCGCTTCCTCTGAACAGCTGGGGTTTAAATTGACACCTCTGTGAGACACTGAATTACTGCTGGTAAAGTTTCAATTAATCCAATGCATTTGGAAACAAGTTTGGGAGAATATAAAAGCATCTGACAGTGTCTGGGTACCTGCACAGTGATTCTGCTCCTGTAAATCATAGAATTAACATGAAATTCAGAGAAGGTGTTTATGTTCAGTAATGTTTACTCACATGGTACTTACGCTGGCATCCTTGATTCTTCCTGACCCAGTGACATTGATGACATTAGACATTGATGACAATCTCAATGTCTAATAATTACAAGATCAACTAGTAAATTGTGATATATCCACTGGATAAGGTAATATTTTCTACAAAATTTATAATAAAATGAGAAAATTCTTGCATACAGTACCAGTTCAGGGACCAGCATATGGCAGAATGCAAAACTGCTGTTTACATTTGATCTTAATAATGTAAAAAAAAATGCATGTATCTAAAAGATTGAAAGGAATCTATTTTGACTACCCATTAACAAGGGGAAGAATAAATCAGTTGTGAAGTAACAGCATCATATATTATATATTTTTTAAATTAATAAAGTTCAACCCTATAAAATGTGAATGAACCCCAGAATCTTGATGCTATATCTAAACTACCTTTTGATAGTTTGAAAACAAGTTAAATTAAATATAACGTTATTGAGACACGCTCACATATACATGTACATGCGTGTGTGTACATGTGTGTGCATATGTGCACATGTGTAGTGAAACTAAGGAAGGGATAGTGAGAAACACAAGCTCAAGGTAACAGCCACCGCCCGCTGGAAGTCACAGGGTCAGGAGGAATCAAAGAAGAATGGCCGGCAGAGGAAGGGACCGGAGTTCTCCATTTCCTGGTCCCTGTGGTGGGTTTTTGCTACCCACTTTGTCATTTCATAATGAATAAATTAAATAAAAGGCAACCACACGTGGACCAATGACAACAGTGTACCATAACAAAGAACTCTGACTTACCCAGGTCTCACTAGGATTAAACCATGAGATGATGAGTGGGTTTTTCTTTTGATACATTTCCACAATTTCTGTATTTCTGTGAGTGGCTTTGAACTTTTAAAATGTAAAATTAGTACAAAAATCTAGAAAACACACAATTTTTTAAAAATCAATACCAACATCTAGGTCTGGATAGCTGGGCTTGCCAAATGTAGGTCACACAACTGGACCAAAAGCTAGAAGTTATTAATGGTAAGCTGCAACAGTTAGTGGTTATATTTTCTAGGCCTGATTTTGTGTGCTGAGTCTCATTGATTCAGATTCTCCTCCAAGAATCTGACTGAACTAGACCTTAAATGTAACAATCTCCAAGTTTTATATTTCCTTACCATACCTGGAATAGATAACATCAATTTAATATTAATTCATTTTATCTTACACCACATACTGTGCTAGGTGCTTTTTGTTCATGTTTCAATTTAATGCTCAGTCTAAATATTTGATGGTTACTAGTTGTCTCTGTCATTTCCCTGATGTGGGGATGGAATATCTGACACCTACAACTTCAGGGAAGAGAGGTTTGTTTTGTTCATGGTTTCAGTGAATTCAGTCCATGGTCAACTGGCTCCAAGGCAGAAATGACACAGCAAAAGAGCTCGGTGGAAGATAGGTGCTCAAATCATGATGGGCAGGAAGCAGAGAGAAAAGAGAGGAGTCAGGAACAAGAACACACTCTTCCAGGTCACACCCCAGGGACCAGTGACCACCTCCTAACAGCAAGTCAGGTAGAGTACACACCTTCTAAACATGTGAGGCGTTGGGGGACCCTTTAGATCTAAACCATGACATGAATGCTATCAAAATTCGACAGATGAGGAAACAGCTACAAAAACAGTAAATGCCTTTGTCCAACATCACATAGCCAGAGAACATAAGGGAACTCAAAATCGGAACTTAAACTTATGGATCAAACCTCCTGCTAAGAACAACCAAACAATGTTGTGTAATGCTGATCTCAATCAATATGTGTTTACTAGGTGGAAGCATCATATGTCTGAGCCTGGGGCTTTTGTCTTAGAATTGTGTGTAAGGATAATTTTAAGAACAGCATTTCCCAGGGCACAGATCTGGGGAAAGAAATCGGAAAGGATATTTAGAAGGTAGCACACTCCAGTGCTTACGGTGCGGGTCCTGGGCCAGAACAGCTTAAGTTTACAGCCCAGCTCTACCATCTTCAGGTGTGTGATTTGGAAAAGTTACTGAAGTCTTCTGTTTTGCCTCCCATGGTTGTAAAATTAGGGTAATAGTACACCTGTCTCCCCAGAATGTTTGGGGAGACAGGCGTACTATGAACTAAGTTCATTTACGGGAAGCTCTCAGAACAATGCTTGGCCTATAACATCGGAAATGTCAGCCACAATGGTTCTAATGCATAATCCCATGATCCTTTATTTCTCTCCTCTTCCGGTAGCGTTCACCTTTGTAGCCTCCGCTTCTCTTCCCACTCCATTCCACCTTGTTATCCAGTCATAGGTTGCTCTGAATTTATTTGGTATAATGAAAAAAAATCCATAACAAAATAAGAGAATAACAATAGTTAATGTGATGTGCATCATTATCTTCAAAGTAATTACTCAGAATGCAAGACAAAATCTATTCTCTTACAAAGAAGAAACAGATAATGACACAAGACTTTTTTTCAATGAACTAAGAAAAACTAGCAGTGTAAATGAAACAAATTAGCAAATATTTTAAAATATGTTTTGCATTTTGAGACAGTATGTAGTTAAGACTGGCCTTGAGCTCTCTATGTATCCCAGGCTGGCCTCAAATTCATAGCTATCCTCCTGATTCAGCCTCCAGTGTGTTGGGTTACAAGTGTGTACCACTGCACTGGACTAACTCTGAATTATTTGGAAAATGAAAAAGCTATAATAATAGAAAATGGGAAAAAATAGCAAATGGAAAATAATCTTTATAATATTATGAAACTAACTTGTTTGCTGCACTTGGAGTAAAACCAAGGGCTCACACATACATGGCAAACACTCTATATTCCCAGCCTGTTTTTGTTTTATATTTTGAGACAGAGTCTTGTTAAGTTGCCCAGACTTACCTAGAACCTGTGATCCTCCTGTCTCATCATCCCAAGTAGCTGAGATTAGGGGTGTGCACCACCACACACAGTTTAAACTCACTTTTAAGGTGTGGCATAGATGTTCAAAAATTCATGAGCTGGTTCTCTTGTAGTTGAAGGAATGTAATTCTAGGAGTAGGAGTTCTGAGTTCAGCTCTGTCCTGACACTGATGCTATAATCTTGACTAAGCCTCAGTCCCGCCAGCCTTGGTCTTCTCACCCAGCAGGTGGAGATGACAAAGCCAGGCTGCCTGCCTGAGTCCCTTCCCTCCTCCGTGGTGGCAGGCTTGTTTCAGAGACCCACAACCACATTCACGGTTAGTGTCTGCTCCAGGAGTCAGTGGAAGGCAGGGCCTGTAGGGTCTGTTGCTTTGCATGATTTACAGTGGTGAATGTGTAATGCAGAGTGTGTGTTTGTGCATGCGTGTGCGTGTGTGTATGTGTGTCCACATACAGAGATGGAGGAGGGATAAGGAAGTGGATATTCCAATAGCAAATGATAATATTTACAATATTTAAGTTCTAGATTTACCAACCACTAACATGGAAATGACAGCTGGCACTTATTGTGGTGGCTGAGGAATGAGTCACCATCTTTTTGACCAGAGCATCTGCTTCTGTCTGACGTGTACACATCATTGCCAGGATGTTGGTGCCCATGTTGTTTTGCATTTTTAGAACTTTTGAGATTCTAGAAACTTTAAACCCAGCTGCTTAGGCCAGAACATTTGTCCTGAACATTATTCAACAAGAATTTTCTCTCTGTTCACGTTCAATTATTTAACTAGAAAATGATGATCTTATACCTCTTTCATGCTTATCACCCTTGAAATTTTCCTTAAGTAAAAATTTTGTTCCTTGGCTGACATCCAATCAAAGGCCGGATTTGGTAGACCAGTCTTTGAGGAGAAAAGAATGTGGGTCTCTAATTCAATTACAGATGGGACTGAATTTGATAGCCCTGGACTATTTGCCAATAAATAACATTTTTGTAACCACAAATAATCTAGCAACTCAGCATTTCAGTTCTGAGTCAGGTCAGAAAAAGGTCTGCTCTGGGTCAGGTCAGCCATCCTGAGCTCAGGTCTTCAAATTTTCCTGTGTTCACGTCCTTCAACAGGAGAAAACCCCGCACGGTCCAAGCCGGCACGAAAGCTGCCCTTCAGATGAAAAGACCGTGGCTTTAGCATCTAAATAAAGGGAGAAGACTCCAGGGAAAAAAAATCTAAAACTTTTTTCGACACTTCATCAGGATATTTGGTATTGAGTCAGTTTTATAAAATCTTGCTTTTGGAAATGCAATAAAAAAGACAAAAAAAACCCATGAAAAACATGCTTTCTCATAATAATAAAAGAAATGAAAAATAAAAATATTATTTTCTCCTACTAAATTAATAATGACTTGAAATTTTTGTAGCACCTAAGATTAGCAAAGGTGAAAAGATGGGAATTCTCACTTAGTTGCTGGGCCTTAGTATAGTATAATTTTTCTAGAGGAAAAAAAAATCCCTATTTTCCATATCCTTGACCTTGTCATTCAACTTTTAAGAAATTATCTAAGGAAATAATTTTGAATGTACACAATGATTTGCTTAAAGTATAATTCTTGAATTGTTTTGAATAACAAATAGTTTAAAGTCTGACATGCCCAACAATAAAGAATTGGTTAAATAAAAGATGTTATGCCCACAAAATTACACAGTCTGCAGTCAATATAAACAATGTTATTTAGAATATTTTGTGGCTTTACTTGTGATAGACTGAGTCACAGAAAGAGATAAACCAACATGGTAGAGTGTACAGCGATCTAAATAGATTTCTTTAAATTTTTAATTTTTTGAGTTTTTACAGTTTGTAAGGTAAATCCATTACCTCTTTAGCATATCATTGCAAAATAATAAATTATAAAATATAATGTAATGCTTCTTAAATACCTATGAACTTCTCAGTGTTATTATTGGTTTTTACCTTATATTCGATTTGAGTAGTTACAAACATTCGTATTCTATAGTTTTAATCAATGTAATACCAATAGTAGAGGCAGCAGTATTCGCTGAAGCCGCCATACTGTGTAGGATTGTAGTGCGCTTCCTCGGATACTCTGAACACTGCCCCGGGTGGTTATGCACTGTAGTGTTCAGCGCACAGCAGAGATTTGTGATCTTGGACTCTAGCCCCGGAAGCCTGTGGAACTACTAACTGCAGACAGATACAGGCACTTTTGTGGCTGCGTCCAAAATGATTAAAGAGAAAGCGAACACTTTGGTCGCTTGCTTTTAATTCCTACTTCTACCTTCCATTGGCTCTTACAGTGGACTGATTATTTGGGTCTTTTCCAAAATTCATGTGCCGAGGCCCCCTAGAAGACAAGGCTGGGCCAAGATGATCTCTCTCCTCCATACAAGAGGACTGCAAAAAGGTGTGTGGCTGAAAATCAGGATCGGAATCAGTCCACATTGATTCTTGGACATTCCTGCTCAGAATTGAAAGTAAAAATTTCTGGTGTGCAACCCAGCTTGGAAAAAAGCAGCTCATGGTATTTTGTTATACCAGTTTGAAGTAACTAAGGGAACTATGAAACTTCGATCAATTTACTTCATTCCACTAAACAGGGAGGATGATGACAGTATTTCTCCCTGCTGGTGGTTACAAGAGTTAAGTGAGAACAGGAGTGATGTGGGTAGAATTTATATTGTAGCTGCTAAATACGTGCTTGGTAAGTTTCGCCATCATTACTGTCGACAGGCCATGACACCCCAGGACACTGAGAGCTGCTCAAGTTTGAGCGTCCTGCTCTTGTGAGGGACACCAGTGACAGGATTAGTCAGCAATTGCTGTGTAACACAATGTTTCTCAAGGGTAGAAAGCACAGCTGTGATGAGGAATTGAGCTGGAAAGACCCTTCAATTCCCCTGTGTGTGTGTGTGTGTGTGTGTGTGTGTGTGTGTGTCTTAGAGGAATCTTTGTTGGAAAAAAAAAATGAGGAGGAAGGGCCTGTCACCACAGTGAATATTGCAAAGCCAGGGAAAATGGTAAGTTCACTGTTTTGGGACCCACAATCTGGCTCAGCTTAGGCATCACTTTGAATTGCATACTTATTTTTTCTTGTTAAAAATTCTTTAAATGTTCCCAAACTAAAACGGATGGGTGAAAGTCTCCAAGCCAACAGGTTAATGTCGCAAAAGCCAAATGGTAGGTTGTGTCAACTCAAGGAGCAGAATGGGTTACTTTGGGCCTTGGTAACAGGGAACAATGACCACTTTGTGCAGTCAAGTGAGTCACTGGCTCAAACAAGGACCAATCACAGGACAAATTCACTTCACGGGGGAAATTTTGTAAGTTCACTGTCACCCTCAAGCCCAGTCAGTCACTGATGACTCCAGCCCCACATGCAAATCCTCTTAGCTCGCTACAGAGCAGGAAAAAAAAAAATGTTTCCTAAAAAGTACGAAAGCTTATTTTTCAGGTCTTAAAAAGAGATAATTTAGAAAAGGGATAACTACAACACCACTTTCTGCTGAGAACAAAAACCAAAGCAACAAAATATTTCTGGACATTCCCAAGAAACCACGATGGCAGTCGAGGAGGCTTTGAAACCCCAGTGCCCAGCAGGAAATGAAAGGGCCCCGAGACACTGAGGGACCAAGGCAGCGTCTCCTCTAGCCATTCCTCCATGCACTGCAAAGAAAGTCCATATTTTCAGTACAGTTGCTATCACATTCACAAAGAGCAGTCCTGGACGTGTTTCCACAGCGCCGTGCCAGCATCGCTGTATCACTGTGGATCCAAACCCACCAGAACATTCTGTTTTTCACAAGTAGTTTTGCCTTAAAATACTTTCCCGTGGAGAAGAGGGAGTGGGAATGGCAGTGGGGAATGAGACTTCGGCCCGAGAACAAGGGAATCAGCGAGAGGTAGCAAGGAGAAGGCAGTGAAGAAAAGTTCTTTTTTAGATCTCGGTGAATTCCTCAGCAATTTGTGGTTTGTCTTGAAATGATAGCAGTTGCAAGGGCTGTGGTCACAATCCATGCCTGCCTACATCACGGGAATATCCTTGGTCTTTGAGAAAAACAAGCTGTGGGACAAAAAAAAAATGTTTTTGAAAGCTTTATGGTCCCCTCTTTCAGTAACAGAGGAAGAAAGCAAACAGAAAGGGAGCTAGGAGAAATGGCCTTTGGTCAGGCTTTACAGATACTGCAAAGCAGAGCAGGTACACTAAGAGCTTAGAATACTGTTTCTGACCAGGGAGGTGTGAGGCATGCCAGGCTACCCTGCAAAAAACAGAAAGTCCAAGATCAATGGTGGTGGGGCCTTGGGCTTGGAGGCTCTTTCTGGCATTACTCATAAAATTACCATATAGGGTCATGAAATGCTACCACAGCTCCCCCAATCATCATAGTCCTTAAAGAAAACTCATTATTTTAGTTTTGCAATTTTTGTGTCATTGCTGAGATAATTTTTCCCATTCCCATAAAATACCTGTTTATAAAAGAAATGCCTGTGTGTCACAGATGACTGGAACGGTGAAGAAATGTCACCTGTCATCTCCCACCCTGCATTAACAGGCTTAACCCCTTGACTGCATTAGCTGTTACCGTGACAGATTCCTGAGATATCTTAAAAATCACAAAGGTTTGTTTTGGCTTATGATTTCTCTGGGTTCAGCCCATCTTGTTTGGCCGTGTTGCCTTGGGTCTGTGGAGACATGGCTCACCTCACCCAGCCAGGAAGTGAAAGAGCGCGGCAGGAGAGGTTGGAATCCCAGTATTCCTTTCAAAGACATGTCCCCCACCGTGATGTCACTTCCTCCAAGGGCACAAACCTGATGACCTCACTTCCTCCCATGAGGCCCTATCTGTTAAATCCACATTCGGTCCTGAGGGTACCACAGGCTAGGAACCTGGCCTCCAACACACTAACACACCATAGCACTGATGTATTTTTTTCTTCATATTTTCCATGTTTTGTTTTTTTTTGTTTTTTTTTTGTTTTTTTACCTAGTTGAGGTTATACTGTAGATGTGGATTTTCACCCTTAATTTATCATAGAAATTTTCTGAGGTGATCACAAACATTTCAAACTTAATATTTTGAAGGCAAGATAATGTTTTATAATGAGAATTGTCATGATTTGCTTAACAGCTTCTTGCCTTTTACTTATGCACACACTTTGAATGCTTTATTATTTTAATTAACTAGGAGATTTCCTTGCTAAACTATGAAAGAATTGTACCTGATAATGTATTAGCACATGATGTGTCTGTTTCAACTAGGGGTGCCAAGACCAGATGCTGATTTACCTTTCTTTGCTTTGATGCAGTTCTTCAAAACTCCAAGAAACTTCTTGCCAGATATAGTGGTGCACACTTGTAATCCCAGCACTCAGGAGGCAGAGGCAGGAAGATCACCACAAGTTGGAGGCCAGCATGCATTACATAGGGAGTTAAAGACCAGCTTAGCACTACACAGCTAGACCCTGTCTCAAAAAACACCACTCCCCAAAAATCAAGATGTGTCATTTGTAGCTCGAGTATAAAAAGAACTGCTACAACTCAATAAAAATGCTAGGTAACCAATTTGAAAGGATAAGATTCTCCTCAGCATTGATAAAATATTGCACGGATATTTCCCTAAAGAATACATCTAAATGCCAATAAACACACAAAAAATGTTCAACACTGTTAATTATCAGGGAAACATAAAACAAAACCATGAAGAGGTACAATCACACTCCCCCGGACACCGATAATCAGAAAGAAGCACTGTGAAATGGGGAAGGGAGGAAGCTGGGAAATTGGAGCCATCAGACATTGCCAGTAGGAATGAAAAATGGTCCAGCCAATGTGGAAAACAGTGAGCCAGCTTCTCAAAAATCTAAACATATCTCCTATGGCCCAGTGATTCCATTCCTGGTATGTACCCAAGAGAAATGAAGCACACATCCACACAAAAACTTGTACATGGATGTTCATAGCAGCATTATCCTTAGTGAAAACATATAAACAGAGGAAATGTCCATCAGTTAATGAACAGATAAAAAAAATGGTGTATCAAACAAACAAATTTCTTTATACATGCTTGAGATGACCTTGCAGTCTAAAGACATAACTACTGAATTTGTCAGAGTTTCAGCTCGACATAAGTTCCTGCCACATTTTTCAGAAAAATTAATTTAATTCACAGGCTTTTACTAAAGTTCAAAGCAAATGTGAATCTTCCCTATCCAGGGAGGATGAGATAATGTGAAATAATCCTTAGCATCTTTGGTTAGACATGTAAAATTTTTGAGAATGATTCTGTAAATCTCACATACCAGGAGGTCATTTCCATCGTTAACTTTCCAAGAATGAGCGCAGCCCACCGGTTTGCTGTAGTCAGCCTTGCTTTGTTCGCATGGATTGTGACAACTCACAAGAGTCACCTTTTTGTGAAGTCACATAGAGGGGGAACAAGGCGGCTGTGGAAAAGCATGAGGGGTCGTAAATATTTCTGGGGTCGTTTTCTGGAAAAGACCTCTGCTGGTAGAGGAAACGTGTCAGAGCGGTCATTCCCCCTGTGCTGTGAGTGCATCTGGGACCCTCTCCGAATAGTTTCAGAGTAGACAGAGAACTGAACGCCAAGCCTTCCGGAAGCTGGGAAGGAGGCATGGATGGAAGAAGCGAGGCGTTTCCGGAGCAGACATGTTCACCGAGTCACCCACACATGGGAGAGCACCTACCTCACACCCCAGGAGCCAGAGCTTCCTCTTCATGGATAAGAGTCAAGGTCCTGAATCCCTCCTGTCATTCCCCAGCCCCTGCCCTCCACTTTCCTGTCCTCTCTCTTCATCCTGGTCTATGGAACACTTGGCTTCCAAGCAAATCCATGAGGTTGTCCAACATGCAGACCCAAGTTGCAGAAGGTATTTTAGCACAAAGCTCTAGCTGTACTGCGTCCACATCTGAATTTCTATCTTCATGGCTGGCCACACACCTTGAGACCCCGAGTCACACATCAGAAAGCCAGCATCAGGGTCAACCCAGACTGAACTCGTCTTCCCTGCAAACCTGTTGCTCCTCCAACATCCTCTAGATTCCTAGTAGACAACCACAGAAAAGGATGCTTAACAGAAAACCCTAAAGGCTGGGACCCAGCTCGGTGTCAGAGCACTCGCAGGTGGGTGGGGAGCCCTGTGATGGGTCCCCAGAACTGCAAAAACAAGAACAACCCTTGATGTAATCCTTGAGATGTTCCCTTCTCGTACACACCCAAGTGGCGCTGTCAGTTCTACCTCTCAAATCTTGCTGGGAGTCCTCCCTCCATTTCTCTCACACCCACCAGCCTCTCACCAGGACAATGGGTACGATTCCTACAAGTGGGGGCAGAGTTTGCACAAACCCCCTTTCCACTGAGCATTCAGACAGCACCCGGGAGATGATCTTTCTAACACCCAAGATACAGGTGTGGCAAAGTCCACCTTCAGACTCTTCGGTAAGGAGATCCACAGCCTCCAGGTCAAAGCCAGGCCCGGATCCCCACCCTGCCCACCTCCCCAGCCTTTCGCCCGCCTGCAGTGAGTCAGGCATTTCCACTCCTTCGGCCTGCAGCAGGTCTCCTTCTGGCGACTGCTTTTACAAGACGTTTTCCAGATGATACAGATAAAGAATCACGGAGGCTTTCCTACCAGTTACTGCTCCCTGTGGAGCCGGCTGTGTGTGAATGTAGGTAATGTGGACAATACCTGCTTGTGCAGCACAAAAGGCTCACCAGGAAGCCCGGCGCTGAATTATTCATGTTCTTGCTTCTAGCGAGCAGACAGTTACCGTGCTCCGTGTGCAGCAAATGCTGCAACCCAGAGCCCTCGATCCTAAACTTAATTGGCTTTATAATACATCCTCGGTTCTTAATTAAACATACATAAATTAAAATTTGATTCCAAATTTTAAAGGGTACAGAGTCCAATTACTTTCTCTTAGTATCTTAATTCATCCTGAAAACATACCTCAAATATGGTATGATAGAAAAGGCAAAGATACTTGAGGTCAGGAAAAGTCGAGCTTATGGTCATTATGCAACTTTAAAAACTTGTCTAACATTTAAGACTCAGTTCCCAATCTACAAAATGAGAGTGACAGTTGATATGCAGGATCATTCTGCATGTACAAAAAAGAGACAAATGGACAAAAAAGACAAATGTAATTCTTATTCACAGTGGGCCCTTGGGAAACTATTCTTTCTCCTTTATTTATAAGTTATATATCTCAAAACATGGACACACACACAGGCGGTACTTTTTACATAGACACACAAACACCTTTTTAACAAAGACACTTCCTGCACAGAGATTCTGAAATTAAATTATTCGGATACAGTACTGTGGGCTTGTCGTATTTGCCCAGGGGCGCAGGAGCAAAGCCAAAGTAATTAAATCTCCAACAATTTAGTAATACAAAGGTCCCAGCCATTGGCCAGGGTGATTATTCTGTTTCAGGGAAGAAAGAAGACAAGTCTATTTGTAGTATCCCATGCTTAATGGCGAGTATTAAATGAATTAGGACCAGAACTAATCAAAGAAGCAAACAGCTGACGACTGCTGTTGTGTGAAAGAAAGAAGCAGTTGATGTTCACACAGGTTACAGCAGCCAAGAAGGCCCTCTGTAAGGGCCAAGCTCTTTTTCTCCCTTTAAACTTGTGTTCAATGGTCTCTAGTCTGAGATTATTTAAATATTCATTTATTTCAGAGGCCTTTTTGTGCAAATCTGTTTAAAACCCAATCACGTCCTTATTAAATTGGGCTAAAAACTGCTTTCAAGGAAAGAAACAAACTACAATATTTCACCTATAAAATGTGACTTTGAATGATGATATAGTCAACTCATTCAATCATAATTATAAATGTAGTCAGTAAACGATCCAGGTGGGACCAGGGAAGATCATGAAGCCCCACAGATGTGTTCGTGATTACTGAGTTAGAGGGTAAGAAGGGCTGTGATGTGCAGTAGAAGATGTGGAGAATCTGGTGTTTTCCTCATTGGCTAATTCTGTCTTACGGTTTTCCCCACATACAGTTTGCATGCATTTGTTTGTTATTCAGTGTAACTAGGGTGAGTGTACATTTGCAATTGTCTCTCTAATTGGTGACCCAGTTGCATTGTCTAATCTGGCTAGAAATATAAGGATAATTAGCATATATGTTTCCTTTGGCCTCTCAGAGGGGTATTATAATCACTAAATTTAAATTCCAGTGGTGTACCACAAAGGGTGGAATCCTCCAAACTAATTATAAAATAAACCCTTTCTCACTTATTCTGAGAGTTGACCGCAGTGTGGGGCTGGCATGGGGCCTAAACATGAGACCTCATTCAATTCCTACTACACTTGCATCCACCCTGTCCGCCAGAGCCATCCTGGAAGCTTCATTTGTAACCTATTTTAAGGGAAAGGACTTAATCTATTTGAACAAACTGGAAGATTGGTTTGTGTCCTCAAAGACAATCTATCTAAGACAGAAAAGTGGGTGAGTCTGTGAAACTCACCCGGGATCATGTTGGAACCTCTCTTCCCACACGATGCCTTTGGTAGAGAAAGATGTCGGAAGATATTGGAAAGACTTTTACTTTCAGGTGTGGCGATGTCACAAACATGGTAAGAGCTAGAGGCCAGTAATCAGTGAGAGTGAGAACCATCTTGCAGATATCGCATGCCCAGGAGAGCCAGACTGCGTCACCTGAGGACCTACTGAAGCTCACAGACGGGGGTGCTAAGGGGACCTGACCTGGACCACGACTTTAGGGAGCCTGGGTGCTGTCCTTCCCGGTCCCTTCTCCTTGGTCAAACCCGACTGGTTCTCACAAAACAATCTGAACTCTGTTCCCAGCCAAATCCTACCTTGGGAGCCTTGGCCCACGCTGGCACAAGTACTGCTCACCAAGTCAGCTGTCCATGGGGGACACCTAAAGAGATGTCAGCGTAGCCAAACCGACCACAAGACAGCTCACATGGTGCCTGCACTCGGCAAGTCCCACTGGGAAATGAAGCCTCGGAGGGAGACTGCGGGGAATCTGCACCCCAAAACTTGACTGGGTACAGGATGCTTTGTTTGCCACTTACCTTTGCCACTTGAAGAGGAATGTGACTTTGGGCAACATGTATAACTGTAGCAACTAAGATGCTTTCAGCTGCTAATAACAAGGAACTCAAAAGAAAACGGTTTCACCCCCCAGGGCTTTACTTGTACCAAAGCTGAGAAGTCAGGAAGGACATGGTGCTGCCACAGTTCCAGCGATGTCAGTGGGTCCAAGGTTTCAGGACCAGCAGTTGCAGGATTGGGGGGCAGTCATTCAGAAGCTCCCAGGGGACTTCTAGGGCAGCCATGACCCCAAGTAATCAAGCAGAAGAGCTCCCTAGGTGGCGGGTAAGGAGGAAGGGGCTGGGCTGGGGACCCCGGCTTAACCACGCTACAATGTCTTCCATGAGAGAATTACCTTAAGGGCCTTTGCACTGTGATTTCGTGCTTTTGGCTTTCACTAAGGGACACCGTGAGGCCCAGCTGCATGAAACCTGCTGTCGGAGGACACTATGCTCATGAGGGTGACAGATGTGCCGAGATGAGGCCCACTCCGGAGCCCTCCCTGGCCCGGTGGTGTCCGCCTCCCTCTCCCACCACCCTCAGCCCACAGCAGCGTTCGCCCCACATCCCAGGGTGTGCTTCTGCCCAGGCCCCAGCCCCGGCCGCTGGTCAGTCATTTGCAAAGCCCTGTGACACTGAGCATGCACTGAGGGACAGATGGGGCCAGGTCCCCCTAAGATCCTGTGATCTCTCTCCGTTTCCTGCTGAGCTTTATCCACTCATTTCCAACTTTTTCCCAACAGACTTAAGTATTTGCAAATAAAAACTCAATGGAAGGTTTTGGGGTTCCACCCGCTGTAAATGCTGTCAGATACTTCCCCTGATAGAAGCATCATCTTTTGGTATGAAAGGGGAAAATAGAGACAGAAATTATGAATCAGCATCACAAAGATTGCCCAGCTGCATACTTTATACAATGAACATCACGAGTCCCAAATCAAATCTTCAGTCCTCGGTCTCTCTCCTGCAAGTTCTCCCGAGCCGACAAGCACTGTTCACTGACCCTTCACGCCTCACTCTTTGCAGCATTTTTGCTCTGCAACCACGCGCGTCTCTGACTCCTTCACCCCGCAGCATCCCCCTTAGGGAGGAGAAGCCAGTCCGCTCCTGCCTCATGTCATCGTCACTGCCGCCCTCTCACTTTTGTCTGAGGATGGACACCCTCCCTGCTGACCAGGTGCCCCTCACCTTGTGCGCGATCACATCACCTTGCTGTGTCTTCTGTCCCCAGCCCTCTAGTCCTCTCCTGCCCTCATGTTCAGCCACTGCTGCCCCAGGGGTCCTCCTCCTCCCTCACTGCCCACAAACATGCCCCACTCCTCTTTATCCTAGGACATGTCTATTTTTTTGGTCTTTTTGAGACAGGGTCTCTCTATGAGGTCCAGACTGGCCTTGTGCTCATTTTGTAGCCCAGGCTGGTCTCAAACTCACAACCACCCTCCTGCCTCTGCCTCCTGAGTGCTGGGATTACAGGAGGGTGCCACCACTGGCTTATCCTAGGACATTTTAAAAAACATACTTCAAACTATCATTCTCCTTCCCAACAAAATTTCTCTGAAGACTGATCCATGCCTGTGGTCTCTACCTTATTTTTTCTTAACCACTTGCAAGCGCTGCCTGCCAGAGAAACTGTTCTGTCGAGTGGTCAGTTCTTAGTCCTCTCTCTCTTCTGCACCTGCTGGAGAGAGACGGTGCAGATCAGGCTCACTTCCCCTCACCGAGCACGCTCCTCTGTGGCTCCTCCCGTCTCAGTCCCGCTGAAGGGAGGAGAATCATTAAGGCGTGGGCCAAACCAACCAGCTGCCCCGCTGCCGGGTTTCTCGGGAACCTCGTTCACTTCACACCGCAGGTGGCTGCTTCCATGCTTTGGCAGCAGTGTAGCTGCCTGACACACGCCCTGATTGGCCCTTGTGCAGAACGTTCGCTGGCTGTGGGAAGCCTGGATGCTCCAGACACGCAGATTTAGGTTGAAGACCGTGTCCTAATAGGAATCAAGAGGACACAGCTAGAAAATACATAAGGAGGCTGGTGTGGAAATGTCATCAAAAGCAGCCACCATGAACCACGGAAATCGTCTGGACCTGGGTCCGCAACCAAACTATCACCTTTCAAAGCCTCTGGTCCGTCTTTTGAGCACCATGTAGCACACTGCCGCTTCTGGCGCTTTCTAAAACTATCTATTATTACTGTAAGGGAATCCACCTGCTTGTTTCCCAATTTATGTGACCTTTCCATGGATAGGACCTAACGATAAACAGCGATACTGAAAGAAGAATTGGAAGATTTCCTGTGTTGAAGGCTAGAACAATCAAGAGACACTGTCTCTCAAACTCTGCTGTGTGCACACCTCAGGGTGTCACTGTGCCACCCGCAGGGATTGGTGTTGGACACAGGTGCTGTGGAATGTGGTCCTTCCCTCTCACAGGGGACAAGCAGGGGCCTCCTGGGGGTCTTGAGCCTCTGTTTCTGCGGCACTTTCTGGGGGCTCCCTGTCGGCTGCTGCCACCCACTTCTTCAGCGCAGTTCTCTGCCCTCGGTGGGGCTCTCTCTGTAGAGCGCTGGGTGGCTGCTGAAAGGCTGGACACTTTGGATACTCGAGGTCACTGCCTTAACTCAGCCAAGGAGACGTCATAAAGTCAGCAATGGTGCGCGCTCTCAGCTAGCCCTCTCCAGTTCTTGTGTCCGATGTCTTCTGAGCAGTCCCTTGCTGTGTGATCTGTTTCAGGGTCCATCTCTTTCTTCCTTCAAAGATGTTCTGCTCTCAGGGAAGAGAATTCCCAGGAGGCCAATGATCAGGCTCACTGCTGTTGCTGATTCCTGTCCAGCAAAGAATCAAACTGGACCACATTACTGACCACATTAGCTCATACATGCCGCATCATACAGAGAACGCTGACTTTACTCTGGTCCCATCATCTGGTCTCAGCACAGACCGGAGAACAGAACCTCTGACCTCCTTTACAGAGGGTCCTCAGCTCTCACATGCAGTAGGGAAAATCACCCAACTGCCACCATCCACCTTCAAGCCCCACGTGCCCAGAGATCCCACCCCAAAAGCAAACGCTAGCCTTTTGTAAGGTCATCACACGCAGCAGTGCTCTGTCATCGGTCCAGGCACCAGAGTCCTGCTGTGGTCAGCTGTGTCACCTTTTCACAGCCACTTTGTCTTCAGACTTGGGAGGAAAAGGGTTCGAAGCAAATTATTTGCTAATAAAAATTTCTTAAAAGGGTGGTTTATTTTCACATTTCAGCTAGTGAAAATATTTAAATTTACCTTTATCAGAAGATAATTTTATATTCTTTGTCCTTTCTTATTCTGCTAGCTGGCTTCTTAATGATCAAACAATGTCACTTCTGTGGGATTCACACAACTCTAGTGTATTCCATTAGCTAAGGACAAACACGCAGACTGGCTTAGGATTCCCCAGAGAGAGCGAGAGACCAGACAGTGAGTTTTAAGAAGTAGCTCATATTTCAAAACTCAATCGTTTCTTCGCTTTTATTGTTTGTCATGACATGATTCCTGTAAAATGTTTAAAAATATAACAAAGGTCTATTAGAAAAGTAATTGTTTCCTCATTCTCTTAGCTTTACTTGCATTACTTAACACTGAAGACAAATAACCATCAAAACTTTAGACATAACTCACTAACCCAGCTGTGAACAAACAAGAGCTCACGTCAGCATCTGCAGTGTCTATTGGACCAACAAATGACTTCTTAATGGATGTACATTTCTTATTCTTGAAAGGACAGCTGCTTTGGCACCTGAGTTGAGTACAAGCTAGTAAAGCAAAGACTGCCTAAAAGACAATTGTTTCAAGACTGTATTTATCTATCTATATGTACACATATACATATACACATGTGTGTACACACACAGTAGAAACAACTTTTCCTTGAAAAATGCACAAGGTATTAAAAGAATTCACCATTTAGTCAAAACAAGTCGTGGTTACTAAACACTAAAGTTATCTAAAGAACTTGAAGCCATCACAACTTCCAGAATGAACAGGTCTAGGGAGTGACATCTAACATCTCACAGGGCAATCTGAGTTGGTTCTCTCTCTCTCTTGACATAAAACATACAGTCTGACATAATTACATGGTCATGAGGTCAGTTACCTGTCCATCATACGTAACGAAGTTTTTAATGATTACCAGGTAGAAATGCATCAGAGCTTGCCCGAGGGCTCCCCACTTGCCCCCACTCAGGACTGAGCTAGTGACTGCCACAGCCCGGGCCCCTTCCTCCCTCCATGCAGCCTGTGCCGCTCCCAGCAAACGGCCCTACAGCCCTGCAGAGCCAACTGGGCCCTTACGTGCACCAGGAACTGTGCGAGAGAACTTTTCCTGTCACACTGGCTTTGTGACTGTGGACACTGGCACTGTCACTAGCCTTGGAGGTGGTGCAGTCTTTCTCCTTTATCTTATTTATTTATTTATTTTTGAGACAGGGTCTCACTATGTAGTCCAGACTGGTTTTAAACTTACATATGTAGCTCAGGCTGCCTTCAAACTCACAGTGATCCTCCTGCCTCAGCCTTCTGAGTGCTGGGATTGCAGGCAGCACCACCATGTCTGGCTGTGTGTTTTCTATGTACACTTTAGGACCCTGAATAATGGGCTTCTACTCTAAGACTTAGAACACATCTAAACTGAATAAGCTGCCTGAGTCTCTCAATATTTTCTTCTATGCTCCATTAATGCACGTGGCTAAAAATTGTCATTGTTGGTTTCACCTGAGTGTCTTCCCCTCTGCACAGCCCCGAGACTGAAGAACCCACGAGCTCTTTGCCTACCTCGCGTCCTCCCCCTCCCAGAGCTCGTCACACCGGAAGCAGGGCGAGAACAGGTGGAAGGCGGCGGAGGGGACGAGCGAGGCCAAGCTGCGCTGGGCTCTGAAGAGGTCGGGGAAATCCCCCGCCTTCCAGTGCCCTCTTGGCCCTGGGTTTCACATAGCAAATCACACACAAGAGAAACCTAAATGCAGCTTTAAAATATCTGTAATTGAAAAACATTTTCAGTGGTAAAATGTCCCTGGGGCATCTATACAGCAGTATGACTTTTGGCTTAAAATTGATACTGTTCTCCTCAACAAACTGTCAGCAGAGGCAGGGCACAGAGTGCACCCTCGAGCACCTTCATTTCCCTCAGTTTGCAACCATAATATAACCCAAACCACGTTCTTTTTCTGATACATAAAAAATTTCTAAGTTCATTTGAACTTGAATTCATTCATTTACATGTGAACTCACATGTACAATTTCAATTTTTTGAAATACATTTCAAAAATTTTTTGCCATATATTTAAATATTTTTCTTTATGAAGCTATCTCAAGACAGGAAATAATATTATGCTCACAACTAGAAATTCTGCATTAAAACCCTTCCTTAAATTTTTCTATGCAAAAGTGCATTTACAATATAAACATAACATATATGAAGTTACAACCCACAAGCTCTCTCACTGGAGTGGATTTCAACTTTCAACGTCCAAACGAGTCAGAGAGGAAAGTGCTAACACAGCAAATCCGAAACAAGTTCGTGAGGATTGGGCAAGGAGTCGTCGAAGCGAAATCTTTTGGAAACCATGCTGCCATCCTCTGGGATGTTCTCTTTGTCTTCCCGGTCCCCACAGGGTCCATTACAACAGGATTTCGAAGTCTTCTCCTCAGAGGACCTCACTGAATGGTCCTGCATTAGAGAGGAGCTGGAGGTTTCCTCGGGGAGAAACAGGTTTCCCAAGTCCCACTGCTGCAGCCAGGAGTGCGCGAGGCAGGATTCTGCCGAGGGTCTGCTCCTTTGGGAGAAAGCACCAAGGGACAACTGAACACTACAGTCAGGTTGAAAAGGTTTTCAGTTTGATAGATCCTAGACATCTTTGTAATTATTATAACACTAATACCTACTCATAGGATAACACCAAGTAATGCTGCCAAGACTTGTACTGATGATATAACTGAATGCTTGGCTTTATGCCAGGTGTTCTATGTTTATGTTTCCAGAATGTTATGACCCTGAGAAACCTAAACAATAGCTATTACTGTATTGAAGGCACCGAGAGACCTGGGTTTTCCCAAATCCTCCCAACTTGTAAACGGCACATGCTCTGCTCAGGATCGTTGAGCCCCACAGCCCCGTGTTCCAAAGGCGGCTGCCGGCCTGCGGCAATACCGGAAGGGAGTAGAGTCCGTGAGAGGCGGGGCCTGGAGGAAGGAAGTTAGGTCACTGCCCATGTATCCCCAGACAGGAGATGAGGACCCCAGATTCTGTTCCTTCATCTCTGAGCTTCCCTGCTGCCATGAGGTGAGAGACTCACTCCAGGTTCTGCTTGTCACAGGCTAAAACAAGCAGCCAAGGACCCATGGATCAGAATTGTCAGCAGCAGAGAGCATTCATTCAGCCTTCCACGTTGATTTCTCAGGTATTTTTCCCAGTAACGCAACACTAACACTCACAGAAGATGGGCACGAAGAAGGGTGTGGTTGCTGTGACTATCTATACCTGCTGATGTGGTTCAGAAATCCTGGGATCTGTTTGCAGGAGGAAACTGACAAAGTGTGGGGAAACAGGTTAGGAAGAGCACAGAATGCTCTAAGCAGTGCCTGTAGGTCACTCTGGTGGGGGCTCAGATGACCAAACACAGACAGTAAAGACCCTGCAGCTGAGGCTTCAGGTGGAAAGGACCTTATTAGAGCACCACGTTACCTTCTGACAAAGACCTGTCAACATCTGGTCTATGCCTGAGGCTCTGTGGCAGGCTGAGCTTCAAGGTGACAGACTAATTAACCTGCAAGCACAGCATTGCAACCACAACCATGGCATGGGTACCCAGACCACAACCATGGCATGGGTACCATGCATTGGCTGCTTTGAGCCAGATTTAGCGAGAATGAAAGGAGCAAAGAGAGGCAGCAATGAAAAGTTTGGAAAATTCACACTGTGGCCAGAAAACACAAATAAAGTTCTGGCTCAGGATGATATAGGAGAGATTCTCTGTGGGCATCTCACACATCCCACCCATTGCAGGCTCAAAGATATAAAAGTGGAACTCATCCCAAAGACTGGGGCACCCTGCTCACTCAAGGATGCCTTGGGAGCTCTTTTCCCAAGACTTGCCACCCCATGCTCTGCCAGCCAGGCACTCAGAGGCTGCTGCAACCACAGTGCAAGTGGGTCCCCACATCTCCGGCTGGAAGCAGATGCTGCAGTTGTCCATACGATGCTGCTCTTGCAGCCAAACACAGTGCAATAATTTTGGAGTTAGGGAGGCTTCCACCATGATTTCACAAGAAAGCCTGGGAGGCCAGGCAGTGTGATCCCTGCAAGCAGCCTGAGGGGACACACACAGCAAAGCTGTGAGAGAAGTCAGCGCTTTAGCGGAGGCCCCAGACATTAGGGATCCAGGAATGTGGACCGCCTGCAGCCAGAAGCGGCAGGTAGTGAGCAGAGTCAGCCGCAAGAAAGGGCTGTCCAGGGACCCTGGAGCTCACACCACCCCCGTGCACCCTGATGGCAGACTCGGAGCTATGGGATTTAAGCTTTGTCCTACTGGGTACTGGTCTCGTGTCAATCTGATTCTCCCTTTTTATTTTCCTACTCCTACTTTTAGGAGTGGGAACATTTACCCTGTGCCACGATGTCACGGGAGGATGAACTTTATTTTTAATGTTTTCAGGGCCTCGCAGTTAACGAGACCGAGTCTCAGGGAACTCTGGGCATGGGATTTTGAGCCATGCTGGAACTGTTCAGACTTTGGAGATGCACTGAATGCATTTTTCACTATGAGATGCACACAAGTCTTTGGAGCCAAGGGTACAGAATGCCCCCTAAATCCTTGTGCTGAAGGCTTGGCCAGCTGTCTGGCAGAACAGGGAGATGGGGAACCCATAAGAGGCGGGTCTCACGGGAGGAAGCTGAGTCACTGGGCATGTCCTTGAAGAGGTATCGAGACCTTGGCCGTTTCTCTCCTTTGCTTCCCGGCACCAGGAGGTGAGCAGCTCTGCCCCACTACGCACTCCCCACCACCATGTTCTGCCTCGCCATGGGCCCAAGAACCATGGAGCAAACCAATCATGGACTGAGACCTCTGAAACCCTGAGCTGAAACACACTTTTCCTCCTCTGAAGTTGATTTTCCAGGCATTTGTCATACAGTGTCAGTGAAAATGAACACAGTACAGTAAAGGGAACCTTAACTCTGGAGTCTGTGTCTTTGAATATTATACCCAATATTATACCCAATTATTTCCCATGAAGGTAAAAATAAAATTTTCTCTCTTCTCTCATTCTCCAGTTCTGCCTGTATTTTCTCTACATATATATAAACACACACACACGTTCACACACACTGCATATGCCTGCAATTTGCTTTGTTCATCCACATGATGATGCATCGCAAGCATCTTTTCACATCAGTACACAGTCAATATATTAAATAATAGCTGTTTTATTTATCTCTCTTACATGTAGGTGTAACCAGACACCTAACCGGTGCTTTTAAAACTTGGTATCATAAATAACGCTGCAGTAAACACTAAGAAAATGTTCTGGGGAACTTCTGATTACTTCCAGGGAATAAATTAGCCATAATATTATTGGATCTCTATATTTTGAAAGACAGTTTCAACTGACCTCCAAATGACCTTCTAAGGATTATGAAAAAAATACAAGTTTTTATAGAACTTTCAAGTTTACTTTTTGAACTTAAATCTTACTTTTCATTCTCTCATGAGTGAATTTTTTTTCTTTTTCATGAATGATGGTACGGCTCAAGCTCAGGTCTTGGGTAGGCTAGGCAAGTGCTCTACCAATGAGGTATACCCTAAGCACATGAATTTGTATTTACATATGGAAGGACATTAAAATTAACTTTTTTTCTAGTAAAATTCTTCTTGGAGGCACAACCAATATGTAAAGAATTTTTAGTAGAAAAAACACTAGTTTTTCTAATTAAAAAATTAAGTCTTCTGCAAGATGACTTGAAAACTGCACTTAATGTTGAGATTTCTTTCACTGCAGAAAAAAATATCTGCCTTATTTTCTAGGTAAATAACAGATTTTTAAAAAATACAACTGGCCAATTCAAGTGAAAGATACCCTATAATTGCAGCTACTAAACAAACATTTCATAATGCTGCTTCCTTTAGTTATACCTAAGGAAGCAGAATAAGAAGTGGAAAACATCCAGGAGTTAGCCCTGCAGTCCCTCGCCACGCCAGCCTGCCTCTGCTGTGTGCAGTCCCAGTTAGGTGGGAGGAGTCCACTTGGGATTGCTTAGAGAAGACGAGCTGAGTAGCGGAGTTTCTGTAGTCCTGACACGTCCTGGAAAGGCCGTTTATCGTGGAATTCACAAATGAAAATCTAGTCAAAAAGCTTGAAGGTATATGTTAGTCTAACAAAAAATAGTGTAAAAAAATCCACAATCCGGCATGGTGGCACACACCTGTAGTCCCACCATTCAGGAGACTGAGGCAGGAGGGTCACCAACAGTGAGTACAAGGCCCACCTAGGATACATAGTGAGTTCCAAGACCAGCCTGGACTGCAAAGGGAGACCCTGTCTCCAAAAAGCAAGAAAAATAAGTAAAATTATATATCACTTGGGTTTATAAAGCCTCAGAGGAAAATATAAGTAATTCATTTTCTCTATCACTTGTGTTCTAAAAAGCAGTAACTTCTAAATCTTGAAAACAAAGGCCAGTATTCTATAATGTTTATCCAACACTTTAACTTCTTAAGGTTTACTTTCTATCATGGAAGTATAATGGTCAAATATCAAACTTTTCAAATCAAAGGAAAAACACCTCTGTATAAGTGTAACTCTGAACATGACCGCATATGTTTTCTTAGACTATTTTTTCTCATCACAGAAAATTAATATGATCATTACCAAAATTTTAGAATCTAGGTAAAACATATTAAAAAATTAAACTTAGGGCTGGGGATTTAGCACAGCAGTATAAGTGCCTGCCTGGCAAGCACAAGATCGTGAGTTCGATCCCTGATACCAAAAAATAAATAAATAAAATAAAATAAGAAAATTAAACTTGCTTATATAGCCAGAAACCATGGAATCATTATTATTTCTACTAATCATTTACATTCAAATATAGTTTGTAAGAGTTTAGACTTGAATTAATCTGATAAAATGACTAAGAAACCTGAGATTTCTTAATAGATAAAGAATCTGAGTCCTCCAGGAGATTAACCATCAGTGATAAAAGCCTGAAAAGTAAGAAAGTCGGGCTCGCAGTCCCAGGGCCTCCCCACTTCGCCCCTGAAAGCGAGTAGGGCTGAGCGGGGAAGCTGCCCGTGAGGCAGTCTCCAGCCTGGATTTCAAGGCCCTCATACAGAAGGCTGTTACAGCGTCTTATTCTTCAACAGCTGACAATCTGCAATGCGTACCTGATATTCACCTATAATTAAATTATAAATCACTCATAGTAACCACTTACCATAACCAGCCATAGTACTCTAGACTTCCTATTTATATTTGTTTTCAAGGGTTAGCAGATGATCGAGAAAGAAGGAACCCAACAATCTTTTTATTGCAAACATTCTATAGTACATTTTCTATCTGAAGTTATATATTTGCTATTTATTTATCTTTTATGCCATCTTTCTATTTTACCTGAAATTTGAGCACATGTCTAAGAACTATACACCACTTTAGAATGTACTTTCTTAATAGACATATCTTCTTTTGTAGTAGTATTTAAACAAATGAATGTTATTACTTACTGTGGATTTTTAACTAGAAGGCTCTGGATGAAGTCTGTGGCCAGCTGTGAAACACAGGAAAAAGTTTCTTTTGAGTAATCTACATTAACTTGAGAAATATTAAGATATGTTTCTTGATTATCTTCTCCCACAAATGGTGAAGTGTGAGTTAGCAACATATAAGCAATTACACCAATATTCCTAAAAAAAAAGGAAGAAGAATTTAAAGTCAATTTAATGTTTAAAATATTTATATAATGCACATTCAATATTCTGCACATTACTGTTCTTTAAACTGTATTTAAACTACAGACTTAAACTGCTTTTGATAGAGGTGTCCCTCAATAGAGCTATGCTATGGTGTGCACCTGACCTCCCTCTTCTCTAGCAGACAGCTTTGCCTGATGTTTCTAGGCCTCCATCAGGCGTCCCCAAGGCTGAGCATTCTCTCTCTGTTACAGAGCACAGCCCTACGCTGGCTGATTTTATTCTTGCATTCAACTGAGTTTTCATCACCAAAAGGGATTTTCCTGTGCATTTCTGAACTTCTGGCTGGGAGACTCAGTGTTATTTAAACAAGATGAGCAGGTAAACATTCTTCTGTAGCATAATAGTGATACTTGAAAAAAATCTTTTAAATGAAGCCTTATAGTTTACACTTGGAATCAAAGAATGCCAGGATATACACTACCAAACTTTCTCTGCTAGGTGACTAACAAGATCTTACCACATGTCTGTTGCTGTGGTGATGGGATCATAGTTCAGGATTTCTGGAGCTGAAAGAAAATAAAATATAAATTAAATACTTACAAAAATTACTTTATACTACTAAATTAGAATTGAATTTTGAAAAGCAGAGAGTGATAAAACACAAACAGAAATTTAATTGCCCTGTGATCAGACACTTAAACATATATAATATTAAACAAGTTATGACTAACTAAATGGTTCATAAACACTAATAATCATAGAGTAACTAGTGGTTACATAGTTAAAAAGAGCCAATGTATTAATATTAACCACAGAAAAAACATTTATGAATAAATAAAATGTTGGAAGCTAGAATATTTTTAAAATTTTCATTTTATTACTGTTAGGAATTAATTTGGATTATTTTATTAGATTGAATTTAAATTTTTCTTTTCAGGATAAATCAGATCATACGCATTTATAATGACATTGTGAATAAATTATGTTTCTTGGAAATGCCAGGTAGATTAAATATTCCTTTTAAACTGTCTCTTTTAAACTCAAAACCTCATTTGTTAAGCAATTAATTTCCAGCTGTCTCTTCCCTGGCCTCCAAAACTGCAAAACAAATTCTCTATACTTTCTCGACACCGCCATGCGCTGGGTATGCTGTCACATCCAGACTTATGGCAGAAAAATTATTTTCTTCTTCTTTTTTTTTACAATATGGTCAAATACTTTCTTCAAAATGAATTTATTTTCTAATGTCCAACTATTTTGTAGTCTTTGGTAAACTACCTACAACTAACTATTTCACATACTCTTGTGAGCTATGTTTTTAAAAAATTACGCCCATTTATTTTAGCACACAATGGTCCATGTTAGCATTCAAAAGTTAGTCATTTGCACTGTTTCTCACGTCTGGAAATGACTGCCTGGCTGAGTGGTAACCGTGGTACTTAGCTGTGACTTTTCATTGTCTACGTAGGGACAGCATATAAACAATAAAACAGGTAACTAATTTCTACCATAAGTCAAAATACTCTCTATGCTGTTCATGCAATTTAAGAATCTTTCATACATATGATCTACTTTTTTGACTTAGTGCAGTATTTCTAGATAATCTAATCATAGCTTCCTTTTTGGTACCCCTCTTCTTCAAAATCCTTCTTTCACTGCCCTATACAAAATTTCACATTTATAAGCAGTAGCAACAAACAGCAAACTCTTGCCAACAATTCCTGCAAAACCAAAGATATCTGTATTACAAACAGTTTTAGAGCTAGGAACACAGAAAAAGTGAAATCTATCCAACAATCAGGCTTTAAAGCCAATCAAAGGCACTTGATTATGGCAGTTTTACTTTTTTCCATTTTTCTTCTGTTCCTAAACTAATTTCCTTATTACTGTTCTCTATACACATACAAAGTCTTTATACATAACATGAAACTTTACATGTATACTGCTTAACTCCTATGAAACATGAATGTGTCAGTATTCCCACATTTACTATGATTCATTTAAATGTGTCATAACCAAGTTTCAGTGCATTAAAGCACTTCAACTAAATGAATCCTGAAATTACATGCTGGAAAACATAACAGGGTAGGATTGTATTGTTGTTTTTGTTTGATTTGTGATGTTAGACATGGAACCCAGGGCTTTATATGTTATATGCTAAGCAAGCACTACTAACCTGTACCAACAGTCTTCAAATATAGTTTAAAAAAGTATCACCTACTTAATAAATTTCAAAATGATGTAGAAAATAAACATGAATTCTTACCTAAGTATTCTGGTGTTCCCATGATCTCCCGAAGTTCACATGCATTCCCAATTTTTCGAGACATTCCAAAATCTACAATCTTTATGTCTCCAAGAGGATATATACTGCTTAATAATATATTCTGTGGCTAAATAAAACAGAACAAAAAATTATAAGTACTTTAACATGCAATTAAAAAATATAAATTTCAAGTTGGAGGTAAATTAACTAGAATTTACTGCTTCCCCATTATCTACTTCATTGGGTCACCTGAACTACTTTTGAGGAAAAACTATACTCAAAGAAGGACTTTCAGCTTGAAGGCTGAGTGAGTACGAGACACAGAGAAACCGGAAACAGACATGAGGCTGCCTGCTTCTGCCCACAGAGTCCAGGGAGGCTCTCGGGGAGACAACACTGGGCCACGCCCTCAAGGGCGTGCTCATGGGAAGGGGCCTGGGACAGCGGAGATGGTGGGGACGGACAGGTGCACATGTGCAGAAGCAGAGGTGCTCAGCATGGGGCCATGCTTGTGGATGAGCTGGTCTGGCTGCTGCCATGCCTGTAGGTAGGTAGATAAATTGAGGCAAGGCCACACCCTCTGCTGCTCCCTGGAAGAACGGGGCTGGGTAAGCCTGCAGCCTGTGACAAAGTTCCCTGCTTCTACCCAAACCCACCCACATGTAGAAGTGCTACTCCCAAAGTGCTGCTCTGAACTTTGGGCCAATCTCTGCTTTGTGTATTACTAAAGAAAGACCATTACAAGGTAAGAGGGAAGGGCAGAGAACTCTGCTGTCACGAAGGTCAAGCTTTAAGGTATATGAAGTCAGATTTATAACAGTTTAGATGCCATCCCTACTTCAAGTGCTATGTGATTTCTCTAACAGGAAAAAGACCAAACAGGAAGCTGGCAGGGTGTGATACGTGGTGTTTACTCGGTTGCTTCTTTCCAATGCATACCACCGAGGAAATGGTAAGGCTTCTGGACAGCAAAAGCTCCCCTAGTCATTCCCCCTCCTGCAAAGGCCCAATTCAAGAAAGCAGTCAGGCTGGGTTTTCCCCTGCGAAAAGGAGTAAGGAAAGGAGAGAAAGATAACAAGTCCAGTTTGAGACGTGTGCATTTGAATGTTTCTACAGGATATCACATGGTTTCCTATCTGCAGCTGAAAAACGATTTGGAAATTAGAAAAGCTTGGGCCCTAGGTAGAGCTCTGGGTTTATGGTGTCAATGAAAGTGGTGCAGAAGCCAAAGGATCATTCGGAGGGACGACAGAGAAGAGTCCAGTGCTCCACGCTAAAGAGACAGATGAACAGACTCTGACGTCGTTGGGTGTCTGTGGCAGAAGACAGAGAAAAAAACAACATGAATGGCTGAAGTGTCAAGGCTTGCATGAGTAGCCTGAATGATCTGGAAAGAGCCAAGAGACTGAAAGCCTCAATAGCAAGATGCTGAGCAACACAGAAGGGAGGGAGGGAGCGAGGGAGGGAGTCAGTGAGCGCACATCTGCAGAGGTGGAGTGAAAACTGAGGGCTTTAGAAGAAGTAGACACAAGGACAAAAGAAGGCTCACTTTGTGGCTCTCACAGGGATGGAGTGAGATGAGGACCGGAGAACATGCAAGAACGGTCCTTTGAAGAGCTCATGATCAGTCTGAGCTGTGTACACACAGCTGCTTTCTATCTGTGATATAAAACTAAATCCCTGTAGCACAGAGGGCAAGCAAAGAGGGGCCCTGGTACTGCGTACTCTCACGCTGGCTCAGGAGTGTGCACACCAAGGGCAGAGAGGGAGCCCAGCTGCTGTGCCCCTTCATGTCACGCGTTACTTTACCTTCAAGTCAAGGTGCACAATGTTATTCTGATGTAGATAATAAACTCCTTCAAGTATTTGTTTAATGAGTCTGATAATGTCATTTTCAGACACCATTTCAGCCAGCTCAGGTAAACACAGGTTGAAAATTTCTCCACCTGCAGCACTGAAATAAAATCCAAATAACAGAAACTGAAAATCATTAACCTAAAAAATAACTTTTAAATACTGTATACCTGTTAAGCCAAAGACACACAACCATGTAAACTTCAGTGTGTACACGACATACACAAGCACACTTTAAAACAGGGTAGGGGAAAGGATCTTCAAAGAATAAAATAAATGACAAGAACTCAAACCTGGTATTAATACTTGAAAATTTAACAAAACCGAGTCACCTTATAATCTAAGATGGCTGTAACTCTGCAACAAAAATAATGAAAATCACAGCTAACGCTTTGAGCTCTGCTCTGTGCATGGATAAATCTGCATGTATCTTATGACTTTCATCTACTTTGAGCCTCATGATAACCACGTGAGGCATGTGGTTATTCCCATTTTACAGATGAAACAAGTACAAAGAGGTTAAGCAACTGCTAGAGTCACACAGTAAACATGGTGTCAAAATAGGAATCTGTATAATATGGTTAAGAATCCACATTCTTAACCAATATCCTGTATTGCAGCTTCCTGTAGAAAGCGTGGGACCACAAGCAACAATATCCTTAAAGAACTGAAATTTAAAGAATGCTCAAAAAGGCACAGTGAAAAACTAGGTTTGGAATCAAATACTCTGAACTGAATGCTAAATCTGCTATTTACCAGCAATACAATTTAGGTCTGTCACTTATAGTACTTGAGTTTCCCCATCTGTAAAATGGATCTCACTAAACTCAACAAATTTTTGAGAATTAAATAAAAATAAGATAAAAGTGGTAAGAATATCATGCAAAAAATCCAGATGGTTACTCATCAAATTTACGCTTGGGAATATTCAAGTAAAGCATATTTTATGTTATCAAGCAACAACTCAGGCTAGAAAACACTACTCTTTTTATTTCTCTGGCTCACTGGTTCCTGGGACCCAGAGCTTCCAGAAGAGCATCTGGTATGCGTTCTTCAGGAAGGCTGAAACTGGGACTGAAAAGTCCCTGGGGGGGAGCCGGGGAGAAGAAACGAATCATGAGCACATTATAGGAGCCCTGAGAAAAAATGGTGGTGGTCTCAGCCTAGACAACTGCATCTGTCACTTGCCACTGAGTCTGTGACACAATGTGTCACAGAAGCCACAGAATTTGCTGAGTCATGCTCTGCAGATGCCGGCAGGGCAGCTCCCAGCCAGCTGTGTGACTGCTCCAGCCACAAAGGCGTCAACCCAACCCGCCCACCAGGACACCCAGAGAGCTAAGAAAATGACTTCCACATCTGCCTCAGGCCTCTGCTGACCAGTCTGAAGGGTAGTGTGCAGCTAGTGAATTCACAGTGGGAACTCCGCAATAAGGTCCAGGAGGACAATTAAGTAAATTCTTTTTTCTTTTTTGCCTAAAATAAATCCATTTCCACAAACAGTGAGTATTTAAACTCTTCCCGGTGGCTCTGAAGGCTTCTCGAGGGAAGGCTTAAGGGAAGAGTGACAATAGTGACATCTTCACTCCTCCCTTTCTGGTTACATGGTCTGATTTTAACTAAACAAATTGTCTCAAAACAGCAACTTAAATATATTCTTCCAAGACATTCAAGATGTTTTACTAAAACCATTGCATTATGTAATATTACTAATGCAATTGGAAGCAAATAAGAAAATGAAGAGATGAACTTCAGAATCTTTGAAACATGCACACAAAGAGCCATGCTGAGGAGGCAGTGGCGGCCCTGCTCCGGGCCCGCGGAGGGAGCACAGACAGTGGGCGTCTGCAGAATCGTAGGGCGGTCACTAACTCGCTATGCAAATGGGGACGAGATGTCTGCTTGCTCCACTGTGATGCGTGAGTCACATCTCCAACTTCCTATGTGAGATTTACATTGGATAATGCATGTGAGGTACCGGGCACCAGAGCTCTTGCAAGGATCAAAGCAGACATCCCTGGAAATGTGCATCCCAGGATCTGACATGGACTACATATCAACACCTATCAGCCCTTAATATGGTGGAGCAACAAACATTAATTCCACTCTAGCCAACATCCAACCTTTCTGAATTTGGGGGCTTCTTGTTGAACCCTGTTTTGAAAGTAACTTTAAAAGTCTTGCTAAATTAAAATTCAGTTTTAGAAAAAAAAAATATATATATATGCCCACAATGCATCCTTAAATGAAAAAGAGTTACAATAGAATATACCAAGTAGATTGCAACTTCGCTTCTGAAGCTACACATGTATAGATCAAACAATAAGAATGATTCTAAACTACATGAATGTACCATAAAGTAATTACAGTTTACATGAGTTCTACATCTTTTAAATCTAATGAATATATATTACTTTTTATAGACAGGAAGAATGTCCTAAGGATTTTTTGCTTACATCAAGAATAACACGCTGTGACTGCCAGCTGGCCCTGCAGTGCCTTCCCTTCAGGATGGGACACTGACCAATGTCCTGCAGGACTCTGCCCACAAAAGAGGGATACAGGTGAAGAATCGATGGTTAGAAAGAGTTCAGCGGAGGGAAGGAGCGGACAACACAAGCAGCACATTGCAGAAGTTTGCAGGAATCGGGAACAGAAAGAGGAACCGTGAGTAGCAGACAAGCGGACCCTTTTTATATAACAAGTCACCCTGAGCAGTCTCTCTCTCTCTCTCTCTCTCTCTCTCTCTCTCTCTCTCACACACACACACACACACACACACAGGCAGATAACGCTGAGGTCAGTAAAGCCACTTGCATCACTGTCATCAGCCTGGCAGGCACATCCAGGGTTCTTCTTTCTCTCTCTGTGAGAAGAGGGTCCCTGAAGAGACACCAACAGCACACCCACCTGTCCCCGCGTTTCCTACACGGTGCACAGTGTTCTCCACAGCTGCCCTGTGATGTGAAGCTGTGAGCCGTACACTGTCTAGATCTACGTTTGCCCTTTGCAGCTTTAATAACACAGCCTGAGACTCAGTAGAAAAGGAGAGAGTGTATATACAAAGACTCCAATAACATAATAAATACCAAGTCAATATAAAAAAGATAAAAATCAGAATATTTTCTCCTCCAAAATGATGGATGTCTGTGGATACTAAAGAGTCAAAACTTTCAGAAAAAGAAAGCAGTATCCAAAAATTACAAATCTAGTCATGCAGCTTGGGAAAAACAGTAAAGATTTTAAAAATAAGTATTTCTAGGGATCCAAATGAAGTTGTTTTCAACTTTTTATACTGAGTCTCTTTAAAAATATAACTCTATGCTAGTGACAGAAATAATGACTATGAAATTTTAGAATGGGAAGAAACCCATCAGAGTAGTTCCTCATGCCTCTGAGCTAGAACGTGAGATGTGAATGTCAGGCTTTTTTGGAGGAGTTTTACGAATCGGATACCAATGCAGCTGAGGCGCTCAGGGCAGGGCTTGCTCCACAGTCAGTTCCCAATGCGTGGTATTATTGACATTATTTATACACTGGTATAACCCACCGCTCTGGTGATGGAGATCATGCCAGGAACTAAGGCTTTTGCTATTTTACATACTTTATTATGATCTGCATCACTTTCTGTTGGGTCCATAATATTTATGTAAAGATAGTTCATACACAAAAATTAGAAATTAACTTTTTGTAATTTCTTGACCAAAAAGAAAATATTATTTAGATCTCACATGATCTCACAGAATTATCTCTGGTGAGAAAAAGCAAGTTTTCCTTTTCAGATGTACCGTTAGGTTTAAGAAAAAAAAAGCAAGGTATAAAGGAGCATATATGGTATGCTGCTTTTATTATAACTAAAAGAAATACAAAGATATATAAATTCACTTACACTTGCAAGAAGAAGCATATAAAAACAAGCCAGGGGTTGAGGGTGTAGCTAGCTCAGTGGTACAGTACTTGTCTAGCATGCTCAAGACATTGCAACATAAAGGAAAAAAGAAAAAGAAAAAACAGAATGAGCTAAAAATGAATAAATACAATTACCTACAAAGATTAAGTGAGAAAACAATAACAAGAATACAAATGGTAGCAAGATTTGGTAGTATACTCTTTTATGTATCTTTGAGTTTTAAACATGCAAATTATTTTTATAATTTCAAAAGTATTTCTAAAAGAATTTAAAAAACCAAATCCTAAATTAAACATAAATAGAAACAAATACACATAACTACAACTCCAGCTATTTGCCCTTAGAGCAGGGATCCAGGTCCAAGCTAGTTAGGAAGGAACCAGGCTGGTTAGGACATCGGGCAGGGGAGGAAGCTTCACCTATGTTCACAGCTCCTTCCCATCACTGGCATCTCAGCCTGAGCTCTATTTCCATCAGATCAGTGGTGACTCTGGATTCTCACAGGAGTGCAGACCCTACGGTGAACTGACATGTGAGGGATCCAGGCGGCATGTTCCTTCTGAGAATCTAGGGCCTGGTGATCTGAGGTGGGGCTGAGGCAGTGATGTGGCGGCAGGTACAGAAAGGTGTGACTGCACACAGACCAGCATTAATCAATTGCTTGCAGACTCCTATCAGAGCCCTATCAGTGAGTGGCAAGGGACGTCTATGCTGCACAATGTCCTTGAATCACCACCCCCCTGATGTAACATCCTTGAATCACCACACTCCCCAATCCACAGAAAATCTATGGTCCACAAAACCTGTTCCTGGTACATGGGGGCCACTGCCTTAGTAGGTTATGTTGCAAATTCAAAAACAATGGCAACAAAAAATTCAAACTTCACCAAATAGTTTGCTAGGGCTACTAGTGGTTTGGTAGTGGTAACAGCACTGCTATGCTCAAACTTTTCTGTATGTGCTGCTGGGTAAGACAAATACGTAAGTGTTGTCGAGGAAGAAGAGAGATAACAATAATAACATATAGTATGTGAGAAATGATAACCTGCGGTGGCAGGCCTGAAAGGGAGTTGTGAGAATAAATTCATGATTTTTAAAAATACAGCCTCCTAACACTAATCTCAGGAAAGGTCCAGGAGCAGTGATCACCCACTGCCGTGAGCATCCCAGCATCTCTATCTTGGTTTCTAAGTACAACTCCACACCAAAAACTAGGACTTCCTGGAGAACTAGCTGACTAGAGGCATGGGCCAAAGTGACCCTAGAAATCCTGGTGTGCCTAGAGCAAGGAAGTCCTCAAACACTAATATGATCATATCAAAACAACACAGGAAATAGCTTAAAAGGCTACATGATAAATTTAACCATTGATACATTTTGGACAATTTCTCCATGAAAAAAAAATGGTGGCAGCAACTGATTAGACTCCATCACTAAAAACACCAATAAGCTATTATCACCATTTTCAGACCTCTATTATAATAGCTAATTCGAGTATAGCAATGGTTACTGAAATCACTGCATGAAAAGTTGTTAAGAGGATATTCACCAGGTCTCTAACTATCACTACACAGATGACTTACTAATTACAAAGGGGAATAAATGGGGGAGTTGGCACATTCCGTCTTAATCATGGTCAAATTCAACAAAAACAATAACGGAACAACTTGACAGTAATGCCACCAGAAACACAGCACCACCTATACTGTCTTCTTAATAAAAGTGTTAAAAATCTGATGGGGAAGAAGATCCAGAATGTACAGCATTGCATGTGCTAAGTGATGCAGATTTCCCCAAAAAAGTCAATGTCATGAAAAATAAAATGACCAAAGAGATTTAACAAATACAATGCATTGATCTTGATTGGGTTTTGTACTGGAAAAAAAATTCTACAGAACAATTTGGAGACAATCAAAGAAATTTTTAAAGATGGACTATTAGATGATATCATTGGCTGAATGTTAACTGTCCTAGATTTGATGCTGGTGTTGGCTATGCAAAAAGTGCCCTGTTCTTTGGAAAAAATACACGGGAAAAATATCCTGATAGAAATTTGGTAAAATAAAAAGAAAAACAAGTATATAAGATGGCTTGAGGAGAGAATTGAATTGGCAATAGTTCCAGGAGTGAAAGATTACACCATTTTATTTTTACCGTAAGAATTATGTAACCTTATTGAAACAAACCTCTCTGACCTAATTTTTTCTATCAACTGATACTATCTGATGTGATCAGACCACCCCCAAAATGACAGGCACAGTAATTAAGCTAAAATCTCACCAATAAACTTCAGTAAGTCTCAGTTCTTCTGGTAATAAATACATTAATTCAATCAAATACATGCTGGGTGCTTCTACCTTTCAACCAGATGTGCACACATCAGTAAGAGTTCTAGTTTATTGGGAAGGGAACCTGAATCAATTTTCACAGTATGAACAAGAGCGATCCTTTAAATATGTCAGTACTTTTAAGTGTATTTTGTTGTTGCTGTTTAGATAAACCCCTAAGAGGAAAGTTTATGAAAGTAACCAATGTACCTGTGTCTATCCATCCCCCAAACTTAGTATTTCAATACAATTTTTGAAAAACATTGGCTACTTTTTATATAGTTCAAACATGCAAACATCATGCAAGTCAGTAATTGACAGTCAGCTAAAGAACTTTTGACAAAATAATCACAAATGTCTGAAAAGTGAAATCATACTGGTGCTCCTGGCCTTCCCTGCAATTCTAGTTAATACTGAAGATGCTATGACATGCCTTAATATGGAATCTTGATGCTCTAGGAAATGCCATAATGTTTATACTTAATGAACTATTTGTTAGATTACAATTTAGAAAATCAGTATTTTCATTTTCAAGTTCCAGGCAAATATATTTCCTGGCATAAAAAACACTGATTTCATATATATATTCTTAAAATATATATATTCTCCATTCTCAAAATAATACTAAAATAAAGCTAATATACTTTTAAATTAAAAAATGCAATGATGTGAGATAGCTATAAAAATAGTTACTATGGTTCCTAATATATCTTTTTTCTAAAAAGTAATTTATCTTGTTTAATATAAAATAGATTTATTAAAAATTGCCAGAACCTGAGAGATACTAAACATAAATTTAACTGATGCTTCCAATTGCTGCACCCTTTATATCTGTGTAGGAAACATCAGGTACTACTGAAAAGAAACATGCAAACTGCTGGTTAACATCTATGGCTATTTTAACCATCCTGGACTCATACCAACTCACAAACTGTTGACTCTTTAAGGGTCTTTGATTTTTCTTTGATAAGATATATAATTTATTTCTTGTTGTCACATTATTAACAGTGTTTGCACACACACACACACACACACACAGTGTTTCTTTATTAAACAATGTACTAGGAGTAGCATTATGCAGTTTACTTTTCTGTTCTCCTTGGATCATTTCCTTGGAGGTGTTTTCCAAATAGATGGGCAAAATATATATGTTACCTCAATTCTATTTGCCCATTAGATTGTTTTTCAGAAAAATCTCAAATTCTGTGCCACTAGCAAAATAAAAGTACACTTATTTCACCCAGTCCCTAAATGTTGAGTAGTAACTTATTTTCTGTTTTTTTTGTGAATATACTGTCTCTAATATTTTATCAGCAGACATAAGCTTTTACCACTTTTTATCATTGTTATGTTTGCCAATTTCAATGCACTATTTTCTATGAATTGAAATGGGTAACTTAAACTTGTTAAAATATACTGTACTTACTATTCCAATATCAAAATGATCTCACTTGTGTTTTCATAGACCTCATGAAGATTAATCACGTGCGGACAAGACTTTGCCAGTTCAAGCACAGCAATCTCATGCAGAATTTCTGCTCGACAATCTTGTCCTCGTCTTCTCTTTTTGAGAAATTTTGCAGCATATTCTTGGCCGGTAGATTTTGATATACATTGTCGAACCACAGCAAATTTTCCTCTGAGGGTGGGATGAGGAGAGAAGGACAAGCCATTTAACTTTTGAATAAAGAACAACATTCATATATTATAGATATTGTTATAAGTGAAATATAAAGTCTAATCTTTCAAATATTCATGCTATTAAGAATCTGTCTTTATTCTCTAAATTGATTCAAATATCATATGTACTTTTATAACATGTTTAGTGTTATGTAAAAAATGTAAATGACAAAGTATAACAGCAGGGTAAGACAATTATAATTATTTCTTGCTACTAATACTATACATTATGATTGCAAGCATATCATCTCATTTGCATGCCTACTCTGAGCCATACACTTGACATAAATTATTGTGTTTAGGTATCATAACAGTTCTATACAGCAAATGCTATCCTGTTTTGCAGACCACAAAGATGTGTAACCTGGTCAAAGTGAAGATTAAACAGGTCTATTTCCAAAGACTGTACCCTAATCAGGGCATCACACCGACTTGCTAACCAGAATACTTTTTCTTACAAAAAAAAAGCCAAATGAAAAACAGGTATATGACTTGTTTATTAGTGCAATAAACAATTTGCCTTTAAACATGAATTTTAACCTGGTTGGGAGCTTTCTATCATAATTTGTGAGTTGTTCTGTCAGTACATCCTCAGTCATGGTCAGTACACTATGAGGCCTGTAACAGACAGGAAGATCATGTATCCTGTGGAGAATACTGAAAGACACTTCCTGATCAACTAAGAAAGTCAATGATTATCAGCTTCTAGGTAGAACACACCCATTAAGGCCATGCTCATCATTTTAGGAATAAGTGTATTTTCAAGCTCTTTCCAACAACAGTGCTTAGTTCCTTGGCCAAAATTTAAAAAGCATAAAACTTAGTTTCCATGGGTATGTGTATTTGTTATAAGCCTATAGTCACCCATACTTAGCTTCACAAAGGGCTAAACCTATTCTGAGTCAAAGACTATCAACTAATGAATGCTACTGGTTTGGCTACCGGAAAAAGGTACACCCACCTAAATAGGGAGTTCACACTCAGTTCCAGGGATTTCAGACTTTGACGCCCCATTCATAAGCCTTCTAGACTTGAAATCTAAAGGATCCAAAATGAAGAACTTCCACCCTAAGGCTCAAGCTGTTCTTTAACCTGTGATACTACCAAGTCGGGTAGAAGTCATAAGTCTTAACTTTTGTCCCGCAGCTTCTCTAGACCAGTTCCCTCTTCTAGAACAATGTATCAGCCCTTAGCAAGGACAATTTTTAAAACAATTGCTATTTAAGGTGCTGGGGGGAGCAAATTGCTTGATTGTTTTCACTTGCTATTCCCAAGGACCAGGGTGATGAACATCCCTGTTCTTCCCAAAAGTATTGAAAATTGGAGGTGGTGAAAACCACTGCAAACCAAACTGAAATGCACAGAAGAGTAACTGAGCTATAATTTGACTCCTACATTTATTAAAATAACTAAGTAAATATGCATGTACAAACTTGATTCTTTGAAAGCAGTTTTAAGATTTGAGAATGTTTCTACAATGTATTTCTTACTCTATAAAAAACCACACACAAGAACTAAGTCAATAAGAACTTTTTATTCAAAGTCTCTGGTGTTTTACAAATTTTACACTGAGGAAACTGAGTCAGAATAAGATGAAATGACACATGAAGGTCACATATGGAATGGCTGTGTCAAGAATTAAACTGGACTGGGAATTTCTAACTTTCAGTTGTAATCAGTATAACACGAGTCATCCCTTTAAAATAGTTTTTCTTTTTCTTCTACAAGGTTTCCTCTATAAGGTTTAATGTGCTTCTGCCAATTACTACTTAGATTCAGAAGCAAAACCTTGTCAAAAACAGAAAGGAAACTTCATGCTTTATGAAGAAATTAACCCTGTAAATTTCAGGAAACAGAAACTAGTTAGTCAAGAAAATTATACTTCTAAAAAAAAAAAAACAGTTTTAGAGTACCAGTGGTGGCAGTTTAGTTCTTCTATAACTTTATGACTATAATTACAAGTGTGAGTTCCCTCAGGTACAGAGAGGAAAATGCAGCACCACTGTCTGTGCACATGTCAGGTGCTCTGAGAGGCCTTCCTAAGCCAGGATGGCGAGCACTGACTGATCCGAGACACAGGCGCCCACCGGACAGGGACAGTGGCTCATCTGCTCTGGGCCCCCAAGCAGAAGAGCCAGGAGGGGAGGGGTGCATAGAAATCTGCACGCAGCTGCCTCACTCAGAACAGGAAGCCAAGCCACTGTCCTGTGGCACAACTGCCAGAATTACGTCCCCACTGCAACGGCGCTCACTTGGCTGGTCCGGGTCCTGCACTGGAAACATTTCTATGTGTTCAAGTTTATTTGTGATTCCAATGCAATTTTATACGTGTGTGTGTGTGTATTCATTTACTGTGAAACAAGACACATATTCTTGCCATAATTATCAGATGTCTTAGGAAAAAGCCAAGTATTTTTTTTCCATTCTAAAATACTACTTGTAGTGTAGAAGTCTCAGCAACATTCTTCCATGTGTAATGCTCCTGTATCAAGTTGAACAAACATTCAAGACCCTCAAGAATGATGGGTAACTGGCACCCTAAGGGCGACGCTCCATAGTGCAGGTCCGGCAGTCCATCGGTCACCTGCTTCGTTCTAGCACACACAGTAACTGTGGGGGCTGGGACGGCGGCTGCAGAGGAAGCTGACGCTTATTTCTGAATCTGCCTGGCCCTCCTGACCACAAGTCCTATGAAACCACCCCTCGCTTGGGGGAGGGACGGAAAATCTACCCAATGTGGTAAAAAACAGGAACAATGTAAGGGGTTTGAGACTAGTAAAAAAGTGAACTTAACTTTTATGTATTCTCCTTTGGATTGATAAAGAAAAATATGTTCCTAAACACTGACATCTTAAAATCAAGTTTTAAGAAATCACTTGCCTTAGAAAGGTAACTTTGCAATTCACTACACACTAGAATGATATACTTATGTACAACAAAATATGCAACCCTTGAGAAAAGCAAGATTACAATCTCAATTTCCACTATACAAAAATACAGTATTTTTAAGATTGCGTACACTATTGGAAGTACTTTAAGCTTTTGGTAGATGAAAAGTAATGATTAGTTAGGCATCAAAGGCTACTAATTAAATACATCTGCATTTAGCAAATGACCCTTTAGCCCATCACAATTCAGACACTACTCAGATCACAAAGATACACGATGGGATATTAGCAAAATGGTTTTAGTCAGTTTCTACCATAAGCTTTTGCTCTGAAGTGTTAAAAAGCATACTAATTCAAGTTTATAACCAGTATTTATGATGGCATCTCATTTATAAAAACTTTATATTATTGATGTCATACTCATCCAAGTTTAACTTCTGTTTTTCTTAAAGAAAAAACTCTAGACTTTATAGCTGCCATGGGTATCTCTGGTTTTGTAAAGTTAATTTAATAAATTTAGTACATTTATCCATGAAAGTAGTAACTTGGAAAAATGTTTTGCATCTTGTGTACTGTTGACAGCTTTGTTTATCTAATTCTCTATTC